>CM060877.1:6244851-6762422 GCA_030737845.1 Acorus calamus | reverse complement strand
AAAATCTGTTGGACATTTAATACTCTTCACTTTATTTAACAATGACAATCTTTCATCTTCTCGAAATATTCTCTTTCATCTACTAAAAATTTGAAATAACTCATATAAGATATTTTTTTTGAAACTTAACTCATGTAAGATTTAAACTTTGGATTGTAATTTTTTTTAATAAAATAAAATTTAGATTACAGCTAGAACATTTAGTCGTGTTTTTTATTAATAGAAATCAAGTTCTATGCTTTTGTCTCTTAAGTTCTACTTTTTTAATTAATGTGGAATCCAATATTTCATTAAATTTTTTATATTTTATTTAATGTTAATGGATGATGGGTAAGCCATCATCATTTTATAAGTAAAACCACATTCTTTTATTAAAGAGAAATTAAATTTAACTTATACACATGGAAGGGGTATTTTACAATTACACAACAAAAGTTATTTCATAGCTTATTCTAATAAACATCCACAACTACTTATTCTTTATTTTCTAACTGCTACAAAAAATATGTTAACTGCTTATCAAAAAATTATAATCTATAATCTATAAGTTATAATTTATAATATGTAAATTTAAGCTACAACAAACATGGCCAATATGGGTTACCAAATGACTCAACTTATATGAAAAACATGTGGATTTTGTCAAAAAACTGTCTCAAAATCTATTTTTCATAAAGCAGCTTAAATCATTTCATCCTAAAAAACCATGTATAAAACAGTTAAAAATCATTTTTCAAATTGTATTCCAAACGCACTAACTCATAAGATCAATATAAATGCAGGTGCAGATGAAAAATATAAGAAAATCATAACCCCAAAACATCTCATACGGAGGTCTGCAATAGACCCCTACCCCCTCGGTTGCACCCTCAATCGATCCTCCAACCCCCGGAACCACCTCCTCGGCCACCACCAGTCGATCCCCACGCCTCCTCTTGCGTGTATAGCCTATCACACTCCCCCCTACCTCCGGGATAGCCCCCGAAGGCAAATCCCCGACCTCACCCACGCCAATGTCCACCGGCGGCACCTCTGTCGAACCCATAACCTCCCCCACGGCCTCGAGCTCCGGCCTATCGCTCTCCGATGATGAAGAGCTCGGGCTACGCTCTCCACGAGCCACCCGTGGTCGTTTCCCCCTCGAAGCAATCGCTTTCGACCTCGTCATCTCCTCGGTTTGATAAAGAAAAAGGAGAACCCAAACTAGGGTTTCGAAATCAAGAGATAGAGAAAGATTGAGGTCGAAATGGAGGAAAGAAAGGCAAAGAAATCAGGGTTTTTGAGTTTGAAACCGAAGGGAAGAAGAGAAGAGGGAAGAGAAACCGTTTTTGAAACGTATGGAGAGAGAGAGGGTCTTTTCGGTTATAAGGGACCCAGTCGAGGGGCGGCTACCCGCGAGTAGCCGCCCCCTCTCGGGCGGCTAGTTACAACTAGCCGCCCCTCCCAGTTTCTTTGTTTTGCTTCAAAACCCCTTTCCAAACTCTTCTCAACCCTAAATTCCAAGGCTCTCCATACCAAACAGCCATGTATTGGCTTAGTTCCAGACATTACTTGATCAAACACGACTTTCCCGAAGTTTCGCCACACTTTCGGTACCATTCAAAATTCGAATTTCTTTAGTCCTGGTTCTTTTCCAGAGTTCTTATCCGTCGGATGATCCAATTCACCCAAATCAACCTTTACTTGCTTTCTGTCGGCGATATCCCCTCCTTGCTGAGTTTTTCCAAGCACGGGAACGGTAGGCACGAGGAAACTGACGCTGGGCTGCTCCGCGCACGATAGCTAAGAACCCCGACCGCGGGTTGGATCACTCACCATTTACGTTTCCCCGCCTTCCACCTGGATCATCCTTTCGGCTAAAAATTCTAAGTCAAGACCTAGCCTCTGACAGTCTAAATCAACTCCCCGAATAGTACTGTTCGTGTTGGCATAACTTCTTGAAGGTCGGGACGACCAAAATAAGGGGTCTCTTTCCTTATCATCGGTCGAAGTCTTTCCTGCTTTGCACAAAAACTCCGTCCGATGAGGGACAATTGTAGATACCCCAATTTTGACCGTCCAGAGAGACAGAAATACTTCAAGTAACACACGGAAATATCCCACAAGTGGACACCAATGGAGAACCAAGGTTCGGTAAACCAGAAACCCTAACCCTAGCTTTGACCTAAACCTAAAACGGAAACCCTAAACCTTGACCTAGCCCTAAACCCTAACACTAGCCTTGACCTAGACCTAAACCGAAAACCCTAACCCTAAGCCAAAACCCCAAACCCTAGCCCAAACCCTAACCCTAAACCAAACCCTAACCTTGACCTAAACCCACCCTAAAACCCAAAACCCAAAAAAAACCTAAGTCCCTGGAAAGGGGCGGCTAGGCCTAACTAGCCGCCCCTCACTAGGCAGCTAGTTTACACTAGCCGCCCCCCCTAACCGCCCCCTGGCCGACTTTGGACCAGTCCCCTGGATGGGACATAAAACAATATTAAATGATGATCATTGCGGCGGGTCATGACCTTTAGCCGCCCTCTCTTGGCCGGATCAAACCAAGTAGCCGACCCAAGCCACCGCTTGTCAGAAATGGGACATTTGGCAGGTCATGATAGGGGCGGCTACCAGGAAGTAGCCGCCCCATCCCAGGCGGCTAGTTAGCACTAGCCGCCCTTCACCTGGTCTCTGACAGAAGAACCAGAGAATTAATGAGAGGTCCAATCGAAGCCACCCACTCCATTACCCCTTGGATCTTCCCCTGCCTCTCTTTTACTATAAATAGAGGGGTCCCAAGCCCAAATACAACACAACCAAATAATCCACAATATCAACAAATCCACAAAACACCACCAATCCACCATCCCCACTTGTTCAAGCTCTTCCCCCACTAGAAATCCCAAGAGAGAGAGAGAGAGAGCCCCTTTTGTGAGAGAAACACCCATTCCCTACATAAAATACTCTCTCATCCCACCCTCCATAAACCCAGGCTAAACCTAGCTTAGCCTCTGCCCAAGACCCCACCCTTTTCCTACCAAAGCCCTGCCCAAATTCCCCCAGACCCTGGACGGCTAACCCTAGCTAGCCGCCCCCTGGCCGACGGCTAAACACAACTAGCCGCCCCACACTCACACCTCATATCAACATCCCTTTGTCCCATAACTCCTTTAGTCAAGCCCCGGAAGCAGAATAGGATTACCTGCTTTTCACCTCTGTGTACGGTATATCCGTGTCTCAGAGCGGAGACCCCACAAACTCCCCACGTAGGTGATCAAATCACACCCAAACCCTTTCCTGTTTTTAGAAAAAGCAGGTGGCGATCACAAACCCCCTTGAATCCTCTTGAGCCGCTGTCGGGCGTCTCAACCAGGAACGACACCCTCACCCCTTCCGGGAAGACGATCCGACCGAGCCCGTCAGGGCACGCATCCGATCCGAATCCCCGAAGAACCCCCACACACGCGGATTTTTTCGACACCGACAGGGTTGAGCCCATTTTTTCTCTCTGGACGGACGAATGGTCAATCCTGACAAGTCACGCAAAAGCTATGGCCGACCAGGATAAGTCGGGCAGAGTTTGTGCCCGATCAAGATAAGACAGTCTTCCGATGAAATCCTAAGGATGAATATCCCATATTGACCAACCCTAAACATAAGCCGTCCAAAGGGTGAAGTTCGAACTAAAAAACTGGTCGGCCACAAGCCCTCCCCTGCAGGAAAACGATTAGCAATGGGAATATTCTCTAACACTAGAAAAGGACAGCACGTTATAGTGACGCCTTCACATGGTCTTACAAAGACATGCCCGGGCTCGACACCTCTTTAGTTGAGCACCGATTAATTTTAGAGTCCAACACCAAACCAGTAAAAGAAAAGTTGAAACGCCTTCATCCAGAGGTGGCTTTAAAAATTAAAGATGAGGTGGACAAACTCCACCACGCTAAATTTATCCTGATAGTCTTGTACCCAAAATGGGTAGCTAATATTGTTTCGATCTCCAAAAAAGATGGCAAGATCCGGGTGTGCATCGACTTCACGGACCTCAATCGAGCGTGCCCAAAAGATGATTTCCCACTCCCACACATTGATCTCCTTGTCGATAACACGGCAGGTTATGAGATGCTCTCTTTCATGTATGGCTTTTTCGGATACAACCAGATTCAGTTGGCAGAAAAAGACTAGGAAAAGACTTCCTTCACCACATCTTGGGGGACTTATTGCTATGTAGTAATGCCTTTCGGGCTTAAAAATGTAAGTGCGACATATTAGAGAGCTATGACTTCGATATTCCCTGATATGATGCACAAGCTAGTAGAAGTTTACGTAGATGACATCCTAGTTAAATCTAGGACTCGAATAGGGCACGCAGATATACTTAAGCAAGTGTTGCAAAGATGCAGAGAATTCTCGGTCAAAATGAATTCGAAGAAGTGTCGCTTCGGCGTCTCTTCCGGGAAGCTCTTGGGATTCATGGTGAGCAAAAGGGGAATCGAAATCGATTCAACCAAGGCAAAGGCCATCGCCCAAATGCCCCCACCCAAGAACTTGAAAAATTGAGAGGACTCATCGGTAGGCTGCAGTTTATCAAGAGATTTATCTCACAGCATGCCGAAAGATGTCACCCCTTTTACAAGCTGTTAAAAGGAGGAGTTAGATTTAACTGGGATGATGAATGCCAAAAGGCCTTTGATTGTTTAAAGAAATACCTTCTTAATCCCCCATTCCTCTCAGCCCCGGTATCCGGACGACCCCTGCTTTTCTATGTAGCTGCAACCAAGGAGGCCATTGGTGCCGTACTTGCGCAACATGACAACGTAGGAAGGAAAGAAAAGACTATTTACTATCTAAGTAAAATGCTGATTGAATATGAAAAAGCCTACCCTCCCACGAAAAAACTTGTTTAGCTTTAGTATGTGCTTCCCAAAAATTACACCATTATTTCCTTGCCCACAAAGTCAAGTACTTTGTCAAAATGGACCCAGTGAGGTTCATGTTCGAGAAAGCTGTATTAACTGGTCGCTTGGCCCGATGGCAAGTCCAGTTAAATGAATTTGGCATCACGTACGCCACTCAGAAGTCCGTCAAAGGTCAAGCTATTGCTGACCATCTCGCTCAACTCCCTCTCCCTGACTATGAACCAGTAAAAACTAACTTCTCAGACGAAGAAATATTCGCACTTATCGAAGAGAAAGATAGGAAGACTTGGACGCTATACTTCGATGGGACGGTTAATCAACAAGGGAGAGGAATAGGAATAACATTAATCTCCCCCGAAGGCGTCATTATCCCACCAGCGTTTCTGCGTACGTTCAATGCCACCAACAATACTGCTAAATACGAAGCCGTGATAGCAGGTTTGAAGGCAGCTCTAGCCCTAGGAGTTAAAAATCTGGACATTGTTGGGGACTCCCTCTTAGTGATTCGCCAAACCCTGAAGAAATGCCAAACTAGAGACCCAAAACTAAAGCCATATAGAGAACTAGTCATAGTCCTGTTAAAACAGTTCCATAAAGTCACTCACATTTTTATACCTCGGACAGGCAACATTCTGCAGATTCCTTAGCCTTTTTAGCTTCATCACTTACCTTCCCCAATAATGATAAAAAAAATAGTTAAAAGGATAGCAACCAAATACTTCCTTCGAGGAGGAAAACTCTTTCGAGCATCCTTCAACAGAGAACTACTTAGATGCCTAGATGATGAAGAAGCATACACCATCATAGAAGAAACTCACTCCGGAGTATGCAGAGGATATGTCAATGCCTAGATGCTGGCAAAGAAGGTGCTAAGGATGGGCTACTACTAGCCCACGCTCGAAGGAGACTACAACAAATACGTTCAGCGCTGCATTCCGTGTCAAACTCACGCCAACAAAATACATGTGCCAGCATCTTCCTTACACCCCATGACTTCACCATGGCCATTTTCTATGTGGGCACTAGATGTAATAAGACCATTCCGGGACACTGTAGAAAATACCACCCAAAAAGCTTTTATCCTCACCGCTACAGTATACTTTACCAAATGGGTTGAAGCAGAATCCTATGTATTAATCAAGAGCTCCACCCTGGCCCGTTTCATCCGCACATATCCTTGCACGATTCGAAACCCCCAAAATGATCATAACAGATAATGGCCCCCAATTCATTTCCCAAGAATTCTGAGACTTGTGCAATAAACATCACATAGAGCTTCATCATTCCACACCATATTACCCCCAGGGAAATGGACAAGCAGAGGCCACCAATAAAACCCTGTTTTGGATCATAAAAAAGACAGTAGAAACCCACAAAGCTACTGACTGGCCTGATAAATTGGTAGATGCCCTCTGGGCTTACCGAACCTCTATCTGAACACCCATTGGCCAAATTCCCTATTCACTTACAGTTGGGGTAGAAGTAGTAGTGCCCTATGAAATTCTCATCCCATCTTTAATAATAGTATTAGAAGAAGATCTACAAATTGAAGAAAGAAGGGAGGCACTTTTACTACGCCTCGAACTACTAGATGAGAAAAGATTAAGAGCGACAGACCATGCCTAGGCCTACCAGAGGAGGGTGGCAAGGGAATTCGAAAAGAAAGTAATAGAAATGACATTTAAAATTGGGGAGTTAGTGCTTAAGCAAATCATGCCATCCAAAAAGCCCCACCCAAGAGGCAAGCTGCAACCTACATGGGAGGGACCCTATGTGATCACTCATGCCTACTCCGGGAATGCCTACTGCTTGGTAGATGCCGAAGGAGTTGAGGTCCCAGGTTTGTGGAATGCACTTTATCTAAAGAAATTTCATGCATAAAAGCCATCGATACTTGAGAAATATTATTCTCTCTTCCTGCAATTTTCAGCTTTTAGCTCATGATGATAGAATTATAAGACTCTCAAAGATAAACTCGTATTTATTTAACTCATATCCGCCAATCATGCCACTCCCGTCACACACGTATGACTTAGGAATCGATTTGCCTAATAGAAGAGAAATTGCCTAACCTGTAGACCCCAAAGCAAACCCCCCTTATTTTTGCCCTTACTCGTATTAACCCAAGGCTAAAATAAAGAGTTACCTTGACCTAGCATATGTCCCAAAACTGGCTCTAGCACTATACAAAGACTTCTAGAGGGGAAGCACGAAAAGAATCGGGGTGAAAAACAGAAAAGCCCCCCCTCAAAACAAAAAAAATCAGACAATGAGAGGCCAACAAAAGAAAAATAACACTCAAACAACGGGTTAAACTCTCTACTTTGGCAGGCAAAAATGCCTTTACGCACAGTATATGCCAAACAACGACTATACTAGTACACGTCCAAGCAAACTGACTGTACTTTCCATCCAAAATAAAGAAGTGGTAAAAAGAAGAAAGCTAGAGGGACCTAAAAAGTAGGACATATGCTAGACTGGGAAAATTCTAAATATTGCCCAAAAAAAAGATATTACTCTTACCCCATTCCCTCCTCCCCTTTTATTTTTGCAATAGAGTTTGAAATTAGACCATGTCTATTTAGAAAGGTGAAATTTTGACCAAAGGTAGACCATTTTCTATGTTTACAACCTCACACACTCACAAAACACCACCAATCTACCATCCCCACTTGTTCAAGCCCTTCCCCCACTAGAAATCCCAAGAGAGAGAGAGAGAAAGAGCCCCTTTTGTGAGAGAAACACCCATTCCCTACATAAAATACTCTCTCATCCCACCCTCCATAAACCTAGGCTAAACCTAGCTTAGCCTCTGCCCAAGACCCCACCCTTTTCCTACCAAAGCCCTGCCCAAATTCCCCCAGACCCTGGACGGCTAACCCTAGCTATCCGCCCCCTGGCCGACGGCTAAACACAACTAGCCGCCCCACACTCACACCTCATATCAACATCCCTTTGTCCCATAACTCCTTTAGTCAAGCCCCGGAAGCAGAATATGATTACCTGCTTTTCACCTCTGTGTACGGTATATCCGTGTCTCAGAGCGGAGACCCCACAAACTCCCCACGTAGGTGATCAAATCACACCCAAACCCTTTCCTATTTTTAGAAAAAGCAGGTGGCGATCACAAACCCCCTTGAATCCTCTTGAGCCGCTGTCGGGCGTCTCAACCAGGAACGACACCCTCACCCCTTCCGGGAAGACGATCCGACCGAGCCCGTCAGGGCACGCATCCGATCCGAATCCCCGAAGAACCCCCACACACGCGGATTTTTTCAACACCGACAAATTCTGGCGATCACGGTGGGACCTCCCTCGTGAAAAACAACAAAAGGTAATCCTCTTCTGCCCCCTTTTACAAGCTTGACTAGAACGCTATCAACCCTCTAGGAAGGTTAGAGTTTCTCACTCCTTGAATTAAATCCTCTTCTACTGTGCATTATAACATCCTTTATTGCTTTGTAAGCCGCACACAGCTGCGCAATCCTTTACTGCTTTCATAAGTCGCACACGGCAGCGCAATCCTTTACTGCTTTCGTAAGTCGCACACAGCTGCGCAATCCTTTACCGCTTTATTTACTGCTTTCAAACTGCATTCATCCCCCCACTCTACGTCATGGAATCCCACATAGAAGAGGAGATATTAGAGGAAAGGAATCACCAAGAGGGTCAGGCCACACAGTTCCTGACCCATCTAGAGGAAAGGATGGCTAGTCTAGGGTATCAAACGGTAGAGGACATGTTTCATGACCTCGCTGACTACTGTCATACCAAGACCTCGAGACAGGAAACCCCTATCGAAACCCCTAAATCCATTCCCAAAACCCCATTCACACCCAGTCACTCGGTCAACCCGAGCGTCTTTTCGTTCACCCCCCTTTCCCCCGCGAATCCAATATTCCCAACCGTTTCCACCCCAGGCCCTTACCAGGCCACCCCAAACCCGGGCCCGCTAGGCAGCCCTCCCCGGGGAGAAACGCTGGATGAAACCATCTGGAGAATCATCTCCGAGACTGGTCCCTCCGCCCCCAAGCACATGTCTCTACATAACCTGAGACAAATCCCGTCAGTCCACCTACCGGAGGGATTCAAAATCCCCAAATTCCGCCGATACAACGGTCGTGGAGACCCAGACATTCATTTAACTGCCTTTTATCTAGACGCACGCCCGTTTCTAGATAATCAACCTCTACTAGTCTTCCTCTTCCAGAAATCATTGGAAGGAGAAGCACTACAATGGTTCTCCACCCTCCCTGTAGATCACTTGTCGAATTTCTCGGCTGTAAGCGAGAAATTCTTGGGCCGCTACGGTTACCAGAGGATTAGGACCCCCTCTATTTCAGATTTAACCGTAGAGAGAATGAGGCCTAGGGAGGAATTCGAACAATACGTGTCTCGGTGGCGCACCCTTGTCCACCGAACCGGCCTGCAACTCAAAGAATGTCAAGAAATTGACATGATGTTACAGAGCCTGAGTCCAGAGCTCCGTACGAGTCTTTCGTACGGAGACTGCACTACGTATCAACTTCTGATTGACCGCCACAACAGGATTTCCCGTTGTGCAGCACCAGTAGTCCAAACCCAGTCCCCACCTATCAGCCATAGGGTTGGACAACCGTCTCGTAAGGCGCAAACCCCCACGGTAGAGGGGATCATTAGCCAAGTATCGGCACTCTACCCGAACGGAGCGCGAGTTCCCGACCGAGGAATGGCTCCGAGACAGTACACACCTGGTCATCCGGATATGCGCCGCCTCGGCAAGCTAATCAAAATTTTACTCCTCGATCGATACTTGCCCCCATGCCGACACGACTAAGTCCTATATTCCAAGACTTTATAAATCAGATCTCCGTACGTACAGATCCTGCGACGAATATTGGAAAGCAAAAAATAGAACCTACTATACAACCCCTGATGGAAGAACCAGAAGACCTGCCTAGGATCATTCCGGGTGGCCTGATCCTTCCGACACATTCCCCAATACACCCAAACCCTACCAAACCCCTCCCCCTATACACAGAACAAATATCTGAGCCCGTTCTAGTTCATCCCATGAAGGGAGGTCCCATCCAACCATTGAACCATTTCTCCCATACACAACCTAGTCAGTCCTTCGGCAACAAAGCCAGATTCTTCCTGCCTGTCCCCGTACTCCACCAGGGACACAAGCCTTTGTTCCCCATCAACTACCCCAAAGAAAATACGCCGCTATTCCTCCCCCATCGACCTATGAGTCCCCAACATCTGAAATTATTGAATCTGCAGAATGTCCCAAGCAGGATTCTGACGATGATGAAGAGTTTTTGGATGGAGAACTATCGGAACTCTTTTACCCTTCCCGAACACAACCTGAATTCATCATCCAAACCTTACAACAGATTAAATCTGAATACCCCTTGTCTCTACCTGTTCAAGATCAAATCATATCAATGCCCGTCGAACCTACCTTGGTGGTCTCAGATTACTCACCTTCTGACTCATCAGATTCTGAGACCGATCCAGATCCGGTTCAACCAATTGTGCGTGTCTTCGGAACAGAACCACTCATATTTAAAAACGCACAATTTGAGGGGGCAGTCAAGCCATCCAAATTGCCGTACTTGCCATATCATCTACCTGAGGATCTCCTTCCTCAGGATTCCCCGCCATATCCAAATCAATTATTCCATATCTGGCCCGCGAGCCCCTGATTGCACCAGTAGATAAGTCTTTACCCTCGCCATTATTAGGGCCCCAACATTATGGTGAACCGTTCTCTCTTGCACCGATCGAGTCAATAGCCGCCCTTGCGACTTGCTTCCCCATATCTACATCTTTATTGACTAAACCCCCTTTGAAGAAAGATTCTCTTCCTACTAAGGGTCTATAGCAGATCAAACGCCACTTGCATTTTCAACGACATTTAGGCTTTGATATTCTGATAGATGCTGTTAGAATAGACGCTGAACAACAATGGTTGAGAAGGCGTCAAACGCGCTTCAAAATAGAGGAGAACGAATATACAACCAATGATACATCAGAAAATTCAAGTATCATTCCCCTAAAGATCCTGCAATTTGAGCCTCCATAGATGACTCACCTTGCACCATCATTTCCTGGAGGTCACCCTTCAGTGCTATATACTATCTTTTACCTACTTTCCTATTTCCAAATGCTTCACATGCTTTCACAAACCAAAAACGAAAAAAAAAGGCAAAAAAAAAAAAATGAAAGAAAAAAAAAGAGTGAGTAAAGAGACCACGCCCAGGCCTACCAAAGAAGGGTGGCAAGGGCATTTGAAAAGAAGGTGATAAAAAGAAAATTCGAAATCAGGGAATTAGTACTTAAGCAAATCATGCCATCAAGACAGCCTCACCCGAGAGGAAAGCTGCAACCCACATGGGAGGGACTAAACCTCTGGAGCATCAGGAGTGGCAGGAGTCTCTCGAACCGAAGATGCGGCCATCGTATATATCCCACGACTCTGAGATGTCGAAGGACGGGAGGCACGGCTGAAAGTGGCCCCAGTAGCCAAGGAAGTGGAGATGGAGTGCTCAGGCTCGAGAGGGAGGAGGTCGAGGTCTGCCTCGGTCATGGCCCCTCTGCCAACCAACTTACCCCTCATGGTGGCTTCCTAGAGGAGGACCTACTGAATATCCCTGTCCCTCCACTCCAACCTCTAGCGAAGGTGTGCCTCCACCACTCTCAAACGGTCCTTGACCACCATCAACCTCTCCTCAAGCTCCCGCGATCTCGCCTCAGCAGCCAGGAGCCTATCCTCGCTCGATCGAAGCGCCTCTCGATCTCTATCCCTGGCCGCCTGAAGGGAGCGGAGCAAGTCTCCCATCAAACCTCCGGGAACGCCCGCCGACGTCTCCAACTCCGACACCCTCATCTGGAAGGAGTCTCTCTCGCGGCGTAGGAAGGTGAATTCCTCCTCTCTCGATGCCATCATAGACCTCAACCGGTCCATCTCCTCCTCAGCCCATGTGGCCCTACCTCTCGCCTGGTCAAGCTCCATCATCGTAGCTGTCAACTCACTTTGGGCCACGTCTAACTCCCTCGTTAATTCAAGTTCTCGCTCGGAAGTCATGGATGGTGGGGGAGCAAAAGAAGAAGAAGCGCCATCAGTCCTCGCCCTCGCCATCGCCTCCACTTGAACCTCAAGGACCCGAACCTGGTCCTGCAAGTGGCACCTCTGAATCCTCAAGCGCACCGCCTGATCTGTCCTCTCCTGGAGATGTTGATGGGCTACCTCTAGCTT
Source organism: Acorus calamus (assembly GCA_030737845.1). NCBI lineage: Eukaryota > Viridiplantae > Streptophyta > Magnoliopsida > Acorales > Acoraceae > Acorus > Acorus calamus. The sequence goes on along the minus strand of CM060877.1, from coordinate 6,750,278 downwards.
CTTCTCCAACTCGTTCATCTCAAACTATACAAATGGTATACACATATGCGTTAGAGATATTTATTAAGGAGATATGAGGAAAAGAAGAAAAGGCAAGAACAAACACTCACATAGGGGTCCGGGATCTCCTCCTCCATCGTCCCAAGAATGCCCGCATACTCCTGACAATACCGGGCTAGGTAGTCATCATTCGGAGTCACCTCGGGACGGTGCTCCACCAAAGTTTCCCTACTCATCCACCCCACCACATAAGTTGCATAATTCCTCGGGAGATTTGTATCCCGGGGAATGCTGGCTACTGGGATCGGAGGATGCTTCGGTAGGACATTCAGCACCCACTCCGACTGATCGCATGAAACAAAACCTCGTTGAAGAAGATCAGCCAGGTGTCCCTCGACAACCTCTTAGGGGCCTCCTCCTCGGCGCAGGGCCCTCACGTCATCTGCGAAAAAGATACACGAAGGAATAAGGAAAAGTGCTTAATCAAAAGAAAATCAAATACAAGTTAAAGAACTCGAAGAATATATACCTCTTCCTCCTTCAAGACCCTAAAAGACTCTTGGAACTGCGCGAGATGACGTAAATGTGAAGACCCTGGAGGTGCCCATCTCATGGCCCAAGGGAGGGCACGGTCGAAGATCAGCTGGGTCGGGTGAGCAATGGTGAAATGTTCATACTCGGAAATCTGGGGAAAAGAAAGTCAACAACTAAAAGTGAAGTGAAGTTAATAAACATGACTCAAATCATTTCTGTCTTCACTAAACTATACCTGTATAAAAGCCACAAAGCCGCCGACATTCTTGCCCCCGGCCCTCTTCACCTTCTTTGAGAGCTCCGCGAAGAGGTGGGCGAGCATCGCAGCTCCCCAAGCAAAGTGCCCCATGCCCTCTAAATCCCGCATCAACAGCAGGGAGTGAGAGGAGACCTTGTCGGAGGCCGTCGAGAAAAGGACCCGGCAAAAGAAGTAGAGGAAGAACGCCCTCAGCTCCCTTCGTGCCCTCTATGAACACGCGGCCACCTCTCTCGCCTCAATCATCGTCCGTCTCCTCTCGAAGCTAGCTGCAGCTTCACCCTTCTGGCGCTGCGTATACGAGCCAAGGCCATATTACCTCGACAACTGTCCAAGAGGGATCCAGTTTAGTGTCCTCTCCCGCTTCACGTAGTCCCACTCTCCGATCAGCGTTTAGAACAGCCCCTATAGTCGGCAACGGTCATTGCGATCTCCGCCTCACCTGAGGCCGGGAGTCCCATGATCCGCTCCACATCCTCGAGAGTCGGAATCACCGCGTCGGTGGGGAGAATGAAGGCACAACTCTCCGGATCCCACCTATCTGCCAATGCCTCAACGTACGGACGGTGGACGTGGAACGACTCGATCAAAAAGAACGAACGGAAACGTACTCCATCCACCAGGTTCCTCTCCTCCCGTCCCAAGGCGGAATACCACCGCTTGGTCTCGTGCCACATGGCTCGAATACGATTCGGCCGCTGAAATGAAAGAAAAGGGTTAGTCTCTTGAGATAGCATTTAAGAGGTAAAAAATTCCAATCCAAAAACTCATTCGAAATCATGCTTATTAGGAACTCCTACATTCTAAATCAAACAAAAACATGAAATCTGAGACCTCATATGAAAAATTTACCCTCCTTTATTTGCAAAACATGTCCATATGATCATATATTTTACCATCTTATCCGACCATGGTCATTACTTGCATACTTTCTTTTATCACTATCCATCTATCCATCATGCTTGTAGACCTTTCATGAACGCACCCAAAGCGTATAAAGGAACACATATAGACTTGCAAAAAAGCATGTATGCTTCCTCTTACCCCCACCATGATTAAATACATGAAAAGATACGCCTTAACATCATATGCATGCAAAAGCACCATGACATAACACCTACAAGCATGCTACATTATACTATTTCTCCCTTGGGTCTTCTTATGTGCAGCAAAAATGGATATACATGTAAAGATTGTCCAAACCATACTCGTATGCATGCAAAATCCCACCGTGATTAATTTCCTACATATACATGACAAGCATTCCTATTAGACACACATATATATAGTTTCTTTATACAATATCAACTATTCATACTACAAACATTTAATTTATAAAGACATATATGAGAATAAGGACTAGACAAAGGGAAATGGAGACATACCATAGCCCGTGTAGCCTCGGGAACCTCCACCTCAGCCTCATCAGGCTCATCATCTCCCTCCTCCTCGTCCCCCTCATCCTCAGCCATGGCCTCCTCGGCCTCCCCCACACCAATACCCCCGGCCTCCGTGGCCTTAGTCCTCATATCCGTACCCATGGCCTCTTCGGCCTAAGCCCCAACACCTACTGTCTCCTCCGTGCCCACCGCACCGGAGGTCAACTCCGCAAACACACCTATAGCCTTCCTCTCCTCCTCAGTCGCCGCCCTGGCCTCTGTGGCCTTCCTATCTAACATCCCAACAATGGCATCAATGATACCCTCTCACCCTCACTAACCCCCTCTACCACCACTCCTTTGACCGCGCCCTTGGCCGGTCCTCCAACCTCCGGAACCACCTCTTCGACCACCATCGGTCGATCCACATGCCTTCTCTTGCGTATGTATCATATTGTACTACCCCCTACCTCTGGGACAGCCCCCGAAGATGCCCCAACACTTCCACCCGCACCAACCAACGGTGTCCCCACCATTTGGGTCGCCTCCTCCGCGGCTCTTCTCTCCGACCCATCGCTCCCCGACGAACTAGACCCCGAGGCAGCCCCTCTCTGCTCTCGGGAAGACCGGAGACGCTTCATCATTGACGCCATCTTCTTCCCCTTCATCATCTCCTCCGATTTCGTACAAAAGAAGAACCCAAGAAAATCTAGGGCTTTGAAATCAAGAAGAAAGGAATAACGAAAGGCGAAACTAAGGAAATCAAGATGTTTAAAACCAAGTTTTTTCAGTTTCAAATGAAGAAGAAGAAGAAGAAGAAGAAAGGAGGGAAGGGTAACCGTTTTGAAACGTGTGAGGAGAGAGAGGGTTTCTTTCAGTTATAAGGGACCAAGTCGAGAGGCGGCTACTCACGAGTAGCCGCCCCCCACGAGGCGGCTAGTTTGTACTAGCCGCCCCTCCCTAACGGCTCCCTGAGAGTAACCGCCCCCTATTAGCCCTTAAAAACATTTATTTTCCAAGTTTTCTAAACCAAACAGGCATGTATTGGTTCATTTTCAAAACCTACTTGATCAAACACAACTCTCTTGATAGTTTTGTCACATTTCCAGTACCGTTCAAACTCGAATTTCTTCAGTTCTGGTTCCTTTCTAGAGTTTTTATCCTTCAGATGATCCATTTACCAATTGAAACACTTTACTTGCTTCCTATCAGCGATATCCCCTCTTTGCTGAGCTACCCAAGCATGGGTACGGTAGGCACGAGAAAACTGACGTTGGGCTGCTACGTGCACGATGGCTAGGAACCCTGCCCGAGGGTTAGATCACTCGCTATGTTACGTTTCCCGCCCTCCACCTGAAACATCTTTTCGGTTGAAAATTCTAGTCAAGACCTAGCCTCTGACAGTCTAAATCAACTCCCTGAACAGTACTGGTTATATGACCAAAACTTCTTGAGGGTTGGGCCGGCCAAAATAAGGGTCTTTTTCTTATCATCGGTCAAAGTTTTTTTGTTTCACACAGAGACTCCGTCCGAAGAGGGACAATTATAGATACCCTAATTTTGACTGTCCATAACACAGAAATTTACTTCAAGTAATATTGGAAATTAACCACATTTGGACACTTTAATAGAAAACATCCTTAGAATAATCAAAACCAGAATCCCTGGCCCAACACTCAGGAAAACCTAAGAGCCTGGAAAGGGGCGGCTACTTGAAAGTAGCCGCCCCCCCTAACTGACCCTGAACCGCTTCCCTGGATGGGACATAAAGCAGCATTAAATGCTGATCATTGCATCGGATTGTGACCTTTAGCCGCCTCATCTTGGCCTGTTCAACCCTAGTTAACGACTGAAGCCACCGCTTGTCAGAGATGAGACGTTTGACAGGTCATGATGGGGGCGGCTACTGGAGAGTAGCCGCCCCATCCTGGGCAGCTAGTTTGAACCAGCCACCCCGCACCTGGTCCCTCACAGAAAAACAGAGGATTAATGGGGAGTCAAATCAACCACCCTATTATCCAATTTAATCTTTTACCCACTGGACACTCCCCTGCCTCTCTTTACTATAAATAGAGGGGGTCCAAAGCATTTCTAACACATCCACAATTCATAATCCATCAACATCATCCTCAATCCAACAATTCACAAATCATCAACCCACACCCACTACTTGAAATCCTTTGAGAGAGAGAGGGAGTTCCAATTGTGAGAGAAACTCATTTTCCTACACAAAACCATCCTCCCAATCCACTCTCCAAAACCCAGGTTAAACCAGGTTTAACCTCTGCCAAAACCAAATCCCTTTCCTATCCAGGTTCTGTCCAAATTAACCCTGGTCCCGACGGCTCAAACCTAGTAGCCGCCCCCAACCTACACTCCTACTCAACCGAAGACTCCTTTAGTCAGCCTAAAAGCAGAATCTGATACCTGTATTTCACCTCTGTGTGCGGTATATCCGTATCCCAGAGCAGAGACCCCATAAACTCCCCTACGAAGGCGATCAAGTCCGACCCAACTTTTCCTGTTTTTTAAGAAAGCAGGTGGCGTACACACACCCCTTTGAATCCCCTTGAGCTGCTGTTGAGTGCCTCAACTGGGAGCGAGATCCCACCACCCTTCCGAGAGACGATCCGACCGAGTCTGCCAAGGCGTGCACTGGATCCGAATCCCTAAAGAACCCCACACACGCCACCATGGATTTTTTCAGACCGGAGAATCTCCGCGACAGAGAGGAAAGAAGGAGGCCGACCCCTCCCGAAATCTGATATCGACATAGAGTTGAACCGACCAAGACGGGCGGCTAAAGGGAACAAATGGCCACAATCATCGACATAAAATGCTGCTTTATGTCCCATATAAGGGAAGCGGTTTGGGGTCCATTAGGGGGGCGGCTAGTTAAAACTAGCCGTCCAAGATGGGGCGGCTACTCCCAGGTTGCCGCCCCTGTCCAGCCTTAGAAATTCCTAAGGTTTTTTTTAGACTAGGGCTTCTCTGGTTTTGTTTCTAAGGAAGTTTTCATTATGATCTTTCAAAAGTGGTCATTTCTAAATATTACTTGAACTATTTTCGTATCTTTGGACGGTCAAAATTGGGACCGATGGATAAATTGTACTAGCCGCTCTTCCCTCTCTGCCGGCTAAACTTTAGTAGCTGCCCCCTGTCAGACTGCTAAAACACACTTATTTTGAAAGTGTTTTAAACCAAACAGCCATCATTCTTTGTTTATTTCCAACTCCTACTTAATTAAACACGACTCTCTTGAAGTTTTGTCACATTTCTAGTACCATTCAGTTTGAATTTCCTCCGTTCTAGTTCTTTTCCTGAATCATTATCTCTCAAATGATCCATTCACCAACTCAACTACACTTTTCTTTTTCTGTCAGTGATATCCCCTAGTTTGCTGAGTTGCTATGCACCGGCATGGTAGGCACAGGAAAACCGACTCCGGGCTGCTATGTGCACGATGGATAGGAACCCTGTCCGAGAGTTGGATCCCTCTCTTCTTTACTTTTACTCACCCCCCCCCCATCCGGATCACTCTTTTGATGACTATTCTAGTCAAGACCTAGCCTCTGATGATCTAAATCAAATCCTTGGATGGTATTGATCGTGTGTCCTAAAATTTATTGAAGGTTGAGCTGGCCAAAATAAGGGCCTCTCTCCTTATCATCGATCGTAATCTTTCTGCTTCACACAAAGACTCCTTCCGATGAGAGACAATTTTAGACACCCCAATTTTGACCGTCCAAAGAAATGAAAATACTTTAAGTAATATTTACAAATAACCACATTTAGAATCTAAGAGAAAACACACCTTAGAAAGAAACCGGAAGGGGAAACCCTGACCCCAACACTTGAAAAATCTAAAAGGACAGGAATAGGGCGGCTACTAGAAATTATAGCCGCCCCTCCTTGGGCGGCTAGTTTGTACTAGCCGCCCTTCATCCGCTTTCCAAAGATGAGACATATGGTTGGCATTTAATGCTGATGATTGCGGCGGTTTCTTCTACTTGGCCACCCCTTCTCTGACGGCTTACTCCTAGTAACGGCCCCAAGCCACCGCTTGTTAGATATTAGATGTTTGACAGGTCATCATAGGGGCGGCATCTTGAGAGTAGTCACCCCTCACCTAGACATTGTCAGAACACACAAAGAGCTAACAAGGGTCAAATCAAACACCATTGTATCCAATTTGATCTATTGTCTAGTGGAGACTCCCCTGCCCCATTTTTACTATAAATAGGGGGTCCAAACACTTCTTCCATTCATCAAATATCATTCAAATCCACTACAAAACACTCATTTGATCACCCACACTACCCTTTGAAAACCCTAGAGAGAGAGATAGTCTTATCTTGAGGAAGAAACCTATTTCTCACCAAGTTCCACTCTCCAAAAACCATCTCCAAAACCCTGGTTAAACCTAGTATAACTTCAGCCAAAACATAAGCCAAACCCTACCCAGGCTCTACCCAAATAGAACCAAGTCCCAGGCAGCTAACCCTATCTAGCTGTCCCCCTATAGGCGATCAACAGAAACACCAACTTTTCATGCTTTTTAAGAAAGCATGTGGTGATCACAACCACCCCTGAATCCTCCTGAGGATTTGTTGGGCGCCTCAGCAAGGAACCGAACCAACCATGCCCCCTCCCCCTTCCGAGAGATGATCCAACTGGGCCCACAGGGCGCAATCGGATATGAACCCTTGGAAAACCCCCACACATGCTGACCTGGGAGCGGAAGGCAACCGGAAATCCATACCGACACATCCCACATTACAACATCAAAAACTAAAAAGAGGAATAAAACATTGCTTTGAATATTCCATAGAAAACAACATACATTGGTACCTCTAGGAGGGACAGCCAATTGATCCGAGTCTGGAGTGAGATAAGGAATCGAGGGAGGTCAGGGTCGCGAGAGGGGATTGGGCTCGCGGATGAGACGCGGGAGACGGTCGGGAGAGGCAGAGGGGCGTGATCGGTGCTGGGGTCAAGATCGGCACAATGGGGGGCTAGTTGAGTTGTTTGGGAAAGGAAGAGAGAGGTTGAGAGAGATATAGAGGCAAATCATGTTCACCTAGGGGTAAAAGAGGGCGTTAGGCTTGCGGATGGGATCGTGAGAGGGGGTTAGGCTCCCCAACGGGGTGGCGAGGGGGGATTGGGCTCGCAGACAAGATCGCAAGAAGGGGGTTGGGCTCGTGGACGGGACGCGGGAGACGGTCGTGAGAGGTCGGGGGTTGCGATCGGCGTTGTGGGTGAGATTGACGCAATAGGGGGTTGGTGGAGGTGGTCTCATAGCTTGTTGATTTGTTTGGGAGAGAAAGATAGAGGTTGGGGGAGACAGAGAGGCAAATCATATTCACTTCGGGCTAAAAGAGAGAAAAAAATATAGAATTGATAGAAGTTGGATGGAAGGACCTCAACAAAATACCTCCATTAATTTGGGAACCGTTCGATCGCAAATAAAAATTGTGAAAAACACAGATCACTAAAAAGGACCACCATTTGTGACGACCGTCCGATCAGATTTGATCGGATGGTCCAAAACAAATCAATAATAAAAACCTCTCGCCTCGAATCTCTTTCTCTCGACTCTCCACTCTCTCTGCACTCTCTCTCAAACCCCCTTTGACCGAAGAAACCCCCTTTGACCACCGACCCCCGGCGACCATCGACGACCCCCCGCGACCATCGGCCTCTCCCCATTCCCTCCCCCTCTCCACCTTCTCACTCTCCCACATATGCGTCGGATCTGATCGGAGACGCCGCCATCAACGCGCCGAATCTGATCCGCCGGAGGAGACACTGCCATCGACGCACCGATTTCTGATCCGATTTGTTTGATCTTTTCCTTAAATGATGTTAGGGTTAATCTTTTGTTTATGTTTTCTTTTGATTTGATGCTTTTTTATATTAGGATCTGATTATGTAATTTAGGGTTTCACAATGTTCTGTTTTTTTATTGTTTTGTGTTGATTTAGGATTGATTTAGTATTTGTTTCTAACAACGATTTAGTATTGCTGTTCACAAACCTCCCAACTTCTCTCATCTCTCTCGCTCTCCCATCCCCCTCTGCCCCCTATTATCTCTCTCTCTCTCTCTTCCCGACTCGTCGGAGACGATGACGCTGCGTCGGATCCGACACGCTGAGACGACCACGCAAAGCCAGATCCGATCCACGGGAGACGATTCCCATTTCATCTAGGCTTTGTACAAATTTTTTTGCTCAAATGAGTTTTTTAGAATCTAGGGTTTGTATAGTACTTCTCAAATTATGCACATTATGTGATATGAGGTATTACATTATGTTGATGAATGATAAAGCAACTTCTATTTGTATGATTTTGTGTTGATGAATTAATGAATCAAGATGTGTTGATGAATAATTATTCATCATCTATTTGTATGGATTTGTCTTGATGAATTGGTCAATTAGGAACTACATATGATTTTTTGTGGTAGGGTATTTTTTATTTAGGTTATGTTTATGGGCACGGATATTACCACCCTTTATGTTCTCTAACCCACCCCGTTTTCTTTGCCACCCAAACAAATTTTTTAAGATTTCTAACCCACCCCCAATATATATACCTTAAGAGTAGCTTCACAACCCCACCCCAAAGCATTTTTATTTTAAAAGACTCTCTCTTGAATCCCTCTCCCTCCCTTGTCCATCTCCATCTCAACTTTTCCTCCCCCTCCAGCTCCACCCACGGCCGCTACTCCACCTCCGGCTCCACCCTCCGCTACTTCCCCTTCGGCTCACCTCTCGCAGCTACTCCACCCACCATCGCCGCTTGTCCCACAACTCTACCCGACGCCGCCGCTCCCCCTTCGGCTCCACCAACCACCGTTGCTCCTCCTCCGGCTCCACCCGCGGCCACTACTTGCTCCCCCTCCTATTCACATGTTAGGACAAACCCTAACCCTAGTTTTAGTTAGATAAGTGATATATCATTGATTATTAATTGCACTCTTAAATTTAGGATAGTTTGGAATGAATTCATAAATTTGATTAGATATAACACAATATTTTCATCTACTTAATATATCCCCCTTTATGGTGACCATCAAACTTCAAAGGCTTCTTCGAGGCCATTAAAAATATCTTTTTCCATCAATTTTCAAATATAACATGAGGGTTCATGGAGAGTTAAAACACTTCGGTTTATCCCAATTGATTGACTTATTTTCGAAATGGTTGTGTTGGAGAAGAAATGGTTGTGTTGGGAGGACAGGAAGGGAGAGTAGAATCTAGTTGATAGTACTAGGAAGATGATAACTATTGACTCAGATTCTTTAGCACAACACACATCAGTAAACATTGACAATTTCTATTTTATTGTCTAATTTGCTGTCATTTATTCTTTATTCATCTGGTTTAACTTACTTAACTTGTGAGCCCTCTGTTTAAGAACTTTGTGGATCCCCTATCTCAATATCATATTTTGTTTTAGAAGACAAAAATATGATCAACCAACAAGCCTACTATTGAAAAATATAGCAAGAGATCTAATGAAATAAACAAAAGTACATATGTTCAAGTCAGCACCTTCCTCGTATATGGTGACTTCATCTTTGGTTTCAACTGCTAATCATTTGTCATTGTATTTATTTATGTATCATGGTAATATGTTTCTACAACTTAAATTTATGCTTTGAATGATTTGACATAAACACTAAGGTATACTTATCATGATTAATATAGACTACACTCTTCTGTGGCTGCTTCTAAAATTTTGACTCGATGTTCCATTCCACTGTCCACTTGAATACATCAATCTCATATGAGCAATTATACTCTTGCTATTATGCTTGAGTGGTCACTCATACTTCATGCAATCAAACTAGGCATCCATAAATTAACAAACCTATAGTAGAGAATATATCATTGAATGATTTAGTACTTTTGATTTGTAACTTTGGATGGATGAAATTGATTTTTTATCTTTTTTATTTTTTCTAAAGGAAGTACCATTGAATTATTGATATTAGTTGTGTATTTATTATGACAAAGAATGAAAAAAATAGGGTATAGTGTTATGTATTAGGTGGTTTGTGAATAATGAGCTTAAATTTATCTCTTACATTATTTGACCATATATTTGCTAGATAATGAAAAATATTGAGTGATTTATAATGATATGTAGCACTGCTTTTTAGTAAATGATTTGTATGATTGACTCATTCAATATTCATTTCATATTGATTATGGCAATCTTCTTATTTTTTGTGCAGCATGGCTCTAAAACTACGCATTCCACAAACATCGTCGCATCAAAGATGTCAACTCGAAGATTTGGCAGTGGTGTACCTTCAAGTTCAAACATTTCATTTGTTGAACAGGAGGTTGTAGAAGAGGAAGCAAATGAGCCACAGGTAGAGGAAGACGACTGCAAGAAGAAGATACACAGAGACCAATCAATTTAGAGATAGATGCAGATAGTTTGAAAGAACCTTTCCCGAGGGGACAAAAAACAAACGAAATCTTGGTCGATTATAGACACAATGTTGTATGGGTATTGATAATAATAATATTTTGGGTTTGGTATGGGTTTTTAACATGTTTCAAAATAAATGTGTTTTGTTTGCAAGAGTTTTGAAGATATTTTATAGATATAATGCGTTCACGTGTTATGGTGTTCTCAATGAAATGATGTTTTAAAAATATTTTATTAATACAATACGATCATGTTGCTGCTAGCCCATATTTTAGGCAGTACAGCTCTGTGAAGTTGACCTGGGATATAAGTAACGATTTCACAAAGTTGAACGGGTTACAAAGAGGGTCTTAAGTCTGTCTGACCCGTTCGACCCTTTGAAATCGAGTTGGGATATAGATGATGACTTCACAATGTCGAACGGGTTACAGAGAGGGTCTTATATCTTTATAACCCGTTCGACCCTGTGAAGTCGATCTGGGATATAAGTGATGACTTCACAACGTCGAATGGGTTACAGAGAATGGCTTAAATCATTGTGATCCGTTCACCCCTGTAAAGTCGACCTGGAATAGAGTGGACGACATCACAATGTCAAACGGGTTACAGAGGGGGTCTTAAGCCTTTGTGACTCATTCGGCCCTGTGATGTCGACCTGGGATATAGGTGACGACTTCACAAAGTTAAACCGGTTACAAAGAGAGCCTTAAGTCTCTGTGATTCGTTCAACTTTGTGAAGTCGAACTAGTCTTGAAAAGGATGACAATACAAAGTCGAACATGCCACGGAGTAGGGGTGGGTGGGATTTAAATGAGGGATATGAGGGGTGAATAATACAAGGGGTGGGTTAAGTTCAGACGGGGTGGGTTAGGTCGGGGTGTGCTCACCCCTAAAAAAATCACATTATTGTTTTTTAAGCGGGGTGGGGTGAATAACTAAGTGGGTGGAAATATCGGTGCCCTATGTTTATTTGTTTTTTATGATGGGGGTTGATAAATCAGAGTCGATGCTTGATTTTTTATAAATCAATGTCTACTTCAATAGATTTCCTTTCTCAATGGATGAATTTTTTTTTTTTGAGATGGGTAGACAATCGCTTGATTTCATTCATTTACATTGTGATAAGTTCATGTACAATTGTAGTTTTGGGTGGTGATCTGTAAGTAAGCCCCTTTTATGTGGATTGTGTTGTCTTCCTAATGTATGCCATATGATTATCGATGTATGTGCATGTGGTCAACATTGCTATTGTTGAAGTATACAATGTACCCAGACTTCTTGTAAGCATTTCGATATAACTGCTATTGAAGTGTTTGTTAACGCTCGACTATGTGCTTGTTGAAATGAAGTGGCTTGTTAGAACCGGGCATGTCGACACCCTCCTCGTTGACATATAGTAAAGAGTCAACATCATCAGTGTCGACACAAGAAACTATGTATAGCTATATAGCACAACATCAAAATTTTCAAACACTAGCTGTGTCATCACAAGTTGACCAAATAAAATAATTACACCTTTTATCAATTGCAACATCTGATATAACTGCAACACTTGTCACTTACAACACTTGATAAAACTACACTTTTAACACATTCAAAAAATAGCATTGAAGTACAACCATACAAACCAAGTAAAATTGATATAAAACAAACCAACAAGTCTTTCAAAAAGTAATTTCTAACTAACATTGTTCAATTGAAGCACATGATACAACTGCACTGTGAAACTGATGGCTGTAAGTATTATCCATACTCATTTTACTATCAATCATACAAAAGTTTGGAAATATAAAGCACAATCACCACGTCACCACCTTCTCCATTCAAGCTCCCTCTCGTTGGAAACCTCCATCAACTTGGCTTGCTACCTTCCTCATCAATCACCCCATCATCTCTCAAAGAAGCATGGACCAGTCATGACTGAACATCTATCTCTCATAGTCTCACACCAACTCTTTCGCCAAGTCATTCTCAGTCAGATCAATAGTTTTCAGTTGAGAGCTTTTTATCATGTCCATTATTGCTTTCAGTTCACCAAAAGCATGAAGACCAACACTACAAAAAGAGCAAAGAAAAAATGGAACACATTAGAAGGATTCAAGAATTGTCAGTTTTTTCACAGAAGACCATAAATATTGAGTCAAATATAGAACCTTAAAATAATTTACCTAAAAACTAGTGGATTCAAAATTAAAACAATATACCTTAAAGCAATAAATATTGATTCAAGGAACAATTGTGCAACTTTAAAGCAATATACCAAAAAACTAGTAGATTCAAAATTATATACCATACATAAAAGGACCTGTTCATAAAATTAATCTAAAAAAATATCAAAAATTTATGCAACACGACAAAGTTCCTACATGTATAGAACAAGTGCTTCCCCTTTATGAGATCATATTTGTATTTGAATTCTGTAATATTCATTAGACCAACCTATTGATAAAAAATTATTTTTGAAGAACAGTCAAACAAAGCACAATGACAAATATGAAATAAAAAATTTGGTGCCTTCTGTAACTTACACACACACAAGATTTCAAAATATTGCAAATGAAACACGTGTTAAATGTCCCATTGATATATTCAAATTAACAGGTTTAGCAAAAACAATTCATTAAACAATCACTACTTTGTTCAATCCAAACACAGCTTGCTTCAACAATAGCAAGCAACTACAGTATGTTTTATTCATTTATTTTTATGAAGATAAAAACTTCAAATGAGCCGCATCAACATCCTGAATCTTAAGCCACAGCTACCACATCAACAACAATGAACATCAACAACAGACTATCATTAGCTACCATAGCCTACCAAGCTACCAAAACAGCAACAATATCAACATATTTTTGCTCAATATTATCCACAGCCTTCATCGGTAATAGTCATCTGTTTTAATTTTGTAACACATGGAATTAACATGTAATAATGAACAAAACCACAAATCATTGACATAGTACTGCTTATCAACCCTGAATCAGAGTTGGAAAAAATAAAAAATCCATGCCACATCAACTTTAAATCAGAGTAAAAAAATCCTGGTTGAACCAACACTAAATCATTGTTAAAAAAATACTAAATCAATCCTAAATCAACACAAAGCAATAAAAAAAGAACATTGTGAAACCCTATATCACATAATCAGATCCTAATATGAAAAAGGGTTTTTTTATTTTTAACTCCCCGCAAACCATCGTAATTAGATATCGCTCCCTCACTTCTTCGTATTTGGGTTTTACTCCCCAGATTTAAAAGATAATTCATTTTTACTCCATGCGAGGGCCTATCTATAAATTATTTAATTTTTAGTTTAGTCCCTGATAGGGAGTAAAAATGAATTATCATTTAAATATGGGGAGTAAAACCCAAATACGAAGAAATGAGGGAGCGATTGCTAAATACGATGGTTTGCAGGGAGTTAAAAATAAAAAAAACCCTTTAAAAAACATCAAATCAAAAGAAAATATAAACACATGTTTAACCCTAACATCATTTAAGGAAAAGATGAAACAAATCGGATCAGAATCGGTGCGTCGATGGCAGTGTCTCCGGTTAGATCTGGCGCGTCTGTGGGAGTGTGAGAAGGCGGAGAGAGGGGGAGGGAACGGGGAGAGGCCGATGGTCGCGGGGGGTCGTCGATGGTCGCCGGGAGTCGGTGGTCAAAGGGGGTTTCTTCGGTCAAAGGGGGTTTGAGAGAGAGTGCAGAGAGAGTGGAGAGTCGAGAGGTTTTTATTGATTTGTTTTGGACCATCTGATCAAATCTGATCGGACAGTCGTCACAAATGGTGGTCCTTTTTAGTGGTCTGTGTTTTTCACATTTTTGATCTGCGATCGAACGGCTGACACGCGATCCGCACGTAAGAGTCCGTCCGCACGTCCGCAGGATATCATCTCTCTCTCTCTCTCTCTCTCTCTCTCTATATATATATATATATATATATATATAAATGATGCCCTGCGGATCCATTTCGGACCGTCCGATCGTGGACCACCATCTTCTGTCCATCTGATCGTGGACCACCATGAAAAGGATCACCATTAAAAAAAAACCAAACACTCTCGACGGTGTCTCTATATGTGCGCGATTGGACAGCCCACAGACCACCATAAAAAAAAATCACCTGACTCTGTCTCTCTCGTCTCTCTCTGTGAAAACAAACCCTCTTCACCCCCTTTGACCACCGCGACCCCCGGCAACCACATGCAACTCCGGCGACCCCCGACGACCATCGGCGAGCACCCGCGACCATCGGCGATCCCCCGCGACCCCGATTCCAGGTTGAGTTCTCTCTCTCTCTATGTCTATGATTAAGGTTTTAATATAGGGTTTCTGATGTTTATGTTTTATCATTTAGAGTTTGTGAAGATTTGGGTCATATAGAGAGATATTATTATTTTGTAGGAAAAATAGGTTTTTGGTGTGCAGTAACTTAACAATCATTACTAGGATGTTAAGGATCTAATTATATAAGGGTAAACTAGTTTTTTGTTTTTTTTAAATTGTAAAATGTGTTGTAATATGGATGACTATCATTGATTTTGTCATCACTTATCCTAAAGGATTAGATTCAAACATTTGACTTTGTAATCAGTTATCCCAATTAGTTGGACTCAACCCTTTTGACTTTGTAAAGGATTGATAAAATCAAATCCTTCTAAATCTTGTTTGTTATTATCTTCTAATGCCTATAAATATAGGCCTGGATTGTATTCATTGATGAGATCAATTAAGAAGATAGAAAATACAAAGTTCTTCCTTCATCTCTCTCCCATATTTCTCCTTTGGTTGGTATATTTAATCTTATTCTTTTATTTACATTTATAACACGTTATCAGCACGATACTCTCCATATGATTCAATTTTTTTTCTCCTCCACGTATGCATGGTATATTTTTATTTCATTATGTACTGTGCATTGAACATACCTTGTAAATTTTTTCATGCATTATTTTTATGAAAAACAATGTAACATGCATGCAAAGCAACCCGTATACATCTATCTTTTATTTTCATCTACTACAAACATTATTTTTTATTTTCTATGCATGCAATCCACGTCAAAATTTTCCATACATATGTTATGAATGTTATGATATGATTAAAACCCGTATGCAAATTATGTATGCAATTTTTCCCATGCAACAGTATGTGGCATCTATCAATTTGATTATTTATTTTTTATGCAATAGTTCCATATTTGTCATCTATTATTGAAATTTAAATTTTTTTATTATTCAAATATAATATATTTATATGTAGAACCAGAAGTTCTCACAAATAAATAATTAGAACCCGAAGTTCTAATTTCATGTGTTCACAAATATTAATTTCATGTGTAGAACTAGAAGTTCTCACAAATACTAATTTTATGTGTAGAACCAGAAGTTCTCACAAATTCTAATTTTATGTGTAGAGCCGGAAGTTCTCACAAATAATTAATGGAACCCGAAGTTCTAATTAATTTTATATATAGAACCAGAAGTTCTTATTTTATTTTATGGAACCTGAAGTTCTAATTATTTTTTTTTATATTGAACTAGATGTCCATATTTTATATATGGAACCTGAAATTCTAGCCTTATTTATAGAACCAGAAGTTCTAATATTATGTATTAGACCTGAATTTCTAATCTCATGTGTAGAACCAGAAATTCTCACAAATACATTATAGTCCTAATTTTTTTTTATGTAGAACCAGAAGTTCTTATAAAATTATGCCCGGAACCCGTACGCAAATTATGTGTAGAACCCGCTATGTCCATGCAATCCACGTGAATTATTTTCATGCATATGTTATGATTTTTCCATGCAACAGTGTACATTTTTTGTCCATGCAATCCACGTGAATTATTTTCATGCATATGTTATGATTTTTCCATGCAACAGTGTACATTTTTTGTCCATGCAATCCACGTGAATTATTTTCATGCATATGTTATGATTTTTCCATGCAACAGTGTACATTTTTTTGTCCATGCAATCCACGTGAATTATTTTCATGCATATGTTATGATTTTTCCATGCAACAGTGTGCATTTTTTTTCATGCAACCCGTATACATCTAATTATGCATGCAATTTTTTTCTGTGAAACAGTATGCATTTTTTCACATGTAACCTGTGAGCATATAAATAA
Source organism: Acorus calamus (assembly GCA_030737845.1). Lineage (NCBI taxonomy): Eukaryota > Viridiplantae > Streptophyta > Magnoliopsida > Acorales > Acoraceae > Acorus > Acorus calamus. The sequence goes on along the minus strand of CM060877.1, from coordinate 6,733,522 downwards.
TTGAGTTGTTATTTTTTTTTTTTTTCACATGAATGAGTTGATGATAAAGGGGTTGCTTTATTATTCATTTTTTTTATTATTATTTTTATTTTCAGTTTCATAAGAATGACGAACATCACTAAATTAGAATTCAAGGCTCTCGAGCTATCAGGGGACAATTATCTCTCTTGGATATTGGATGCTGAACTCAATCTTCAATCACAAAATCTTGGAGATGCCATTAAAGCAGAAAATAAAATGTCCCTGCAGGACAAAGCTAAGGCTCTCATATTTTGAGACATCATATACATGATGACTTAAAAATGAGTACTTAACTGAGAAAGATCCCTTGAACCTGTGGAACTCCCTGAAGGAGCGTTATGACCACCAGAAGACGGTCATACTTCCAAATGCACGCCATGAATGGCTAAATTTAAGGTTTCAAGACTTCAAATCAGTTGCGGCTTATAATTCTGCCATGTTCAGAATTACCTCCAAACTCAAATTATGTGGAGAAAAGATTACAGATTCAGATATGCTAGAGAAAACATTCTCCACTTTCCATGCCTCAAACTTGCTCCTGCAGCAGCAATATCGCGAGCGTGGGTTCAAGAAATATTCTGAACTTATATCTTGTCTCCTAGTCGCTGAGCAAAATAATGATCTTCTCATGAAGAATCACACCTCTAGACCCACTGGATCTATAGCACTCCCTGAAGTGAATGCTGCCTTTGCTCAAGGCCGTGGAAGAGGAAGAGGCCGAGGCAACATGCGTGGACGCCGTGGCAACCGGGGACGAGGAGAACGTTCTAATCAGGGTACAAATTTCAAAAACCACCAGCAGTGGAATGCCTCTATCAACAAAAAGAATGATAATCATGCTCCACCAAATAGACCTCAAAATCAACAAGATGTTTGTCATAGATGTGGTCGTACTGGACATTGGTCTAGAGTCTGTCGTTCATCGAAGAAATTGGTGGAGCAATATCATGCCTCTAAAAAGGGAGTGGAAACAAACATTGTGGAAGGTCCAAACGATGGCTGGATGGATGATATTACCCACTTGCGTGTTAATGAATTCTTTGAAGACGAGGATGGAAAGCCTATTGATAATGAGGCTTTTGATGCCATGATTGGAGATCCCCCTACGCCTTGAGACGGTCCTGAAGACCTACTTTTTAATTATGTTTTTTTTAGTCTTGAGATATTGATATTATTGTTTAGATGTTCTTATTTTATGTGTTTGGATCAGAATTTTTTTTGTTTAATGGTTAATTTATTTTTAATATTTATTCTATTTTAAATGACTGAATTTTATTATCCATCTTAAAGGTATGGATCGGGAAGTCATTACAAATAATGACATTTGTCTGGTAGATAGTGCAACATCTCATACCATTCTGAAAAACCAAAGTTTTTCTCTGATTTGGTATACAATGCAGCTAAGGTGTCCACCATTGCTGGACCAGTCAATATTATTGAAGGCTCCGGAAGAGCCCATGTGATATTGCCAAATGGTACCCACCTATTCATCCAAAATGCACTATATTCAAGCAATTCTAAAAGAAATTTGCTTAGTTTTAAAGACATAAGGATGAACGGATACCATATTGAAACAAGCAATGAAGGTAACAAAGAATTTCTTTGCATTACTTCTAGTGTTGGAAGCCTGAAACTTACACTTGAAAAATTCTCTGCACTATCCATGGGGTTATACCATACAACACTTAGCGTTGTAGAAACACACTCTGTCATGAGCCTGAAGCTCAATGATCCAAATACCTTAATATTATGGCACGACCGCTTGGGTCATCCTGGAGCCAACATGTTACGAAGGATTTGAATAATTCTAATGGACACTCTATGTCAAACCAACATCTTACCCTACCTAGTGATTATATTTGTACCCCTTGCTCACAAGGTAAACTTGTTACTAGACCTTCTTTTCTTAAAATTGCATCTGAGTCTCCATCCTTTTTACAAAGAATCCATGGTGATATTTGTGGCCCAATTCACCCTCATAGCGGACCTTTTAAATATTTTATGGTTTTAATTGATGCATCTACTCGTTGGTCACATGTTTGCTTACTCTCTACTCGTAATTTAGCATTTGCTAGATTACTTGCTCAAATTATCAAACTTAGAGTGCATTTTCCTGACCATTACATTAAGTCCATTCGATTAGATAATGCAGGAGAATTTACTTCTCAAATTTTTGATGATTACTGTTTATCACAAGGTATTGATATTCAACACCCAGTTCCCCATGTTCATACACAAAATGGTCTAGCCGAATCTTTGATCAAACGTTTACAACTTATTGCAAGACCTTTACTCATGCAATCCAAATTGCCCGTGTCTGCTTGGGGACATGCCATCTTGCATGCTGCTAAGCTAATTAAACTTAGGCCGACTGCTTATCACCCTTTTTCACCTTCACAACTTGTGTCAGGCTGTCAACCCAACATTTCACATTTGCGTAAATTTGGTTGCGCAGTGCAAATTCCTATCCCACCACCACAACGTACAAAAATGGGTCCCCAACGTCGTTTGGGAATATATGTTGGTTATGATTCTCCTTCTATTATTCGTTATATGGAACCATTGACAGGTGATGTGTTTACTGCTAGATTTGCTGATTGTCATTTTGATGAGACACTTTTCCCGCCGTTAGGGGGAGGGAAGAACGTACCTGAAGTACGTTCCGTTCCTGAAGAACGCCGAGAATTATCGTGGAATGCATCCACTTTGTCTCATCTAGACCCCCGTACCGCTCAATGCGAAAATGAAGTACGAAGGATATTGCATCTTCAGGATATCGCAAATCAAATTCCTGATGCATTCAATGATGCAGCCAAAGTGACCAAATCACATGTACCAGCTGCAAATGTGCCAGCCCGAATAGATGTCACAAGAGGACAAACTACAAATTTGGCGGCAAATGAATCTTCTGCACGCCAGAAGCGTGGAAGACCTATAGGTTCTAAAGATTCAGCTCCCCGGAAGAGGAGACCAAATGAAATATCATGCCCTAAGAATGCTCCAGAAGAAGTTATGCATAATACTCCAGAAGAGATTATGAACAATAGATCCACTTTCTCTAAAACTCCAGAAGAGTATAATGTCCCTGAGGTGACACGAGTCCCAGAAGTGACTGTACAAACTCTTGAAGAGGAAAATGTACCTAATAATAATGAGATCTCTATATTTTATGCGCATTCAAGAGAAATGTGGAATCGTAAAGAAATGATCATCGATGACATTTTTTCATTCGCAGTAGCTACTGAAATTTCAAAGGGCGATGATGATAATGAACCACGTAGCATAAATGAATGTCGACAAAGAAGTGATTGGCCAAAGTGGAAAGATGCTATTCAAGCAGAATTGAGTTCTCTTGAAAAACGTGGTGTATTCGGACCTATAGTACAGACCCCAAAAGGTGTAAACCCAGTAGGTTACAAATGGGTGTTTGTAAGAAAACGAAATGAGAAAAATGAAATCACTAGATATAAGGCACGTCTTGTGGCACAAGGTTTCCTGCAGAAACCTGGGATTGATTATGAAGAAACTTACTCACCAGTTATGGATGCAATAACGTTCCGTTACTTAATAAGTCTCGCAGTTTCTGAAAAACTCGATATGAGACTAATGGACGTTGTAACAGCTTATCTATATGGGAATTTAGATGCTGATATTTATATGAAAATCCCTGAAGGATATAAATTGCCTGAAGCAAAATCAAAGAGTATGTATTCAATAAAACTAAGACGTTCACTGTACGGCTTAAAGCAATCTGGAAGAATGTGGTACAACCGTCTTAGTGAATATTTGATAAAAGCTGGATATGAAAACAATCTCATTTGCCCATGTGTCTTTATAAAGAAATCCAATAAGGGATTTGCTATTTTAGCAGTTTATGTTGATGACATAAATTTAATTGGGACTCCTGAAGAGCTCAACGAAACTGCAGAATGTCTGAAGAAGGAATTTGAAATGAAAGACCTTGGGAAAACTAAATATTGTCTCGGTCTGCAGATCGAACAAAATTCTAATGGAATATTGATCCACCAATCAAAATATATAGAAAAGGTATTGCAACGCTTTAACATGGATAAAGCGCACCCTCTAAGTACACCCATGGTCGTTCGATCCTTGGACGTTAAGAAAGACCCATATCGTCCTAAAGATGAAAACGAGGCAACTCTTGGTCCAGAAGTACCATATTTGAGTGCTATTGGTGCACTGCTATACTTGGCTCAATATACGAGACCAGACATAGCCTTCTCAGTCAATCTCTTAGCGAGATACAGTTCTGCACCAACTCGTAGGCATTGGAATGGTATCAAGCATATTATGAGATACCTTCGTGGAACCACCGATTTGGGTTTATTTTATTCAAATGATAAATCTAATGATTCGCATCTAGTTGGCTATGCAGATGCAGGTTATCTTTCTGATCCTCACAAAGGTCGATCACAGACAGGTTATGTGTATCTTAATAACAATGCTGCTATCTCATGGAGATCTACAAAGCAAACATTGGTGGCTACCTCATCTAATCATGCAGAAATATTGGCGTTACATGAAGCTAGTAGAGAATGTGTTTGGTTAAGATCATTGATTCAACATATCCATAGCACCTGTGGATTGTCATCTACAACAAATATTCCTACAACCATATATGAAGACAATAGTGCATGCATTGCTCAAATCCAAGGAGGTTACATCAAGGGAGATAGGACTAAACACATCTCACCGAAGTTCTTCTACACCCATGAACTCCAAAAGAATCACGAAATTGAAGTCAAACAGATCCGCTCCAGTGACAATCTTGCAGATCTCTTCACTAAAGCTCTGCCAAAATCAACCTTCCAGAAGATGGTGCGTGAAGTTGGCATGCGTCGACTTAATCATCAGACAGTCTGAGACTTTCCTAAATCAGGGGGAGTAACTAATAAATGTGACAATATTCCACCATGGACATCGATTACATATTGTACTCTTTTTCCTTCGCCTAGGTTTTGTCCCACTGGGTTTTCCTAGCAAGGTTTTAATGAGGCAGTATTAAACGCGTCCAACATGACTAAGATCAAGTAATTGTACTCTTTTTCCTTCGCTTTGGTTTTTTCCGAATGGGTTTTTCCAAGCAAGGTTTTAATGAGACAGTTACCTTAGTATAATGGTTTATGGTCATCCAAGGGGGAGTGTTGTAATATGGATAACTATCATTGACTTTGTCATCACTTATCCTAAAGGATTAGATTCAAACATTTGACTTTGTAATCACTTATCCCAATTAGTTTGACTCAACCCTTTTGACTTTGTAAAGGATTGATAAAATCAAATCCTTCTAAATCTTGTTTGTTATTATCTTCTAATGCCTATAAATATAGGCCTGGATTGTATTCATTGATGAGATCAATTAAGAAGATAGAAAATACAGAGTTCTTCCTTCATCTCTCCCATATTTCTCCTTTGGTTGGTATATTTAATCTTATTCTTTTATTTACATTTATAACAAAATGAGACTTTTTAGGTATAATTTTAAAAAAATAGGATATTTTTAATTTTTAAAAGATTTTTTTTTGTCATATTCCCAATTTTCATATCTAAATATTTCATTATTTACTTATATATATGTTATTAATTTATTTAAGATGTTATTAATATCTATAAAATTTGATGTAAAATCAAAATCAGAAAAATATGGATATTAAAAATTGAAAAGTTTAGATCGGATATTATAAGATCGATTTAAATTAAAAATTCAAGATAGGGATTAATAAAAAAATACTAGTAAAATTTTAAGTTAAGATGTATGGATTAATTAGATATGGATAAATAATATTTTAACAATAAAAATTATATATTTAGGATAAAGATAAGATAATGAACAGTAATATATGGAGTCATAACAAATATATAATAAATATAATACTAATAACTTACTGATAAATAATATATTGTAAGATAATATCTTTATATATTAAATTAAAATATATAATATTAGGCTCTCGGGCCCTTCAGATCTCGAGCTCTTCAGATCGGATTTGTGCGTTCTGTCGATTTCGGGGTCCATCAGATCTTGAGCTCTTCAGATCTTGAGCTTTTCAAATCGGATTCGTGCGTTCTGTCGATTTCGGGGTCGATCAGGTCTTGAGCTCTTGAGATCGGATTCGTGCGTTCTGTCGATTTCGGGGTCGATCAGATCTTGAGCCCTTCAGATCGGATTCGTGCGTTCTGTCGATTTCGGCGTTTAAATCTCTCGAAAGGTCCGTCATTTTGAAACGCATTCGTGTGTTTTGAATATTTTGATGATTTTTTGCGTTTTTTTTTTCAACCGATTTTTCAATTCCATGAATTTGGGGGTTTTGATCTCCGGAAATGTCGGCCATTTTGGACTACAGATTTCCTTGATGGATTTGAGTAATTTTTACTCTTTTTTTTTTCTTTTCTTTGAGTCGGGAAAGTTTTGTTTTTCGATCGTTTGGAAGGTCATTCGTTTGGGAGGCATATTGGATTTCTTTTCAATTTTTTTGATTTTCCCACAGTTCTTCATTTTCTATATTTTGAATTATTTAATGGGCTTCCGATCATGATTTCAAATGATTTTTTTGTTGATTTATTGATTTTTCTTGTGTTTATTTTGTGGAGTAGGCTTTGGAGATGTCTATTTTGCGGTTTGCCCGGCTGAGAAACAACAACCTGCCCATTGAAGGATCGGTTTGGGAATCTCGAGAGCGAGAGCGCCCACCCGTGGACCCAGAGTTGGGGATCTCGCGCGGTGTCCTTGAGCAGCTGCGGATTCTGGAGCAGATCCGCCAATCATCAGATTGGGTCGAGCCGAGGGGACGGGGACCGCCCCCCGCATCGGAGGCCGTGGTGGAGTCTCTTCCGGAGGTGGAGGTGACAGAGGTGGAGATGGTGTGCGCGGTCTGCTTGGAGGGGATGCGCGCGGGGGAGAAGGCGAGGAGGATGCCATGCGACCACATGTACCACGGCGACTGCATCTCCATCTGACTAGCGCGCCGGAACACCTGCCCCCTCTGCCGGTTTGAGCTTCCCACCGATGACATGGTTCACGAGGCGCAGAGGGAGAGGAGATCTGGATTGGACGGCAGCGATGCGGTCACATCATCTGCCTCCGCCACTGAGCCTGGAGGATCTGGATCGGACGGCAGCGATGTGGCCACATCATCTAATTAGGTTTCTGGTTTACTGCAACCTCTGACCCTAGTTTTACTTTTAGGATTGATGGATTAGGTGTTTTGTGGTGGTGGTGAGAACATCAATTTTGTGATGAATTTTCATGTTTTCAATTGTTTGAAATCCCAGATTCTAGATTGACCACAAGGATCCTCTTTATGTTTAATTAAAATGATCACTGTTACCTGGTTAGTTGAAACCTCATAAGTTCTTGGCTATTTTTTCGGTTTGCAAGAGAACGTGTCGTGTTTATTTTTCTTTATATGTGTTTTAGTGATGGTTATCTGATACAAGCAGATGATAAAGTCTGCAAGAAGTTTGTCATTCTTCAGCTTCTTCAATATTGACTCAATTAGATTGTCCAGGGGTTGTGTTTTAATTTTGCTTCTAAATTTGCTATTCTGGTCATTCACTTCAATTTAATATTTCAAGGCCACTCTTCTTTGATTGGGTAGATCCGTTTTTTCATTGTAACATATGATCTAGAAACGAAAGCGGGGGATCTATGAACAATTATTTATTATGTAGTTTTGGATTTTCTGATCTTTAGGTTCTATGGGATATGATGACCTTAATTGTGTGAATCGGATTGAAGGATTGTTAAATTTTGTAGATTGGGGTTTTTTTTGAGGATCTGTGATGACAAATCGAATTTTTTGAATTGTCATTTTTCGAATCTGATCATACCATTGTTCTTTTCTTTTAAAATTTGTTCTTTTTTTCAATTGGAAGTGTAGATATTGCATGCATGAATGCTGCCTGTTGTGAAGAGGGTGATTATCATCGGAGAATATCGACGGTCCACGATGTTTTGGATACGAAGATAATTCAGTCAGACTGAATGGGGAAGGGGCGTTGGAGGAATAGGGATGTGTACGGTAGGAGGGTAGGAATTTTGTGCTAATGTTGTATTTTCTTGGGGAGGCATCTTGGCTTCCATTTTGGATGTCGAACATTAATGCCATTGGTGGCATCCCTGATACTTGAATATAGCATGATAAGACGTGCTTCACACTATGGAGTATATAAGTATCTTAAGGTGGATGTTTTGGTTTTGCATTGGTCAGTGGTCATATGGCATATATTTTTAAGTAAGTTGTAAGATGAATTTGAATCTTATTGCTGTGGCTCAGAACATTGTTATCAGTTTGAAATTCTATATTTTAAGGGGCATCCAATTTGTTTTGGTGGCAGATTTTGAAATAGTTTACTACATATGCACGCCTGGAATGGGTGATGAGATTCTTTGATATTTTTCACATTGTGCTTGCTAGTGTTTTAGGACTAAGTGCGGGTGTGGTTGCTATAAGTCTTTAGTGAATGTAGAAACGATGAGATCATAAATTATGTTGTAGACTATGTTGTCAATTTTTTAAAAAAAACTTATTGCCAAATTGATTTCTAAATTTTTTTGTTTGGTTTAAAATGCCCAAGTGTAAAGTTAGGAAAAAATTCTATCATAATTAGTCTTTATGAAACAACATGCAGACGGAATGTCAGACCGAAAGTTTTATGGATCTTATTGATGCAATATAAGTAGGCCATGTTTTCATTAATGCTCTAAAATTTAGCATGTGATTTTGTGAATGTTCTTCTGCATTTCTGAGTTGGGTTTTCTTTGCGAGAAATTACAAATAGTCTTTCTACATGCCATGTTATACTTTAATTATCCAATTTAAACACTTTTTTTTTTGTTGGAAATCTCATCATTTCTTTTTGTACCTTTCAATTTGATATTCTTTTTAGATAACGTTAGATGTTTTTTTCCTTTTTAAATCTAATGTCAGAACGATTGCCCTCCATTAAAAAAAAAAAAAACTGATGCCATATCCCTAGCATTCTATTTATTTATTTATTTTAAATGAACTGATAGGCGAGCTACTTCGTTTCATTAAGATAAAAGCAGTACAGAAGCAGAAATTTTAACAAAAGGTGAGGAAGAGAATAGATTTATAGACAAAATCCAATTCCTCCCTCCCAACCCCCAAGAGCTACATTATGAAGCCATAAGCGAAGTTCACTGTACCCTTACCACTGACACCCCAGCACAGAAGCATCCTCAAGCCACAATGAACCCTTTTGCATTCTCTACCATTCTACTGTTGCTGTTATGTTTTCAGCTATTTGGGTTGGGGAAACTATTTCTTTCATTGTATTTTATGAATTCTAGAATTTTGGGTTGTATTTGGTTGTATAGAATTTTGTTGCTTCCACCTTTTCTTAAGTTTTTTTTGCATAAAATGTAGACTTTTGTCTGTTTATATATGTTCAGCATAATATCTTTTTTAGTTATAATACTGTTAGTTCTTGACTTTCTTCCTTGAGTCTCTTTAGTTCTTGAATCTTTTTGGTGTTCTTTTAGTTACGTAGCCTGCCTTATTATGGCACTGGATATTCCACCTTAAGGAGTATTTTGTTTATTTTAAAACTCAGATTTTGGGATAGCATTTTTCTTAAAACAAAATTCAACTCAAAGCTCCTCTTAATAGTGAAATGAAATGATCATTGTTACCAATATAATTTTTTTTATTCATATTTATCGATGGTATATTGGCCATCTCTTCTTTTGTTAGCATAAACTGAAACTCCTAAATCTGTAGCTAACTTTAGATAAAAAGGAAATTATTTTTTTACAATTGAAGTTGCAAGCGTGGTTCATCCTTGAGTTACTTCAATACTGACTTTCAATCAAATATCATTTTCCTTTTCACTCATCTAGAAAATAGTGTGTGTTTGTGTGTGTGTGTCTGTGTTCACCTCTTCTCCAAGAAGAACCATAACCCAAGCCCGAAGAGGTGCCACAATTGCCATCCAAATGTTCTCCTCATATGCTCCTTTCGGATATTTTTCTCACTGTGCACAATCCAGATACCCAAACAAACCATGTGTGGCACAATACCTAGAGATTTTACTATATTGTTGATAGTCACGACCGATCTTTCTCTTACTTTCTTCCTTAGATAGTGCCTTCACTGTTTTTGTTTTCTTCGAGACGACGCCTTTTTTGTGCCAAAGGAACCACATTTACTTCTCACTTTCCAAGATTTTCTCCTCTATTTTGTGTTGCAGATACTTCGCAAGGGAACTTTCTTTTATGTTCATGACAACCATGATCAGCTTGCAAAGATTGCCAAGGTAATTGTCAACCATGATCATCGTCATATTATTTTTTCTAAAACAATTTGGAGCTATATTTTTTTTTTTAAAATGTTGTTATGAGCAGTGTTATACTAATCACTGAATTGCATTGTTTTTTTTGTTCTTTTTCTATAAATCTTATATTTGAAATATTTTTTATCTGCATTGAGGTCTGAATTGATTCAGCATTGGCTATTGAGTTTAGGTGACATAAATTGTTGATGTAACAATTTTTCCTTATCTTTTGTTTCATTTTGTTTGGATTTCTGCCATACATATATATGTAAGCATCATGATAGCGGTGTGATGCATGGACCAATTTTGCCACAGCATACTTTTGTTGTCCTGTGATGGGATCCCTATTTGATTCAAAATTTCATAAATTTCATTGAGAATTTTTGTTGTCTATTCTTCACCAGAAATAAATATTATTGCCTGTTTTGATGACATGAAATTTATTCACATTGCGTCCAGCCCTAGAAAGTTCTTGTTTGTATGCCTGAACTTGGGAGAAGGATAGCTTGACAAGTGTTTTTTAACATCAGGGATCTTGCAGCAACTAGCTGTCTGGGTTCATTCAGTTCAAATAATGGTTCTTCATTTTTAAGGGGACAAGAACTTCAATACCATTTTTTCTTGATCGCCCTTGGTATCCATATTGATGTGTCATGTCCTTTATGTCATACAGGAAAGGAAACAGTTTTTCATCTGTTTGCAGAATGCATATTTGCAGCACAATGTTGGTGTCAGATTGATACTTCTCAAAGACCACCAGCCTGGATATGGAACAATATGGACTGGAATGAAATCTTGGCTTTTATGGAATATATGGAATATATGGAAAGCCAGGAATGCTCTGGTGTTCGAGGGGAAATTAATTACGCCGGTGGAAGTGGTCGCTAGAACGGAGAGCTATGTAAAGGAAATACTGGACCTGGAGAAGAGCAGATCCAATTTCCTGTCTCACATTCAGATGTCGTTGATCCCGATGCAGCAAAACTTCAGGTCTGTGGAATATGTTATTTCAGATGCTAGCATGTGTGTGCGGACACGGGTGGCTGGAGGAGCATATGTGCTTATAGTGGATAATCCATTTCGTGTAACAGCAGCAGGAGTGGAAAGTTGGCCGTGGGCTTCCACCCTGTTAGCGGAGGCAGAGGCCACGTGCTTGGGTGTTGAACAAGCAAGGTTGCGTGGCTTTACTCACATGTGTCTGTACTGATGCGCAGCGTATAGTCAAGCTTTTTTCCTCGACAATGGATGGGCCACCAATGATGCAACCGCTGGTGAGGCATATGCGAGCTCTCCAACAAAATATGTGTATTGATTGGGTCAAGGTTGATCGACACCATGTCCCCGCAGCAGATAATTGTCTCGCGAAGCTCAATACAATCAATGGAGACCCCCTCAGTTGAATCTTCAAGCACCAAAGATATGTAGAATTATAAATACTAGCTTGCCTGCTTTAAGGGCTTGTATAGATTTTGTAAACAACACTGTGTACCCAGCCCAATTACAAGAGAATGAGATACAGGTGGTCTATAAAGATGTTACTCAAATGTTTTGATGTATCTGCCCTGGTAACAGGGCTTTTCATACCAAAAAAAAAAAACGAACCTCAGTACTTTTTTTGGGGGTGCTCAAGATTAGCAGTCCTGCCATGTGAGACCAGAACGATTGCTCTAAAGGAGGATTGCTCTAAAGGAGATAGACTTTTATTTGTCGGAGGTTTGATGAGTGCTTGCATAATAATATGGGGCTCTGTTTTCATTTATATCGTAGAATAGGTTGTGTATAAATAAATTTCATCAGGTGAGCTCTTACTTTTCTATGAAAAATCCTAATTTTCCATCTGTGTATGACACATTGATTTTTGTGGTATTCATGTCATGAAAATTACTGAATGAGAATAATCATATGGGAAATTCTGCCTTTTTGTGCTGATTTTTGTGGTATTCATGTCATGAAAAATCCTTAATAAGAATAATCATATGGGAAATTCTGCCTTTTTGTGCTCCCTCCCTCTCTCCCCAGGGTGAGCTTGCTTGAACCCTTTTTGCCTTGTAGATGTTTGTGTTAATGTTTGTGTGAAGTGTTTGTGGGTATGTATGCATGAATAATATGGGAGTGCATGCTTGTTTGTGTGCAGAGTGTTTGTGGTTTGAGTGCTTGTATGATCATGTGTTTGGGGGCATCGGCAAGCCCCATATCTGCTGCCCTGCGTGCGTGTTGCCTGCTACCCTACTTGCTGCCATCGCTAGCGCCCATGTCCAGCGTGCCCTGTCAGCGCACGTGCTTTGCCAGCGCCCAGCGTGCTCTGCTTGCTACCATTAATTTCCCCATGAAGATATAAAAAAAAAAGACACATTCTATCATTAAGAAAATTTCTAATTTTATAAAAATAAATATACTATTTGTGGTTGAGGATCGACCTGGGCAAAGACCACAAAGGTAATTAATTGTCTAAGGCCCCACTCAAGAAGGGGTCCCAATAATTACATGATTGATGGAATCAAATAAATGAACGGTGAGATGTGCTTCTCTAATATATAATCATTCTCAAATCCAAGCTTAAAATTACTCTTCTCCTTAAATCTTTAACCATAATGACAATATCTCTATTTTTATAATCTCTCCTTCCCTAATTCCTGTTGTATAAAATAATAGTCCTGCTACATGTGCCTCAAAGTTTAAGCCCCATTAAGAAGCTCTAATACGTGTAATTATCCCATTGGTTCTCTATTTGATTTAAAAACTGCAAAAACAATACTACCTTTTTTTAAATTTAAAATTTTCATTCTCAAGAAAGCAATTCTTCATTGTGAAATATAACATCTCCCAATACAACACTTCTTCTTTTGAAAAATTCATTTTTTATCCTCCTATGTCATCCGTCACTTCAAAAATCCATTCCCGCTGGCCTTCTCATCTCTAGCGACTGGTGTCACTACCCTTGGATTTCTCTCATCACCCTCTATCATATGAGAGTTGAATGGCTACCTTTTGAGCCCTCCGCCAGCATCCACCTCCTCCGACCTCTAATACCACCGTTTTTCAGATACAGCTACAAACACATGAATATATTAGAATTTTAGATAGAGATACATATGAGTATATTATTTTTTTCATGTACAGATATAGATGACTGTGTTAGTTTTTTGAGATACAAATACAGATGAGTATATTAATTTTTTCATATACAAATACAGATACAAATTTAGATACAGTTTTATACTAGTTTTTATATATATAAAAACAAATACAGGTATAGATTTAGATACAATCCTTATTCACACAAATATGCATGTATTATTCAGATACATCTTATATTTATCTAGATTCAAAATAAAAATTGTTTGCATTAATTAAATGAGTTGAAAAATGAATGTGAAAAATTAAACATGCTCATAGTTTCAATATATATAATCATGCACATCAAAAACATTGTAAACGGTTACACACATAAAAAAACAAACACAATATGCATGTATTATTCAGATACACCTTACATGTATCTGGATTCAAAATAAAAAATTATGTTCACTAAAATCTAAATGAGTTGAAAAATGAGTTCATCATAGAAAATATGCTCAAAAGATTTAGGGTTTTTTGTTTTTAAGTCCCCATAAACCATCATATTTAGTGATCGATCCCTCACTTCTTCGCATTTGGGTTTTAATCCCCAGAGTTATTGGATAATTCGTTTTTAGCCCCAATCAGAGACTAAAAAGAAAATTAAATAATTTACGGATAGGTCCCTCTCAAGGACTAAAAAAGCATTATCCTGTAAATCTGAGGACTAAAACCAAAATACGAAGAAGTGAGAGATCAATTACTAAATATGATGGTTTGCGAGGACTCAAAAATAAAAAATCCAAAGATTTAATATGCATAATTATACACATTAGCAACATCACAAACGATTATACATATCGTAAGTAATGTGCATGTATAATTCAGATACACCTGACATGTATTTAAATTCAAAATAGAAACTCCGACAGCATGAATGTAAATGAGGATTCAAAATTGAATGTAAAAGATTAAACATTCTCAACTAAGATTAAAATTTTTTATTTTGATTGAATGAGTCTAACCTGAAACAATCGTCATTGATTGCACTACAAACAGATCGCAAATAAAAAATAAATTGATTCCTCACAAAAATTGGACTCGAATTTTTGTTTTCTAGTCTTCTACATATGACGAATCAATTAATGTATTTCATATAAACAATTGCTTTCAATTGAATTGATTGTTTTTTTAAAAAAAGAACAACAAAATATGATGAAATCGTAACCATCTCCTATAAATAAGGTATCGGTTACATATTAAATACAGATTTGACAATTAGGCCCCGTTTGGTTCGTGGTAATCTGTGATGGAATTTGATTCCATGTGACATTACCAGGAAAATGTATAAAATCCAGTGTTTGGTTGGTGGTAATCTTAATGGTAATTATGGGGTCCAGTGGAATTAAAATCCATCCATGTGAGAAAATAGGGTGGAATCACATTCCCACCGTTTGTGGTGGTAATCTCAAATTTCACGAGGAATCCTAAATTAGATTACTATTATATCATTTACAAATTAATGAAATTACTATGTATATCCCTTTTAAAATAAATAGCCTCTTTTTTCCACCAACCATATAATGGGTTTATATAGTTATTTTAATTTTTTAACTAAAAAAGTTTGTTATCATTTTTATATGTGATATGAAAAATCTTAACTGTGCATTAGATATTAATTTATATTTTTAAATTTAGTTTTATTTGTGTAGATGGGTTTATATATTATTATAATTGGTATGATGTGTGATGTAGGTTTAGGCCTAAAGCAATGTCTCTGAATCCTAACTAATAAAATTGGTTATTTAGTTTTTAAGGGAGTTTATAATATTCAACTGATTTAGAAAAATTACTATTATTATGTTTAATTACATAATTGGTTATTTTATTTATTTGCATTCATTAAATATTTATAAAAAATTTATTCTTTTTTATTATTGTGATATAGATAAAGAAATAAATTTTACAAGTATATATATAATAGTAAGGGTATTTTAGACATTTAAATCAAATTCTTTATCATGTTCCATGTATGAACCAAACAATTAAAAATAATTATTTAGAGAAATCCATTAGCGAATCAAAACAATCTAATGGAATCAGGATTCCTGGTATTTTAATTCCTTGTAAACTGATTCCTGGTAAAGTAATTCCACAAAAAAAAATGACACGAACCAAACGGGGCCTTAAGGGTAAATGGAGGATTTCAACCTTGCCACCTCATGGGGCTTAGGATGGGGTCAATCAGTTGGAGCCCAAAAATAATTATTGTCAAAATAAATAGCGCTAAGTATTTTTATGATTTTATAACTTTTTCATTCCATTAAAATTTAATTTATTTTGGCTTTTAAATTATTATAAAATATTATGTATCTCTTTTATATTATTTATCATGGCTTAAAAGAAAATGATGCATAAGATTAAATAAATTAATTAATTTTTTAAATATGCATGGGGCCCACTTTCAAAATTCGCCTAAGTTCATTAAAAAAAAATCAATTCGCAGGGCCGACCCTGTTGTGGTTATATGTATAAAAATAAATAACATTGATATACATGAAAAAATCCAAAATCAAAATATTTATAGATTACTAGTTAATGCACATGTGCATCGTATGTGAATTATTAGTCTTTTCCATCTCTATCTTAAGTAATAAAAGCACACAATAACAGACCAGAGGGATGAAACCAATGTTCACACATATCATAAAGGTAGGTAACGCAGCAAGTCTTCATCTAACCAATGGAAAACTTCTCATCTTCAATTAACTTGCCCTAGACCTGCATGACAGACCCCAGAGTAAGATTGCTCAAGTCCAATTCGAGTACCACAACCTCACTCAACTCATGTCTTCACTTCTTTACTTATCCTCCCTTGCTCACACGCACACAATTCTATTGGCTCAATAGGATGATAATCATATTTCACTGGGTCGTCCATGAATGTGTATATATAGTATGCAATGGCGATTTGATGGTAATTAAACAAATGATATACCAAGGTTAGAAGATTTAACTGGCTGAAAAGGTGGCTGATCATACTTCCTACTCAAGCATACATGAGGCAGTGAAGGTTGTGGCTATCCATTATGGCTAAATGCCAAAGACACCCCTGGTGGAAACAATAATACCAGGGAAGGCTGGATACAATTTTCTAACCATCTCTACCACTATTGGGAATAGGCAAAAAAAAAAAAAAAAAAACATACCGCAGCGAAAGCGATCACAAACTGGAATTTGATTCACATCCAAAATAGCCACTCAATCAAGGTTAATAAAATATATTTAAATTTATATATTTTATTATATAATATTAATTTGATAAAAATCTAAAATTAAATTGGGAGCGCAATATTTCACATATAGATTCAAATTTTTTAAATATAATTTAAAATAAATTCAATAATATAATTCCAAATAAAAATAATTTCATATTTGAAACTTAAATTACATATTATAAGGTACGGATAATTTTAAAAAAATTTGTTTAAATAAATTGTGATGTATGGATATATATATATATATTGAAAGATCTAAATCTCTAATCTAATTCAGTTAACAACAATAATTATTTAAGAAAAATGAATTTATTTCTTTAATTAATCAGTTTTTAAGTTTAAATTTAAAATCTATATTACTTTTCCATATGAAAAAATAAATATACATTTTTTATTTTTAACCTCAATTTTCTCTTTAAATTTTATATTTAAATCTATTTAATATATATATATATATATATATATGTTAGTGTATAAATATTATCTATTTTAACTTTATACACATATATTATCATAAAAAAATAATTTTATGTGAAAGTTATTAATCTAAATTAATTGTATTTTTTTAGCAAGCCAACTTACTAATCATTATCCTATCCTCATCTTAAATATGCAGAATTTTATTTACTTAAATATAATTTATTCATATCTTACTAATCCATATATTTAACTTAAAATTTAAGTTTAATAATTTTATTAATAATGTGCATCTTAAATTTTTATTTTAAATTGATCTTCTAATATCCAATTCATCCATAACCAGGGGCGGACGTACAAGTTGGCTGGGCCCGGCCATTTGGTATTTTTTTTTTATATTTGATGCTATGTATTATAATATTAATATTTTATATTATATAAATTACATTTTATACATAAAATATACTCCTAACAAACTAGATATCAATCTACCAAATTAATAACAAATCAAAATAGTATCATAACAAATTAGATCTCAACCTAATAAACTAAATCGAACTCCGGACCATTTGGAAACGGGTTTAGGCAGCTTTTGAGTTTGCAGGAAGTATTTTTTTCCAAACCTGTTTCCAAACAAAAAAATTGGGGCTAAAAGCTGCATACATATTTTTGTGAAAAAGTGTTCAAAATCTGAGTTTTCTAGAAACTGTTGATAAATAGCTTCTTACAAAATCAGATTTAAACTCAGCTTTTGTCTAAATCAGTTTTGCAATCGTACAATGAAACACAACATCAATCTTATTATAAATTTTAATAATTCTAAATTTTAAAATTTAAATATTATCTTAAGAACTAATTGCAATTGAACAATAAAGAAAATTTATATACATAAAACAATTCTTATTATTTTTCTAGCAACTCTTCCTATTTTTCTAGCAATTCTTACAAAATCGAAGTATTCAACTTTAATGACATTTTTTTTCTTCACATGTATAAGTCTTTTGAATATCACATTATTTGGTATATAAATAATTACATCAAATATAAGAACAAAAAAATTTCTATATAAATATTTAATATAAGCTATGTAGCCCACCCTAAAATATTGTCCTGGATCCGCCCCTGTCCATAACTTATCAATTTTTAAATACGTAGGCAATCAAATGTAAGTTGTGTATTTAGTAAAATATCTTATAAGAGTTAATTAAAATTTAAATCAATTATCAACTTTTAAATTAATTATCTAATAATATCTTATTATTTCCAAACTTATCAATTTTTGTATCAAATTTCAAATCCATTTCTTGTTGATTTTGAGTTACAGTTTTCAAATAAATTTAATATAGTTTTTATTTTATTAATCTGTAAATTGAATTTTATTAAAAATCATTTATCCAATCTTATTAACCAGTATTTTTAATAATAATAATAATTTTAATTGGTATCTTAAATTTTTTAGTTAAACCAATCAATCAATACTTTAAAAAATCAGTAATATGTTAAACTTAATTGAATTGTTTTATGAAAACTATAACCATGATTCTACATCCTATCTCTAACCAATCATATTTTATTTGATGGTTTTGATAAACAAATTCTCAACATTTCATATAAAAATTAAGTTAAGCAAATAGAATATTAAAAATAATTGACAGATATATAGGAAATTTAGCAAACAAAAAAATAAACAAATAAATAAAAACACAAATGAATATCAATAAATTTTCTGTACTTATGTATTTTTTCGATCAAAATTCTAAAAATCTAAGAAACATATTTATTCAAAATCTTTAAAAAATCACAATTAAGTTAAACAAATAGAATATTAAAAATCATTAAAATATATGAAATTGAGCAAACAATAATAAATAAATAAAATGAAAAATTGATTATTTTTTGTATTGGCATCTAATCATTTATGCCACGTAAAAAGATAACTATCAAAGAACAATTAAACCTTAACATATATGGATTTTCATTCAATGAAATTCAACTTGTTAAGCAAACGGAGGAAGATTAATATAGGTGAAGTACCAAGCTCAAGCAGCGTATTTCCATCACATGAATTGGTTTACTTAAAATATCATTTTATTAAAGCATGCTTAAAGAAATCTTTATGTTAATTGACTCAAAATTGATGTATATGGTTTTCACATTAAATAAATAAGGAAATTATTTATCTAGTGAAATAGACAACACTAATGAAAATAGGGCTACATAATTTGTAGGAGACCGAATTTATCAAAAAATGGAATAAGGAATAGGACTGCATAAATAAGGGAATTAAGGGTGAACTAACCCATGATGATTAAAAGGGAACCTGGGGTGAGAAAGCCCATCTTCCCCAACAAGTCGGGCAAATGATATTGCCCGATCAGGTCAAGTCGGGCATACACTATAGGTCGGACAACTAAATCCCAACCGACGAAGGATGGACAGTTAACACTGCCCAACTGAGTCAAGACGACAGAATACAAGATGCCCGACCTGGAGTATGAGCCATCCAAACCATAATACCCGAACTGAATTGCAGGTCGGCCATATGTATGTCCCTGCAAAATAACGGTTAACCAAGGGAATATTCCCTGACACAGAAAAAGGACTAGATGTCAGAAAATCGGTTACAGAATGGTAATCCCTAGATGACACATGTTCACAGACCCAAAAGCCACTTGAAGATTCCATCTCATGATACGATCACTCCACCAGGCTAAGCTCGGCATGTCAAACCCGTGGGCGGCCGTCCCCGAGACGTGGCAAATATATATATGATATCAGCGATCCATACACGAGATCAAATAAGGACTTCACAACATCAAAGGCAATAAAGCTATAACCAAGTAACTGACATCAAATATATACAAATAGCGGAAGCTCAAACGACTAAGTCTCTAATTCAAAGACATATTTACAGACTAGAGTACACAATCAACTGTCATGTGAGAGCCAATATACATAACAAAAGACATCAACCGTCCACATACCGTGCACAAGCACAAGTAGAGTACATACAAGGAAAAGGGAATGCTGATGACCTCTCACTCGCAAGACATCCAACGTGAACGCGGGTCCCCTACTCGTACCGCGCCAAGGGGAGCTCCTCTCTCGGATCCGAGTCAGCGTCAACTGGAGGAAAACATATGCGAGGGGTGAGCCACACGCTCAGTGAATGGAATAATCCACGCAACACAACTCATATTAATCATAACAAGTGATTAGGTTCCAACAGATGGAAAATCAACTACTTAAGCTAGTGGGTCGAGTATCAACCCGAGCCCACCGCTCCCGCACTCTCACCCCCATACGGTGACATAAGACTTTAGGGATAAGGTTGACTGTTCCTACACCATTCGTCATCCGATAGTCTCTCCCAGTGTGGCCTCTACTACCTGGTAGCCTCCCACGTCCACTATCTCTGCTACGTGGACAGACTAGCAAGCGTCGTTGATAGTACCTGGGAGCATCTCACAGGGTTCTGACCTCTACCGGTTAGCCTCCCAAGACTGCTATCTCTACCTCATGGGCGCCCCACTGCATCATTAATAGCGTCTGGGAGCACTCTCACCGAACTTTACTACGCCGGACAGTCTCTACTTGGAACCGATGAAAGGAAGAACACTCGACACTCGCAAATACGATCCTCATGGATCCAACGTCGTCGATTGATAAACATCAAAAAGGGGTATCGAATTCTCATGCATTCCCTCCAGGGCGCATAACTCAGATGCGGGGAAAACATATCATTCGTAATGACTATGCCATGGTATGACCCCCTAATAGGTCATACACTTGTCCAAACTCATTTAGACAAGATTCATGGCTCATACAGGTATAAGATGTTCTCTGCCTGGGGAAAGAACCCCTTGGGAGGGCACCTTGAGGTCCCCCGGTATAGGATATCCCGACAACCAAACAAGGAACACGAAGCACCCTAGCCAGGGTCTTACTGGTGACTTCACAAGTAGAAAAATAGGAATTAAATATACAATTTAAGTAAAAAATTAATTAAGAAATTAATCATGGTAGCATTTAATAACATAACAACAAAGTACATATTATCTAAGGCATGCTTATACCTATATATATACTTATTTGTTTAATTAAATTAAACTAGGTGGGGACATACATGGATCAGGGTATGCTAACATGGGACATGGTATCTAGGCATGTATGGGCTCCTATACATGATACATGGATGTATAATCCTAGCATACAATGTCTAACAAGGTACGGGTGCATCATAGCAAAACATGCATTAACATATATTCTTAATTAACAAGTTAATATGCAGTTATGGTGCCCCAGGGGAGGGCAATGCACGTCAACGTGCATCGAACGTCTCTCAACTGGGATGGATTGACCTACTCACCGCAACCCGGGTCGTTGCGTGACCGTTCACCAAGATCTGCAAGACAAGGGTATCAAATAGGGTGAGTATAACCACATAAAAACATTTAAAATTAGCTAACAATGCCAAAGGCTTAGACATGCACGCATACGGGCTCGCACGCATATCCGAGCTCTCCGACACCTACTCGAGCCCTCGGACAGCCACACGCATGGCCCCCGCATGCACACGCACGTGCACACACGCATGCACGCGCTCCCGCGCCCAGACGCACTGCCCGCGCGCGCCAGACCAACCCCCCCGCGCACTCTCGCGCGCACCCGCGCGCACGACCTGCGCGCCTGCCAGTACCCAATGCAGACGCTCGCATGCGCCCGCCTGCACCCTCCTGCGTGCGCTCCTGCACGCGCACTCGCGCAGACAGACCCGCGCGCGCGCCCAGCCACTTCTAACCCCTCCCCCACCCTCCACACTGACCCAAACACAAACACCTAGCATGCAAGACCCCTCCAAAGCTCCTAAGCCAAAGAAAATCACAAAAGAAGAGGGAAAAGACTTACCAAAAGAGGGGAAGGGAAAAGGGGGAGATTCGGGGCTCTCGACGCACCCACGATCACCTCAACCACCACCACTACGCCTCCTCTTCAGCTCCTCTTCTTCCTTTCTTGGCTGAAAAACAGGACAAGGAACCCATGGACATGAGGGGTTGAAGAGGAAAGGAAAGATCAAAGTGTTAATCAATACACACACAACACTCACTCACAACCTTCACTATTACACTTCTTGTGCCACCATTTCACCAAAAACACCCACACAAAAAGGGCTGGACCAGCGGGAAGGAGAGAGGGGTAGCCACATAAGAACACATGCACACAAAACCCACCCCAAGATCTCTACTCTAGCACTACTTCCTTCATTGATCTACTTCTCCTTCTCTTTGTGACATAAAATCAAACACTTGGGGGGCTTAAAGAGAGAGAGATCCAAAGAGAGAGATGCGTGGACGTGAGAGGGAGAGAGGGGTGAGGGGTGAAGGGAGTGACAAAAGTCACATTTTCGGGGGTGAACACAAGGGAAAAGAGGGAGGTACACATAGGCCTAATCTCACCCTCTAACAAGGAAAATAACCAAAGCTTACTTGGTGGCTAAGCAAGGGGGGTGAGCTTACCAAAGGTCACCATAACAACCAAAATATCCCAACACTATTTCTCCCACAAAACCAGTAACGGCAGAAACCCGGATACGATTCAGAACTGCATAATTTTTAAAATGTTACTGGAATTCAATGAAATTTTTATGGGTAGTACAGAATAGTACCAGGACCCATAATATGCAGTCAGATTTTCAATCGGAGTACTCAAGCTCACGCAATTGGCTAAAAGTCAAAATTTTAGCGGCTCCGATCGAAAAATGAAAAATTTTGAAAATGGTCAGAAATAACCCAAAGGTTACCAATAGGCTAAAAAGTGATACATATATAACACTCTTCTCCCTTAGGAAATTTTATCCACAAAAGTTAAAACAAAAACATCCAGGAATGGAAAAGATGTGGATATGCATCACGCATGGCGTCCTCGCGCTCCCAAATGACCTTGGCACCAGGACGGCGCTGCCATCGCACCTTAACCAACTGGACGTCTTGGTGTGAAGCTTCTTCTCGCGCCGGTCCAGGTGCTTGATCGGCTGCTTCACGAATGACAAGCCCAGCTCGAAGACAAGTGGCTCGAACGCGATGACGTGAGCAGGATCATGGACTTAGCGCCTCAGCTGCGAGACATTGAAGACGTCATGGCTTGAACCAATTGGGGGGGCAGGGCTATTGTGATAGGCCACCTCTTCAATCCACTCAAGGATGAGAAACGGGTCAAGAAGGGTAGACTCATCTCGCCCTGAACATCGAAATTGAGGATGCCCATAAACCGGGACACCTTCAAGAAAACATGGTCGCCAAAACCAAAGGTAAGCTCCTGGCGACGATGACCTACGTAGTCCTCTGACGGTTTAGGGCGGTGCAGAGGCACACATGAACCATGCAGGCTACCGTAAGGTCAAATACTTAATTTGCAGCAGCTCCTCGGCCTGGCGCTCATGATGACCCAGACACGCTGGGTAAGCGACACAACCACACTTAAATCCGTAAGACGTGCAACAGGAGGTCATCGCTTCCCAATGACGCCTATGTGACATCATCTACTGAAAATGGTAGTTGAGTCTCATCACAAACGCTGGCATCGCATCTCCTCATTTACGACCCATGTGGGGGCACAATGCGACAGTACCGCCAACTGTGCTTCACATGCCGCTAATGACAGGTCGCCCAATTATAACCATCAGAACTCCAGCATCATGCACTCAATGAGCAGATTTATCACGGGGAGTTCACGCTCTCGACCTCATACCGTAACACCCAATCCCGATCGTACGGATCACCACTCGCTTCAACAACTTCCAAGTGAGAGGGAAAGGAAATCATCCAAAGGATGCTTCAAAGATATTCCCTGCATGGGGGAAAGAACCCCTTGGGAGGACACCTTGAGGTCCCGATATAGGACATCCCAACAACCAAACAAGAAACACGGAATACCCTAGCCCGGGTCTCAATAATGACCTCGCAAGGCCCCTTAATCTTGAGCAGGAAATTGAAAGAAGACATCGCCCATTAATGGATAATATGTCACACCCTCAAAACTTGAAATCGGCGCCGCTCTCGAACTCCATGGTACACCCTCGATAAACAGAACGGAGGAGAATACGGTCTCCTACCGGTACTGATATCTCCAATATAGCATTTAGAGGGGCTGACACCACACCCATCCGTCTCACAAAAATGGGAGACACGAACGAGTGTGTGGCCCCGGAATCAAATAGCACATAAGCAGGAAGCTGGGAGATCAGAATAATACATCGGACAACACTACCTGAAGCCTGCGCCTCATCGGCCGTAAGTGTTGCGACGCTCTCCTGAACAAGCTGCGGCTGAGAAGCAGGGGCATGCCTCGCAGGCTGCGCTAGCTGCCTCCTCTGATCAACACGGCCACCCTGTGGCTGCTGCTGCTGCTGCGGTCAAGACACAGGAGGTCAGTCCGCATCGGGGCAAGCAAGGGCCAGATGCCCGACTCCCTGGCAGTGGTAACATCGTCACGTCTCCGTTCCTCTACCACGGATCGGAATGGCAGCAATGGGTGCAGGACCCCGAACTGGCACCACCTCAACTGATGTAGTGGCAGCCGCTGATCGATCCTCGCGGGGCCGCTTGTTCTTGCGACGTCCCCGAACTTCCGCCACAGGAAACTCCCTCGGTACAGGGGGTACAACTGGTACCACTAGTGGATCAACAACTAAGGGTACCTGCAGGGCCGCCCCGCAGGCCGCCCGCAGCTCCTGGATCACTCGTGCCTGCTCAGCAAACGCAACAGTCTGGGCCTCCAGTACACTAGTCAGAATCTCAAGTAGACCCACTATGCGAGCGTAAGCACGCTCCCATGCAGGAGGCTCCTGCGCAGGTCCTGGCCCAATAGCCGAGGACTCATCAGTAGATTCCTCGCATCCGGTAGGTTAAAAAACCTCCAAAGCCCGAGGACGACCACGTCCACGCGCCCGTCTCCGAGGAGGCATATCAACAACCTAAGGAACCAGCACTAGGTTCAGAATACTCATATAGAAATCCTAGGACTCATCTCTAAGAAAACAATTGGCTCTGACAGGACATGGCTCTGATACCAACTTTTGTCACACCCCAGGGCGGCCGTCCCCGAGACGTGACAAATATATATATGATATCAGCGATCCATACACGAGATTAAATAAGGACTCCACAACATCAAAGGCAATAAAGCTATAACCAAGTAACTGACATCAAATATATACAAATAGCGGAAGCTCAAACGATTAAGTCTGTAATTCAAAGACATATTTACATACTAGAGTACACAATCAACTGTTCTGTGAGAGCCAATATACACAACAAAAGACATCAACAGTCCTCATACCGTGCACAAGCACAAGTAGAGTACATACAAGGAAAAGAGAATGCTGATGGCCTCTCACTCGCAAGACATCCAACGCGAACGCGGGTCCCCTACTCGTACCGCGCCAAGGGAAGCTCCTCTCTCGGATCTGACTCAGCGTCAACTGGAGGAAAATATATGCGAGGGGTGAGCCACACGCTCAGTGAATGGAACAATCCACGCAATACAACTCATATTAATCATAACAAGTGATTAGGTTCCAACAGATGGAAAATCAACTACTTAAGCTGGTGGGTCGAGTATCAATCCGAGCCCACCACTCCCGCACCCTCACCCCCACAGGATGACATAGGACTTTAGAGATAAGGTTAACTGTTCCTACACCATTCGTCATCCGATAGTCTCTCCCAGTGTGGCTTCTACTACCTGGTAGCCTCCCATGTCCACTATCTCTGCTACGTAGACAGACCAGCAATCGTCGTTGATAGTACCTGGGAGCATCTCACAGGGTTCTGGCCTCTACTGGTTAGCCTCCCAAGACTGCTATCTCTACCTCATGGCCACCCCCACTGCGTCATTAATAGCGTCTGGAAGCACTCCCACCAGACTTTACTATGTCGGGCAGTCTCTACTCGGAACCGACGAAGGAAAGAACACTCGACACTCGCAAATACGATCCTCATGGATCCAACGTCGTCGATTGATAAACGTCAAAAAGGGGTATCGAATTCTCATGAATTCCCTCCAGGGCGCATAACTCAGATGCGGAGAAAACATATCATTCGTAGTGACTATGCCATGGTATGACCCCCTAATAGATCATACACTTGTCCAAACTCATTTAGACAAGATTCATGGCTCATACAGGTATAAGATGTTCTCTGCCTGGGAAAAGAACCCCTTGGGAGGGCACCTTGAGGTCCCTCGGTATAGGATATCCCGACAACCAAACAAGGAACACGGAGCACCCTAGCCCGGGTCTTACTGGGGACTTCACAAGGTCCCTTAATCCCAAGTAGAAAAATAGGAATTAAATATACAATTTAAGTAAAAAATTAATTAAGGAATTAATCATGATAACATTTAATAACATAACAACAAAGTACATATTATCTAAGGCATGCTTATACCTATATATATACTTATTTGTTTAATTAAATTAAACTAGGTGGGGACATACATGGATCAGGGTATGCTAACATGGGACATGGTATCTAGGCATGTATGGGCTCCTATACATGATACATGGATGTATAATCCTAGCCCGGGTCTCACTGGTGACTTCGCAAGGTCCCTTAATCCCGAGTAGAAAAATATGAATTAAATATACAATTTAAGTAAAGAATTAATTAAGGAATTAATCATGGTAGCATTAAATAACATAACAACAAAGTACATATTATCTAAAGCATGCTTATACCTATACATACTTATTTGTTTAATTAAATTAAACTAGGTGGGGACATACATGGATCAGGGTATCCTATACATGATACATGGATGTATAATCCTAACATATAATGTCTAACAAGGTACGGGTGCATCATAGCAAAACATGCATTAACATATATTCTTAATTAACAAGTTAATATGCAGTTATGGTGCCCCAGGGGTGGGCAATGCACGTCAACGTGCATCGAACGCCTCCCAACTGGGATGGATTGACCCACTCACCGCAACCCGGGTCGTTGCTTGACCGTTCACCAAGATCTGCAAGACAAGGGTATCAAATAGGGTGAGTATAACCACATAAAACATTTAAAATTAGCTAACAATGCCAAAGGCTTAGACATGCACGCATACCGGCTCGCACGCATGCAAATACACACGTACGCACGCATATCCGAGCTCCCCGACACCTACCCTAATTCAATGTTAAGATTCCATGAACAAAAATCAGAATGCAATAGAACGCCTAATTATAATAATGAGAACCGTATGGAACTCAACAATGACCCACTCCAACCAAATAGACAAATTTGATACATTTTAGATAAATCAGTAACTAAACACACTCCACATCACAACAACAATAATGGTGCAACACAATCTATAAACACAGCAATGCTACACAATCTACATACACATCAATGCAACACATTTTGCATATAAAATATAATTAAGCATACATAAACAAATTTAACAACTTAAAACTTCAATCCTACCCAAACATTATCCACATTGATCAATTCTAAAAACATTCAAACATAACCCTAAACTCTATATCATGCCTCAAAAAAATGAATGAATGTCAAATTTAGATGATTTACTTACAAGTATGTGTCCGGCTAGCATGAAAGGATCGTCAATACTCATCCTCGACAAGTGACGGGCTAGTCCACGAGGAGCCAGACGACCATCAAAAGTCCTCACTACCCTCTTCAACGAGTGTTTATGCCTCCACATTGCTCTAATACGTGAAAATTTCAAGTTTTAAGAGAGGATCTTAGGTTTTGAAGGGGGGTTTCAGGTTATAGAGTTAGGGTTTTCATGGCGAGATTTTTGGTGGAAGGAGGGTGTGAGAGGGAGTCTGTTTGGGGATTTTGGGTTAAGTTTAGTCAGGGGTAAAAGGGACATTTCATGGGATATAGTTAGGTTGGAAACCATTTTTAGTTCAACCTGGGTAAAGGAGACAGACAGAAAGGGCATGGAAGCAACATGAAAGAAATTTTCAAATGTATAGATGCAATTAGATTTTTAAGGGGGGTATAACGTAAAAATAGATATTTAAGAGAGGTACATATGCAAACCTCCCAAAAAAATTAGACATATTTCTTCTTGCAGGCCCCACACATTTTGATTTTTAAATATAATTCACGGGGTGCGTTCCAACCTTTCCAAAAAAACACGGTAATATTATTGTTTTGTCAGGATCTTTATGATCACATGGAGTAGGTTTGGTTTGCTTAAAGTGGGGCATATGGTTGGATCTCATCTAGTGTTTAGTTGAGGATCTAGGATATTGATCTAGGATATTAAAGATTTTATGGAACTTCTGTTTCCAGGGGAATTGGATTTACACATGTTTTAAGTTTTTTTTTGGTTTTTTTTAAGAGAAGATAGCAGATGCCTTAGATTTTATAAAAACTAGGCATAAGCCCAATTACATACAGGCTACAACACCATGTTTTCTTATCAGTCCATATAAACAGAAAAACACGCAGAAGAAATGATTTCTGCCTGCTAGACCCATCAGCCAATGACTGACCGCTGGCCTTCAATTGCAAGCTTTCCCCTTATCAAGAACACTCTTTTTGTGCCCGAGCATGCCTATCACCAATCTTCAATGAATTGCATTACTGAATCACAGACATTCTCTTTGTATACCCTCAAGTTTTGAAACAAGAAGAGATTCCTTACAAGCCAGATAACCCACATAACTGCTGACATCAAGGACTGTGTCTTGGATGTTTCAGTCCCCCTGTTTCTTCATCCTTCTCCCTGCTTCCCAAAGGCCTTGGAGGGAGTGAAACACAGGGTCAACACGGGTTTTTAAGTACTAGTTGTTGCGCATGTGCAAATGCACATGAAAATGTTTTTAATATATTTTGAGATGTATTGATGCAAAGTAATATAGTTGTATTGGTTCGTAATGGTTTAACAAGTTTGATTTTATATTTAAGATGTATTATATTATTAAAAACTTTAGAAACAAACAATTGATCAATCTTTATATATATATAACCAAATCACTGTTGGCTACATGATTAATAAAAATGCAATTATCAACATATTTAATTAGACAATAATGCAATTGTCTATAATTTTCATGTTTGAATTAATAACTACAAGGGAAATTTTGGATGAACAAAAACAAACAACTTATTTCCATAGTTGAAAAAAACATTTCCAAATATATCTATTGCACAAGTAAGAAATAATAGCTATGAATTAAAACCATCACATACCACCAATCTAATAAACGCATTTATATATACAAGAATGTAATTAATAGTTAAAACTATCAATCCTCTATTGAAACCGAAGCATCGAAACGACACTTGAAATAAATTTACATTAATGACTATTATCAAACATACATCCCATATTAAGAGATTTATTTGTTCCCCAAACTAAGATGGTGAACCTAACTTTAGGAGGAGCAAGATTTGGCAAAACCTACAATGATATTGAAATAAACCATTCAAACCATACAAACATTAAAAAATGATTTATTGTAGGGGGCATGGAAACAGGGTGCATTAAGATAATAAAAAAAAATTCATGCAACAAGCACAAAGAAATATATATATGAGATATGTTTAAATCCTCATTACCAGAAATTGCAGTTGTATGCTTCCAAGTTTCAACCACAGGATACCTATATAAAATCCAATCATCAAAAAATGACTAAAACTAATTGTAATAGAGAGAATCACTTATAACAAAATTGGTACATAGAGTTAATGCTTTACATATATAAATTCAATAAAAACAAAACTAACCTCAGATATAGGTAAATTGAGTAATTGACCGATTTTTGAGTATGCAAACGCATATGGCCACTGGATTTAAGAAAATGCTAATTCAATCATGGCATAGAAGACACAAATATGTTAAAGTCCTTCAATTTAGAGCATGTGATATAAATTGATTTGAAACTACATATGGCAAAGGCATCCATTTTGATTTGAGCCCCATGTCTAAAGTTCTTTATGACTTGAAAATATATAAAAGTATCACACTATCAGTATAGAGAAAAAATGATAATATAATTACAGTTTAGTTCCCAACAAAATTTATGTAGTAAAATTCGTTGGTGAAATATATTATCAAAATGTAATACAATTAAAATATCAAGACAATCGATTTTCTTACTTCTCAATATTTATTACATATTTGGTACAATTCACTAACCTCTTAAGACTGAAATGATATGATGCAGAAGAGTTTATGTTAATAAGAGTGCATATCAAGACAAATTGTGAATTTTAGTCAGATACAAATATAAGATACAAATAAGTAAATTGAAGAATTTGAAAGATCCGATATAATATATATTAAACTAAAAATATTTTGAACAATGCTCTCTGATCATTGACTGTACTCATTTCACTTGCAGGATCTGAGAAGCATGTGATGTATAATATTTTGTGAAAATAAAATGTTAAAAACGTAACATTGTTTTCGTAGCTGACACACCACTATAGACATGTACCAAAACGCCAAATGCTATAAGATCCAAATAAAGTGTTTTATGTTTTCAAAACTTCAACTTGTCTCCGCGTTCAGTAAAGAAATGAAATGGTGAATAACAAATATGTGCTTAGCTCGCATAAAACTATTGGTAATCACTATTTAACCACAATGTAAAAAAAATTCTCATGAAATTCATTTAACAATAATCACAATAATTCAAGAACAACTACAAGATATTTCATATCATAGTTTAAAGAGAGTACTTGTTATGACACACGTATGGAAGACTCCACATGCAACTTCTTCTGCTAGTGGAATTTCATTGATCGAAGGTAATGTTACATTCTCTGTTTCTCCAAAATGCTGGTAAAATGTGAGATCAATCAGGTCAACATCAAATGAATGGTCTGTATAAAAAAACAGAAATAAGAGTACTACAAAAGACGAAGCTAACAATTACCAGCTATTGTACCAATATTATTTTAAATATTAATAATTTCTACAATTACATATAATTATTATATAATTCATATTTCAACCACTGATGAGCTGTATCTATACTTTATGATCTATATACATAATCTAGCATCCTACAAAATGAACAGGTACATCAATGAAAATTATTACCATTTCCTTGTTGTTGAGAAATTATTGCATTGACATTGAGCAAATTTAAAAATGCATCAGTTTGTACACAATTGTGTTATCCCTTTTATCTACTCATTTCTCATATTATAGGGCATTGCACATCTAAAAATGCGTCTGGATTATAGGGCATCTGAAATTATTTATCACATGGCAGTGGCATCCCTATCAATTTGGTTGTCCCTTTCATCAAATTGTTTTGACTAATTACGATTATTTTTAACTTCAACACTGATTTTCTTTTAAGATTATTTTTTGTAATGTGTATATTTCAGAGGAGATGTAGATAAACTTGTTGTTCAATATAGAGTAACAAAAAAAAAAATTCCAGAGGAATCAATAAGAAAACTAAAAATATGGCATGATGTGAACCTTTTCCAACTCACCAATCATTACATCCTTTACACGGGAGGATCATAAGGTCTTCTGGATTATAATACATCTCAAATTTTTAATACTTGCCATTATTAAAATAGAATAAATAAGCAAAAGGAGCATGTCCAAATTTATTTTTTTTGAGCAAATGACAATTGAAAAATTCAACTACATTTTTGCATTCATAAACAAATTTTTATAAATGAAGAACCCATTTAAAAAATGGAAGTTCACGGTGACATCAACTTACAAACCTGAACAACTAAACCATTGATGCACAAATAATCAGTCTCGCCTAGCATCCAAAAATTCTAATAATGAAAAATCTAATTCCCAAAAACCACATTATACAATTCAAAAAAGATAGACATTCTACAATTGACAAAGAACAACTTATAAATTACTCATTTTGAAAAAGACGACATCGATTAAGATATAATTTAATGAATTATGATTATGGAGTACCCAATAAAAATGCCCATAAAAAAGCTTACCACAATCTACTACAGAGTAAATCAAACCCAAGAAACTATCTTACACCACAAAATAAAGTAAATCAAACAACAAAACAATACAGAATAATGCAAAAACTCACACAATGACCCGATCAGGTTTGAATGCATCGGTGCGTGAGTTATACCCAAACTTGCAAAAGTATACCTCAAGTGTATTAAGATGTTCTTGATATTGGGTCATAACCTGTTTCAGAGGTTGCGTTTCTTGGTTCCTCTCATCACGCTCGTGCTCACTGCTTACTTCAAGATGTTTCATTCTTGTAGCAGTAATTCTACTTGTTCCTTCAAAATCATAGTTTCCTAAGCAATGATGAAATATGTTTTACTATTCCCCAAAAGTTAAATATATCAATATCTGAATAAAGAAAGACCAAATAAATTTGAATGTGGATCAAGGATTATGGATAGAGCCAATTTCAGGTCTAAGACAAGATCTAATATTTTCAAAAAGGAGAAGAAGAGCATTAAAAAAAAGAATGGAAAGGATTTTTTTTTTTTGTAAAAATCAATGTCTATTATCATATTACTCATCAAAACAATGTCTGTATGGTTGTTTAGCTAGCCACCGATGAAATTGTTAAAGCCCGAGGGACTTTGGATCATGGCCGGTGTCCTGATTCAATTGCATCCACATATCCTCTTTTTTTTATGGTGGGGGGGGAGACAAGTTTATGACAAATATTAGGATCTATTTTCCCTCCATAGGGAGGAATTCCAACATTGCACCTTCCAAAGTCTGCCAAGATGAATTATAGAGAGAAACAATACAGTCATTAACATGATAATAAAATTATATAGCAATCATTTGTTCAATTTCAAGTGTGTTATATAACACACAAATATTACATGAAAATTAATTTTCAATTTTGAGAGCCTAGATCAAAAAACAATTTTAAGATCTAATATAATGAATATGCTGAAACAGATTGAAAATGGTTTAAAAACTCCAAGTCCAGTTTCTTCAAACATACCTCACCAATGATGGCAACTTTAGCAGTGATAATATCAATAACTTCAAAAACATGTTTCTTCATATTCCTCTTTAGTCTCTATAGATGAATACGAAAATGAAAGATGGCAAGTTAAATATACGGTTGAATGTACCATTAAAAAAGTTAAATATATCGCCATGTACATGTGTCATATCAGGATCGCAAAGATTGATGGTTGTCATATATTTTTAAAAGTTATTTTTTTCATCCATTATCATTTTCTTTTTTTTAGAGAGAGAGAGAGAGAGAGATTTACTTTGATAGAATCATTGGTGCCTTTGATTCTTTAGGAGTCCAAGGGCCTTCTAGGGGGCTTCGGCTTGACCATGTGAAGAGGTTGGAGGGGGGAGGAAGAGAGACTTCCAGAGAACAAAAATATCTACGGAGAGTCTAATTGAGAGGTGTTTGATTTCTGTTTATAAAAGAAAAAATGTTTGTGACTTCTGAAAGAATTTTGCATTAGAGGAGAATATTTTGTGTGAATCAGTAGCAAAAATTGAGGAGGGTTATAGAAGTGGTGGCGGTATCTGCTAGAAGAGGTGGAGGAGGATTTCAGAGGTGGAAGCGGAGAAGAAGGTGTGGGGGTCGGATGGGGGATGACACAGAGAGGAGGAGCGGAATTACCAGATTACGTCATTCTCATCAAATTCGAAGGGATTGTGGTATGCATTGAGTTGTTTCAGGATTCCCAATAATTAATAAAAATAACAATGGATTGCTGAGATGATTTGGGAGAGGGAAGTCGAAGGGTTGGGGAAGGCATCAACATTAAGGAGCGTTGAAGACAGAGGGTCGCTGACTGTGGACAAAGGGTCACTGACTGTGAAGAAAGGGTTTAAGACAAACCATGGTTTTGTAGTGATTGCTAAGGGTAAAATCTAAAAATTGGATTTTATGGTCAGCGGTATATAGTATAGTGGGACCTATAGATAATCTATGATCACAACGATGAAATTTTTTTATTTTTCAAGAAATTAATTAGGGTCCTAAGATCACTCATCTATTATTTTTAGGTGCTTCAAAAAATTTAAATTTGTTTCAGGTCCCTAAAATGATAAAAAATTATCTTTAAGTCCCTATCTTTAAGTCTCTACAGTCGGATATTGTTCAACAATATCAAAATGCCCTCGCCCATTTTTGGACAAGTTAATAATGTACATGAGAGTGTTAACAATATATTGAAGATACTTAACAATATACTGGAGAGTGTTAACCGTGTATTAAAATAATTGGGTTGGGGGCATTTCTATATTTTGATCAACATCCAGCTTGAGAGACCTAAAAATAATTTTTCACCGCCTTAGGGATCTAAAAAAATTAAAAAATAATAGGGATCTAAAACTAATATATGAGTGATTAGAGGGACCCCTAATTAATTTTTTCTTTGTTTTTAAAAAATAATGAAAAAGAAAATATTATTATAATGATGAAATTTTATTTAAAAAAAAGAAATGAATGACAGAAATAAAAATATTGACCATCTATTTATTTTAATTTTAATTTTTTATGCAAATATTAATAATTTTTTAGTTTGTTTCTTCTTTTCACACGTTCCAAATTTAATTCACCGTAAAATGAAAGGATATTTAAAATATAATTCACTGTAACCAACTTAAATTATATTGATATATTTATTAACTTATAATTTAAATTAGATATTATAATATTATTATGATAAAGGAATCCTTATAAAATGAAAGGATATTCAAAATATAATTCACTTATTACAATATATTTTATACTGCATTTTGATTATGAAAATGATGTTGAAGCATATCTAAAAATAAATTTCTATTCATATTTTTTTTCATTGGTTGCAACATATGATGCATGGCATATTCAAATTTTAAATAAAAACCTTACATAGTTACATATAATGCATGGCTTTCCTATTCATATTTTTTTTGCACGTATAATGCATGGGGTTAGTGTTGAATTTGTTTTACACTTAAATTTTTGTTACCATAATTTATTAAAAATTATCATGCATTTATTGTTTAGTGCAGTAATTACAGGGCAAGCCACTTACTTGCATAGAATCCTAAATCATAATTATTTTTCCAACGTATGCATGAATTATATATATATATATATATATATATATATATTCATTTGACCATTTTACTCTTCTCGGTCTCTTCAATCAAATAAACAATTTTTTACTTAACTACTACATCATATACACACGCAAAAAATAAAAAAATACCAATACATAAATTGAAATATGACGGACAATGAAAGAATGACTACAACACTAAACAAAAAAAACTAATATTTGCATTCAAAAATTAAAAATAACATATAAAGAGATGTAATTAATACTGTAAATGCTGCCATTTTATTTCATCTTTTTTCCCGTTAAATTAGGCAATTTAATATGAAATTTTTAATATTAGGAAAAATTCATTTTATTTCCGTCTTCACAGTTTTTTAATGTTAATCCAGTAATTTTAAATTAGGATTACACATAAATTGAAATATGACAAACAATAAAGGAATGACTACAACACTAAACAAAAAAATTAATATTTCCATTCAAAAATTAAAAATAACATATAAATAGATGTAATTAATATTGTAAATGCTGCCATTTATTTTGTCTTTTTCCCCCTGAAATTAGGCAATTTAATATGAATTTTTTAATGTTAATATTTATATTAAGTTTTATATTAGAAAAAAATGCATTTTATTTCTGTCTTCACAGTTTTTTAATGTTAATCCATTAATTTTAAATTAGGATTACAAATTTATAATATGATTTTATTCATAAGATTTTAGGATATCTATAAAAGATTTAATGAAATCTGTTAAAATTTTATTTTTAATTTCATGTTAGTTTGAATTTCTTTTAATATAATCCAAATCACGTTTTCAAATGTCCAAAAATTTAAAATTTCAAAAGTATTAATATTTTAATAATAATAATCCATTCACCCATCTTCAATCCCATTCATTTGTTTAAATTTACACATGCAATGGCATTGAATAACCTTTCAACTCCTTATTAGATGTTTGCATTTTTTCCTCTTCTAAGATTCATCACAAAAATTATGAATGCATTTAATTGTAATGCATTCAATTGATTCTTTTCCCTTGTGATCACATCCATCTATTAAATGGACTTGGATCACCACCCTACTTCTTATAAAACGTATGTTTTTCCTCCTCTTTCATTCATTTTTTTTTCCTGGTCATCACAAAAATTATGAATGTATTAATTACAATGCATTAAATTGAATCTTTCCCCTTTGTTTATTATATAATATTTATCATTTTTTAGGTTCTTAAAATGATAAAAATTATCTTTAAGTTCCTCCAACCGGATATTGTTCAACAATACCGAAATACGCTTGCCCATTTTTGGGAAGGTTAATAATGTACGGGGGAGTGTTAACAGTAAATTGGAGATACTTAACAATATAGTGTACTAAAATAATTGACTTGGGGCATTTTCTATATTTTGATCAATATCCGGCTGGAGAGATCTAAAGATAATTTTTAATCGCCTTAGGGACCTAAAAAAACTTAAAAATAATAGGGATTTAAAAATAATATATGAGTGATTAGAGGGATCTCTAATTAATTTTTCAATTATTTTTTAAAAATAATGAGAAAGAAATATTTTTTGTAATTATAATGATGAAATTTTATTTTAAAAAAGAGAAATGAATGACAGCAATAAAAATATTGATCATCTATTTATTTTAATTTTTTAATGCAAATATTAATAAGTTTTTAGTTTGTTTCTTCCTTTCCAAATTTAAGCAACACATTTAATGTTTCAAATTAAAAAAAAATTAGTTTGTATATGAATGTCTCAAATAAATTTTTTTTAACAAATGTGATAGGACACAACCTCGTCTGACGTCTCCCTAATCTTTTTTTTAAAATTTTCATGTCCATTTTTTTTCCTAGAACATATATGACTACCACACATGCATATATTACATTATTGAAATTTAAAATCGAATAAAGGTAAATAGATATGGTTTATGCATGTGTTGGAATAATAATTATGATTGATATTAATTTTGAACAAATGTCAAGGAATTGAATGTGTGAAAAGGATGATTTCATTAAGAAAATATATTCCTTTATATAATGCTGTATTGGGAGTCTCAAAACAAAAAGGATTTTGCGCTGTTGATCTTGTGATCCCCACCATTGGATTCATCGGACGAATCAAAATGCTTATGTAAATATACATGCAAATAAATTGCATGCACTGTGATTGGAAATTTTTGGGAATTCTGTGCAAATAAATGGCATGCCCTATAATTGCATTGAACATTAAATATATAATAATTTTTAATAAATTTTAGTGACAAAATTTATGTGATTTTAATATGTAAGGTTTAAAATATGAATAGACTGCATCATATGTTGCAACGAATGTAAATAAAAAAAGGAATAGTAATTTATTCGTAGATATGTAATAACCAAATTTGCTTATGATATTTTAATAATCAAAATAGATTACAAAATATTTTAGTGATTCATATCTCTCTTTTATTTTTTTGGGAAGAACAATGAATTATATCTTCAATATCCTTTGATTTTATAAGCACCCCTTAGCCTATTATGATATCTAATTTTAATTATAAGTTAATAAATATATTAATCTAATTTCAATTGGTATATATAAAAATATTCAAATACATATAGCTTATGTAAATTATTAATATGATTTTATGATATATAAAAGAGATAATGAAATGTATGTATTGGAACCAATTATGAATGAGATTAAAAGGCTTATAAGCAAGCTCTTATCCTAATAATATTATGATGTCTGATTTTATTATAAGTTAATGAATATATTAATTTAATTTTGGTTGATTACAATGAATTATATTTTGAATATCTCATTTTCTAACAGTGAATTATATTTTGATTGTCATTTTATTTTATAAGTTTCCCTTTATCCTAATAATATTATGATATCTAATTATAATTATAAGTTAATAAATATATTATATAATGAAATGTATGTATTGTAATAAATTGTGAATGAGGTTAAAATAATGTGAATGGACTTTCATGGGATAGAGTATAATTATAAGGGTAAAATGGTCAAATGGTTGTGATTAATGTGATGTGAATGGATGATATGAGATTGAATGAATTGATAGGGATAAAGTGGTCAAATGACAGTTTTTTGTGTTAAGAGACTTTTATATAGTAATATAATATAATATAGATTATATTTTTAAAACATTGATTTTTATATATTTTATGAGAAAAATCCAAATAAAAATATCCAAACAACCCCAATAAACTGTCTAAAATCTATATAACCCCCTGATTTTTCATAAAATCCATATAACCCTTTCAAAACATATATGTAAATCTAAATAACCCACTCAGTTAAATTTCTATTGATAGATGGTGTATATTCAATGAATATTTCATATTGTTAACTCTAATTGAAAACACAGTATAGAAAAATGCCTCTATAATCTATTGAAAATACGAAAAAGTCTTTATAAATAATAATTTTATCATTTTGGATAGATTATAAAATCTTATTCGAAGAGGTAAAATTGTCATTTATATAGATTTTTTTCATTTTTAATGCATTGTAGGTGGTTTTGGTATATTGTATGTTTTTACATGTGTTTTTAGAGGGATTAAATGAATTTTAGGAAAACCAAAGAGTTATATGAATTTCACACAGTTCATAGGAGTTTAATTTTGGATTTTGCCCATTTTTTATTTGAAGCCTAAGGTACTATAAAGACTGGATTTTGCCCATTTTTTTATTTGAAGCCTAATACCCCGTTTGGATACCGGATAAGCTCCGGATAACCCCGGATAAATTTTTTTTTTATGTTTGGAAAGCCCCCGATAACCCCGGATAAAATGTGCTAGAATAAACTGGTATAAAGTGGTATATGGATTCCAATCAATCCATAGAATAAAAGTTATCCTAGGTTATTCCACCCAAAAAATAAGTGAGTCCACTGTCAAATCAACTGTCATCACCTCTTATAAATCACCTGTCAAATCAACTATCATTACTTTTTACATTTTATAAATTCTTATATATACTTTATTCACATTTTACCCAAACAACAAAATATTTATTCTTATGATTCCCAACGAGAATAATTCAAAACACAACCAAACACAAAATCAATTTATCCTTATTTATACACACTTATGCTTAGATAAATATATACCCAAGAATCTCCCATTCAAGATTTCATTTAAAAATTTCGTTCTCTTCCTTCGCTCACTCTCTATCGGACTCGTCTTCTTAAAATTTGAGCTTTTCAGATCGGATTCGTGCATTCTGTCGATTTCGGAGTCGATCAGATCTTGAGCCCTTCAGATCGGATTCGTACGTTCTGTCGATTTCGGGGTTGATCAGATCTTGACCTCTTCAGATCGGATTCGTGCGTTTTGTCGATTTTAGCTTTTCAATCTCTCGAAAGGTCCGTCATTTTCAACCGCATTCGTTGGTTAATATTTGGATGATTTTGCGTTTTTTTACGCGGTTTTCAATCTCTCGAAAGGTCCGTCATTTTGAGCCGCATTCGTGCGTTTTAAATAATATTCTGATGATTTTTTGGGATTTCCCGGTTTTTCCAATTTCATGAATTTGGGGATTTTGATCTATGGAAATGTCGGTCATTTGGACTACGTTATATATTTTCTTGATGGATTTGAGTAATGTTTGCTGATTTTTTCTTTGCTTTCAGTCAGGAAAATTTGGATTTCGCGAAATATGTTTTTGATCATTTGGAAGGTCATTCATTTAGGATGTATTCTTTATTTCTTATCAATTTTTTTGATTGTCCAACAGTTCTTCATTTTGAATTATTTAATGGGCTTCCAGTTATGGTTTCAAATTATTTCTTTTTGTTGATTTATTGATTTTTCTGTGTTTATTCTGTGGAGCTAGGCTTTGGAGATGGAGAAGAGACAAGGGACAGTACCCTTATCGCCATCACAGATGCCTCGATCAAGTGAGAAGCACAGTCTGGATAAAGATGTCTATGTTCAGGTCCTCCTCCGGTGCCGGTGAGAGAAGGAAACCTGTTATTTTCTTGATATACATTTTCTTAATAAATTGAAATTTTAACTTTTTGTTGTTTTATTAGGCCCCTGAGTGAGGAGGAACAAAGACTGCATACACCTGTTGTGATTTCTTGCAACGAGAACAGACAGGAAGTCACTGTCATTCAGAACATTGTGAACAAACAAATTGATAGGACCTTTGCATTTGATAAGGTGCTTGAAAGTTGATTTTCTTACCTGTGAATTTCATTGTTCTTGTTTTGAATAAAAACATTTTGTTTGTAGAAGTTGTTGTTTATTTTTTAATTAGAAGCACTGCAATCTTCAAAATCAGTTCTGTGCAGATTTTCTGATAATCATATCTTGGTTGGAAATTTTTTGTTTGTTCTTTCTATTTTTTCTAGTTAAATCCTTTTCTATTAGCAAGAGTAGGACTCAGACTTAGGACCCCTTGGTGAACAGAGGGTTCCCTACCAACCACCAATCCATGTAACTGTGTTACTGTGCCAATTTTATGATAATGATGTTTCACTGAGGTTGTATTCATGTTTAACAATTTTTGGTTGGTAAGTTTTGGTTTCTTCTTTTTATTTTTCCTAGTTAACTCTTTTCCTACCGGCAATAGTAAGACTCGAACCCATGACCCCCTCGGTGAAAAGAGGTCTTCTACCAACTTACCAAGAGATGATTTGGTCATGTTATCATTGTTCATTATTCAAAATTATTTCTTTCTTTTGCAGTCTTATTATTGTATAATTATCACAGTTAAAAATCGCGATCGATATATCGATATATCGGTCGATATATCGATTGCGGAGACCAAATCGCGACTTATCGGTGATTTCGCGAGGAAATATCGAAATCTCGCTGACGTCATGCTGACGTCATCGATATATCGACGATATATCGAAAACCGACGATATATCGTTGTGTTTTTTTTAGTCAGTCGGGTCGAACAAACATATATTATATATATAAACTATAAAACTAACAATGTGGTGTTGTTGCTCAGATGGTACAGCTAATCTTCAGTATGCAACAGATCAGGGCTTCGATACCCGGCATTATCATTTTTTTTTTTTTCATTAGAATATATTTTTTAAAAAAAAAAAAAACACATAACTTATAACTTATAAGATAAATTCATAAATATTTATGAATCAATTTATTTAAGTATTTATTTTAATAAAAAAAAAAAAATAACTCAAATAGTATATTTATTTACATCTTTTACACACATCATTAGATGGAACTCAAAAATAAGATTTTGTAACTAATATAATGGATCATCTGTTTAAATAAAATTTCATCACTTTTATATTTTTATGTTGTAGTTAATTAGTTATGCATTTTTATTTCATATCAAACCATTGTAAAATTATTAATATCTTCATATCAAATTATTCTTATTCATTTTCATTGCTTTTCTCAATTTTCTACTTTTTTTTCTTCTGTTTTTTCAGTTATTTTCCATTCTTTTTCCATTAGAATATATATATATATATATATATATATATATATATATTTAAAAAAAAACATAACTTATGGGATAAATTCATAAATATGAATGAGTCAATTTATTTGAATATTAATTTAATAAACAATGCAATGGATTATCAGATTTATAGTTTTATATTGTAATTAATTAGTCATGTATTTTTTTTCAAACCAAAACCATTGTAAAATTATTAATATCTTCATATCAAATTATTCTTTTTATTTTTCATTATTTTTTATCTTTTTTTTGCTGTTTTTTTAATTTTTTTTCAAAAAAAATAAAAAAAATCGGACCAATCGATATATCGATCGATATATCGATATATCGATCGATATATCGATTTGAGGCCAAATCGATATATCGAATTAATCGATATTTCGAACATTGATAATTATCATTTTTGTTGTGTTTGTGTCTTCCGTTACTTTTATTGCATGGATGAATTGATATTGGCCCTATGAAGAGTTGAAAATTCTGCTTCACATAGTAAAAAACAGTTTTAAGTTTTTTTTGTTCAATTAATTTTGCATTAGGTTTTCGGCCCTACAACCCAGCAGAAAGACTTTTATGATCAGTCCATCATTCCAATAGTGAATGACGTTCTTGAAGGCTATAACTGTACAATATTTGCCTATGGACAGACAGGCACGGGTAAAACATACACGATGGAAGGAGGAGGGAAGAAACCCAAGGTGATGTAAAACCTGTTTCAGTGTGTGATTAATCTACTGCTTTAAGGTGGGAGGGGGATTTGTAGGTCTCACTGTAGGTTTTGTGGGTTTTGTAGAATGGAGAGTTCCCAAGTGATGCTGGCGTTATACCAAGAGCTGTTCGTCAGATATTTGAGGTATTGGAAGCCCAACTCGCCGAGTACAGTATGAAAGTCACATTTCTGGAGCTCTACAATGAGGAAATCAGAGACTTGTTGGCACCAGAAGAATGTTCTGAATTTGTGTATGATAAAGCAAAGAAGCCAATAGCGCTCATGGAGGATGGGAAGGGAGGAGTGCTTGTGAGGGGACTTGAAGAGGAGATTGTCTTCTCAGCCAGTGAGATTTTTAATATTTTAGAGAAGGGCTCTAAAAAGAGATGGACTGCAGAGACATTGCTTAACAAACAGAGTAGCCGCTCTCACTCCATTTTCTCTATCACAATCCACATCAAAGAGTGGACACCTGAGGGGCAGGAGATGATCAAGTGTGGGAAGCTCAACCTTGTTGATCTTGCTGGCTCAGAAAATATCTCATGTTCTGGTGCAAGAGAGGTAACTTTCTGCTCCATCGTTCATGTTTTAACTTTAACTTTCCGCTTGTGTTCGTATTTTCGGGCATTTTAATCTAGGTATATGGAAAAATATCATAAATTTGTTGAAAAGATAGTACCATCAGATTATACAATACCTTTATTTACATAAAAATGGAAATTGCAAATGAAAATGTTAAGACTCAATCCCATTTCCAGCCGCAAATGCAATCCACGCCCCTTTTTTATTTTTTAAAAATAATATACTTCATCTAATGAGGTATGTACTTTTATAAAAATTATAAATGAGGTATGGACTCATTTATAGAAGGTGTAAAAAATTCACTAATGGGGTATACACAGATATACCTCGTTACAGTTAGTGCAAGTAGCTAATGAGATATATGGGTTTGTAACATGGGCTGACTGTAACAGCACTCTATTGCAAATTGCTGTATCAAATATACCATTTACATGGTTCTTTGGTTATAAGATATTGATGACCTCTTTAAAGGGGATGCTGTCAAATTAAAATAATCTTTTGGGAATGTAAGCTGTGTGAGGAGGAGACACCCATGTGAGCTACATATTAATCATTTGATTCATCTGTTGTTGAAAGGGAAAATCGATATTTTTATGTGGTATGCATCAGTATTCTCTCATGCTATATGCAGAAATGCAAATTTGTTTTATAGCATGCTGATGTTTCATAATGAATGACATCATTTATATATGACAAAAATGAGATTGGTGTCTGCTATATAGAATTTTCAAAGGTTATGTCTTAGAGGTTGCTTGTTTTGGATATGAATTATTTATTCCAGTTGCATAATGCATATGACCTCGTCTTTACATGTTGAAAATATTAGATATTAAAACAGTGCAATGGGAATGCATTACTAAATGGGTTTAAGTTAAGGTATTCTTTTAACTCAATAGACATCATTATCTGTTTCCATCATTGTGTTTT
Organism: Acorus calamus; assembly: GCA_030737845.1. Lineage (NCBI taxonomy): Eukaryota > Viridiplantae > Streptophyta > Magnoliopsida > Acorales > Acoraceae > Acorus > Acorus calamus. Next base: position 6,689,717 of record CM060877.1, on the reverse strand, counting down.
AGAGATTGGGAGTCTAATATATCTTTACATTTCCGGTTTACTGCATGGCAATGATCTTCATGACAATGCAAAATCATGTCTTGCTAATCATTGCTGATGTAATGCATTTTGTATCTGGACATTAAGATGTTTTTTTAAATCTGCTGCAGGGTAGAGCAAGGGAGGCTGGCGAGATCAATAAAAGTTTACTTACACTTGGCCATGTTATTAATGCCCTAGTTGAACACTCTGGTCATGTTCCATACAGGCAGGGATCTCACTTCTGCTATTCAACTCATTATTGCACTTGTATACACTGTTTGAAAATTGTTTGTTTCAACTGATTATGCATTTTGCTTGTTTATCAGAGATAGCAAATTAACCAGGTTGATGAGGGATTCATTAGGAGGGAATACTAAAACGTGCATCATTGCAACTGTCTCCCCTTCTATCCACTGCTTAGAAGAGACTCTTAGCACCTTAGATTATGCATACTGTGCAAAGAATATCGAGAATAAGCCAGAAGTAAGTGATTAGGCTCGCACATGCCCTTGATGTTGTAATCTCCCTTGTGGAATCATCTCTTGCGTCTTCTTGTTTTCAGGTTAATCTGAAAACGATGAATTCAGCAACGATGAAAGATTCATATTCTGAAATTGAACGGCTCAAACAAGGTCTCTTCCTTATTTGGATGACTTTTTCATGTATAGTATGACTTTCAACTGTCATAAATTCTTAATGAACTGCTCTTTTTCTATTTATTAGAAAATTAATGAGATTTCAATCCTGACTGTAAGCAAACTGCTTAAGACGGGATGGTGACCTATTTTGATATTAGAGAATTAATATGATTATTTGATATTAGAATTTGACATTTTTTTTGGGAACTTTCACCAGAGGCCTATGCTGCAAGAGAGAACAATGGAATATGTGTGTCACAAGATCGGTATTTGCAAGAAGAAGCTGAGGAGAAGGTATTGCTTTGAAAATTCAACTTAATTGATGTTTTTCCATTAGACTGAGAACACATCTTATATTTGAAAAATCCTTTCCAGGCAATAGCAGAGAAAATTGAGAAATGGAACTTGACTTGCATTTGACGGACAAGGTAGATTAGTTCTATATTTCTGCCTGTTTCATTTCATATGTTATAATTCATTCGTACAGAGAACTAACTTCAATAATTTGTGTTAGCAGCAACTGATTGGGTTTCAAGAACCTAACAATTCTCAGCAGCTATTACCTCCATCAATGCCAACGGAGTGCAAGCCAGATGATTTATCGAGGATGGCAATCTACTGGTGCAATTGTTGCAAAGAAACAATTTTGGAGAGGCATATGGATAAACAAATAATGTATTGCAATCGTTGCAATAAAGGAGGCATCGAAATACAATACGAATTCGATGCTTCCGCATCCTCGGATCTTAAAACCAGGCTGACGAAGAATATTGAGATTTTCAACTGTGTCCGAGAATATAATCCAATCCCGGTCTTGGAAAAGTTATTGACAGATCTCCGACACTTGGATCAGCTTATAGCACAAGCTGAGAATCAAGAAGATGGAGAAACAATGGAGGATCTTCTGAGCATCCATGATTCGTTGGGTACATATGCAACTGATTTTTCCTTTACACTGGTGACAATGTCAGGGTTGTTTAGTGACTTTCAGCCTGATCTTACGATTGATACCACACTTGAATATCTTGAAGAGATGAGAAGTTTCGGGAGAGAAAAAAGGCCACGAGCTTCATCTGCAGCGATTGAGTCTCTGCCCGAGGTAGTTGTTGAAGCCACTGATCTGGGAGAATGTGGCATTTGTTTGGACTATATACAGCCTATGGAAACCATTAAAACTATGCCATGTGGCCACTTTTTCCATGCATCCTGCATTAGGACCTGGCTGCTAAAGAAAAACAGCTGTCCCGTGTGCAGATTGGAGCTGGAAAATGATGATATAGAGAAGTAGATAAAGAACTACGGTATGCTTGTTTGTATTTGTTTCATAGCATTTATTTTTTTGGTCTTTCCTTCATAAAGTTGGTTATTATTTTCTAAATCTGCCTAGGTCCTTGCAACTTGAATCAAGAAATAGTTGCAAAGGAAAGACCTTGCATTTCCTCATCTTTGGGTGATCTGAATGCCACTACATGGATACAGGTAATCCTATTATTTTTGCTTAGCATAGTTTGCACAAAACTACTGGTCATCACTGGCTGACAATTGTAATGTTTTGTTGTGTTTGTTCCAAGTTGCAGTTCAGCCTAAAGTCATGCATCCCTTCTGATGTGAACCCTGGATGAAATAAAAAACAAAGTCGGTAATTTTTGTAGGTAAGAGCCATTATAGTATTGGAGTAAGGGAATAGGCCTGTTGTTGGGCCTATTCCCGGAGGCCCGGGGGTTGGGGGGCAACGCCCCTCATGGGCCGCAGGCCCCCGCGGGCGGGACATCTTGTACGGGGGTTCGGGGATCCATGGGCCGATTGGGCGTACGGGGGTTCGGGGGCAGCGCCCCCGACTCAAATTTTTGTCATGGGTATTTTGGTCTTTTTCCTATTCTAGGGCTTGTACATCTTGTAACTATAAAAGGGACCTTTCGGTCACCACAATATAATACAATATTATTATTCCATCTATTTCTTCGTGGTATCAGAGCCGCAAAGAAACCCTAGGGTTTCACAAATTTTTTTTTTTTTTCTTTTCATCACGGATCGTGGTGATTGTTTCCTCTCTCGGATCGAGATTTGAGTTTTCCTTCTTGCAATGAATCCAACGCCGAAGGACCTCACGCCACTATCGGGTGGGGAGATCAAGGACGACGCCTCGTTAGGGCAGATCCAGAACACCTCGGTTAGTATCACCGCTATTCCGTTAGGGCATAACTCTCATGCTCAACGGATTACCAACGTGCTTCTTGATGGACGAAATTATCCATCATGGTCACGTTCTGTTCGATTGTATTTGGGTAGTCGAGGCATGTCAGGCCTTCTTCTTGGTACCATTAAAAAGCCGGCTGAAACTGATGCAACCTTCAATCAGTGGGAGATCAACAACTGCACGGTTCTCGGGTGGCTCTACAACTCCATGGAGACCCGGATCTATAATATGTTCATGTATCATGATACGGTCGACTCTCTATGGGCTGCGTTGAAGAAGACCTATGGTCATGCCAGGAATGACTCACGGATCTATGAGTTGTACAAGGATATTGCTCAGGCCACCCAAGGTAACCAATCTGTTACAGATTATTTTGGATTTCTTCAGGCTCGTTGGGAGGAACTTGCCCATTATGAGCCTCTCTCAGAGTTGTCGAAGGAGGCTGCCACGATTGTGGTTGGCCGACTACAACGCCAACAGACGTATGCGTTCCTTATGGGCCTTCGACCGGAGTTCGAATCTCTTCGTGTTCAGATCTTGAATACCACACCACTTCCTTCTCTATTTGAAGCATTTGCTATTATTGAGGGTGATGAGCATCGCCGTCAGATCTCTGTCTCAGCACCTACTAGAACCCTCGGCGATCAGATGGCATTGGCGGCCACCTCTGGATATGACTCTCGCGGCCACGGGGATAGTAGTCGCGGTCGCGGTCGTGGTCGTGGACGCGGCAATATTGTGACTTGTGGCCACTGTGGAAAAACAGGGCATGAAAAAGTCAGATGCTTTATTCTGTACCCACAATTGATGCGTCCTCGCAATGTTGGAGCTCCTTCATCTGCCCCTCGTGCTGCTGTTGCTGATGCTTCGGTTCCGGGTGATGCCCCCACTGCTCCATCTGGGTCGTTTGATATGCGTACTATTCAGAACCATATTGATGCCATGGTTCGGGAGAGCCTTGCCTCTCATGCTGGTCTCTCTCATGCTGGTCCAACATCCTCTGCTGCTACCTCAGGTATCCCCTCCGCCTACCATGTTAACCAATCAGGGTCTCCTACTTGGGTCATTGATTCAGGCGCTACTGAACATATGTCTGGTGAGTCTCGATTGTTTGCCCCCTTGACATCATCTTCTATGCACAGAGAGGTACGTCTTGCTGATGGCTCGCTTACCCCTGTCATCAGTAAGGGTACCGTTCCTTTATCTTCCTCATTATCATTGCACTCTGTGTTACATGTTCCCAACCTTGCTCTTAACCTTCTTTCTGTTAGCCAATTGACAAAGGTTTTGAACTGTTCAGTGACTTTTTACCCTGATCATTGTGTTTTTCAGGACCTGAGTACACGGAGGATTTTTGGCAAGGGGTATGAGAGAGATGGCCTTTACGTCTTCGGAGAACCACCCACCACGGCCCATGCTTCCATTTTGCCCACTGATCATTCGCATAGTTTTTCTCTACAATCTTTAGATTTATGGCATGCTCGATTAGGACATGCCAATTTTCAGCATCTATGTTCTTTATTTCCTACTTTTCGTTCTTCATGTAAGACTCATAAGTTTCAATGTGCTGTGTGTGAGCTTTCTAAACATACACGTACTACTTATATTTCTCGTATGAATAAAGCTTCTGGATTGTTTGATTTGATTCATTCTGATGTGTGGGGTCCCTCTCCTGTTACTGCTTTTGGTGGTCATAGATACTACTTGACATTCATTGATGATTTTTCTAGATATACTTGGGTTTATCTTCTTAAATCTCGGTCTGAGGTATCCTCTCAGTGTGTTAATTTTTTGCGCATGATTAAAACACAGTTTAATATTACTGTAAAGAGTATCAGGTCTGATAATGGGGGGGAGTATGTCTCAGATTCTTTTCGGTCTCATCTGAATGAGTTGGGGATTCTTCAACAGTTGACTTGTCCATATACACCTGAGCAGAATGGGGTGGCGGAACGAAAAAATCGTCATCTCATGAATGTGGTTCGTTGTCTCCTTCGAGGAATGAATGTTCCAAAGTCCTATTGGAGTATGACAGTCCTCACTGCTGCCTTTTTGATTAATCGGACTCCCAGTCGTACTTTAGGAGGTCAAGTTCCTTTTCATGTTTTGTATCCTGATCGTACTCTTTTCCCCATCACTCCTCGAGTCTTCGGGTGTACTTGTTTTGTTCAGGATAGGGGGCCCTCACGCACCAAGCTTGATGATAAATCTATACGTTGTGTTTTCCTTGGTTATTCTACCATGTCCAAAGGATATAGATGCTATGATCCTATTTCTCGGAGATTGTTTCATTCCCTTGATGTCACATTTTTTGAAGATGTGCCATATTTTTCTGACACGGTTCTGCAACATTCGTCTTCACCGGTTCGACCGACTTCATTTTTCCCATCATTGCCTTTGCCACAGCCACAGTCACAGTCGCTGCAGCCACCGTCGTCACCTCCTCCGTCGTCACCACCGCAGCCGTCTCCACCACAGTCTCCTCTAATTGTATACACTCGTAGACCTCGGCCACCTCTCTCTCCTGCTCACTTGTCGACATCCTCCTCGGACTCAGGTATACCTTCTCCCTTGATCACTCCACATTCTGTTCCTGATTTGCCTCCATCTGACTCTGATGTGCCTATTGCTCTTCGCAAAGGTCGTCGGAGTTGTGTCACTGCTCATCCTCTTGCCCAGTTTGTTTCTTATCAGGGACTTTCCGATTCCTATAGAGCTTACCTGGCTGCTACATCGTCTATTCGTATTCCTCGTACTGTTACCGAGGCATTACAGGATTCTCTATGGACCGCCGCTATGACCGCTGAGATGGATGCCCTGCAGAAAAATCATACGTGGGAGTTGGTTGATCTTCCACCAGGGGAGAGGACCGTTGGTTGTCGATGGGTCTTCACAGTAAAATACAAGGCTGATGGGGCTGTTGAGCGATATAAGGCGCGCCTTGTTGCAAAAGGCTTTACTCAGACTCCAGGGAAGGATTTTCATGCTACATTTGCTCCTGTTGCCAAGCTGACTACTGTTCGGCTTCTTGTCTCTCTTGCTGCTTGCCACAACTGGCCTCTTCATCAGATGGATGTGAAGAATGCTTTTCTTCACGGCGACTTGACAGAGAAAATTTATATGGATCCGCCGCCTGGTTTTCGTCTTCAGGGGGAGTATTCTGGAAAGGTGTGCCTTCTTCTCAAATCTCTATATGGACTTAAGCAGTCACCGAGAGCATGGTTTCAGAGATTCAGCGTAATCATTCTCTCTCTTGGATTTACTCGTTGTCATGCTGATCATACTTGCTTCATTCGTCGAAGTAATGGACGGTGCACCATTGTTCTAGTTTACGTGGATGATATTATTATCACAGGAGATGATGCTGATTACATTGTCAGAGTGAAGACTGAGCTTGGACAGGCATTTGATGTGAAGGATCTAGGTCCTCTTCGGTATTTTTTGGGGATTGAGATTGCTCGCTCACGCCATGGTATTTCGCTCTCCCAGCGAAAATACACTCTTGACCTACTTGAGGACACCGGTATGCTTGGATGTCGCCCTGCCACTTCTCCCATGGACCAGAACCATCGCCTTCATGTTGAATCAGGCGACCTTCTGCCAGATCCTTCTTTGTATCAGCGTCTAGTGGGTCGTTTGATCTACTTGACAAACACTAGGCCTGATTTGACTTTCGCTGTCAGCGTAGTGAGTCAATTCATGCATGCCCCACGGACTTCTCACCTAGATGCTGTTTACAGGATTCTTCGATACTTGAAGTCATGCCCTGGTCTTGGCTTATTCTATGCTACTAGTGCTCAGCCTACCATTTCTTGCTACACTGATGCAGATTATGCTGGTTCACTCACTGATCGGCGATCCACTTCTGGTTTCTGTACTTTCCATGGGGGCAACCTTATTTCCTGGAAAAGTAAGAAACAGAGTGTTGTCTCTCGTTCTTCTGCTGAGGCAGAATATCGTGCCATGGCCCAAGGCACATGTGAGATCATTTGGTTGCGCTCTCTTCTGACAGAGTTGGGATTCCCTGTAGCTGGTTCATCTACTTTGTTTTGTGATAACCGATCTGCCATTATGCTTGCCTCGGACTCAGTTCTTCATGAGCGGACCAAACACATTGAGGTTGATGTTCACTTTCTTCGAGAGAAAGTACAGTCGGGCGCCATTGACACAGTTTTTGTCTCTTCCAATGAGCAGCTTGCCGATATGTTCACCAAGTCTGTTGGTCCCTCTATTCTTCATTCTAGTTTGACCAAGTTGGGCTTGATTGATATCTTCGCTCCAACTTGAGGGGGAGTATTGGAGTAAGGGAATAGGCCTGTTGTTGGGCCTATTCCCGGAGACCCGGGGGTTGGGGGGCAACGCCCCCCATGGGCCGCAGTACATGGGTATTTTGGTCTTTTTCATATTCTATGGCTTGTACATCTTGTAACTATAAAATGGACCTTTCGGTCACCACAATACAATACAATATTATTATTTCATCTATTTCTTCGGAATGGCAGATGTCACACCATGACTTTCAAACTTGTGATCCGCCTTATCTCTCAAATATCTGATCAAATTTTGTTAATAGTTTGGAGTTTTTAAGAGATTTACAGGTAATGCGTTGACTTGATTGCTACGACCTAGATTTGTGGAATATTAACTATTGGTTTGAGTTATAGCTATCTGGCATGGTAGAATAAAGATTTGTAATAACTGAGAGGTTTCCCATTCTTAATGAATTGCCAAACTTTCCTTCAAAAACAAAATGGTAGAATAAAGGATCGCTGGCAGAATCGCAGAAGATTACCAGGGAATTGGACATCTTTTATGTGGTTCAATCTATCATTTTGTCATGTCATTTTTTTAGAATAGGTGAAATTGATGTTATAAACATGAGATGATTTTTAATGGTATGTTTAGGTAGATGAATAACATTGGAATTGGCTAGAATAGGGGTGAATATACTCAAAAATTAGTGTTTTGTTTACATGGAACAAAATAGTATACCTATCTCATAATATAGCCTCTTCTCGGCATTAGGTTATTTCACCAAATTTATTTCACTAGAAAAATGGAAATTCACATGTTAAATCACATGTTATCACTCTTATAAATCAAGGGTTAACATGTTAAATCTCTTTCACCTTTTATAATTTTTTATTCACATATTATTTATTTTTATTCATAGTCAACAAACAAAAGATATTTTATTACTGCCCGACCTTAAGTATCATATATTGCCCGACCTTAAGTATCATATATTGCCCGACCTTAAGTATAAGCCATCCAGAAGGCGATGCCTGAACTAAAAGGCAGGTCGGCCACAGGTCCTCCCCTGCAATATTCTCTGACACTAGAAAAAGACATAATGTCAGAAAAACAATTATAGGATAATGATGATCCCTAGGTAACACGTATCTACGGATCCTGAAGCTACGTGAAGATTCCATATCATGATATGATCACTCCGCGAGGTCAAATCCGGCATGCCCTTGCTCAGTATAAAAGGGGGAACTTCACTTCCCTCTCGAGGTATGCGAATTCTGACTCTCTCTCCTACTGATTCTCAAATATTCCAAGTTCTTCTTCTTCAAAGGAAGAGATCACTGACATGAGCGTCGGATGGGCGTTAGCAGGCACTACACTGGTGTGAGTTGCAGGAATCTGAAGGAGGAAGAAGGAAGAGGAGGGAGACGACAGCGAGGACTGGAGGCTTGTAGCGGATCGTCGAAGAGAAGAATTCGAGCCCACACCATCTCGGGTCCGTATCCAAAGCCCGGATCAGTGGAGATCCGGCACAAGAGGGGATAGCCAGATTTCATCCCCACAAACAGTTATATAAGCTGGAATAATTTGTCACTTCTCAATCGGGAGTTAAAAAATATAGCTATCTGAATGCTGAGCGTTGAATTGTGACATTTTTAAAATGTAAAAATGAGGCATTCACTTCAAATAACTCTCAAACTGAAATATGAAAAGTTTTCATCCGTTTCACAGGCTGGCCCAAATTTCTACATGAGGTCCACAACAAAAAGATATCACACAACTAGACTTAAAAGATAATCAAATGGGATGTGGGGTGGATATGGTGTTAAGTTCAAATTTTTTTCTCAATTGGATAGTCTGATGTCAAATTGAGCGTCACCAAAGAAAGATCTCTCAACATACCTAGTGTTGAAAGAATTTTATTAGTTTGACATTTGAAAGTTTTTTGAACTAACTCATCGGTTCCGTCCATTTTAATCTTGATTCTTTTGATTATTTCCTTTATCTTTATTATGTATCCTCTTATCTCCACTCAAATCCTATATTAACTTTTTTTCTTTATGAAATTGGTTGGTAGCAGCTATCTATCTTTTTCTTAAATAAAAAAAAAAAACATTTGAAAGTTTTTTTTTCAACCGGTGCAGTATCAAAATCAAGGGAACACTTATTTTCTAATAAATAAATAAATAAATATATATATAAATAAATAATCATAATATCTCACACACGAACACAAAAAGTAATCATTGTCACACAAAAACAAAAGACTAATCATTGTCTGAACCACAACTATTGTCACAAACACATTTGATAGTTTGCAAACCACAAGAATCATAAGCATTGTCATGTACAAAGTAGAACACACAATTTGATAGTTTGCAAACCACTAATAGAACAACTTAGAAGCCCCCTCCCTAACTTCCTCTCCCTCGGCCACTCTAGCTCCTTCCACCTCAACAAACTAGGTTTGTGTTCTTGAACCTACATCTTTAGCCAAGCATTAAGATTTTTTTTTTTTTTGGAATAAAGCCAAGCATTAAGATTGACGCCTCTGATGAGAGTCAATTTGTAGAACATTAATTTTGCTGTCATACTGCATAAAAGTGATTAAATTATAAATCAACTGTGTGGAGCACGTGTTAATTTCCCAATCAATAACCAAAGGCAATTTTTTTAATATATGGATAAATAATTTTTAAAATATGTATATAAAGATTCAAATTCTTATGCACAATTACCATCCATAAACTTCTAAATAGCATTGCTCCCTATTTTTTTTTAGTCAACACTCAGTTCAAAAACAAATTCCTCATTGAAATTGATTAGTAAGTGAAATAGGTGGCCATTATGTGATAGAGTTTGTGGGCTTTTTTAAAAACATAATGATCATTGGAAACAGCTTTGACCCAAAAACAATATTTTTTTTTTGAAAAACTCATTCGTAATAAGTTGGATAATCTATAGAGAATTTTTTTTAATCTTCAGGTAGAATTATCCATATAAAATTGGAAACAGTTTTGACCATAAAAAAAATCATATGTTTTATAAAAACTTATTTGCAGTAAGTTGGATAATATATAGAGAAATTTTTTAAATTTTGGGTAGAATTATCACTATAAAATTAAAAACAGTTTTGACTGTAAATTTTTTTATTTTGGAAAAACTTATTTTGCAAAAAATTGTAGATCTCTTAAATCTCTCTTCAACTAGTTAAATTTGTTGGGAATTAAAGCTAATATGATTTAAACGGACTTAAAATTTAAATTTAAGATAAGCCCCCAATGTTTTTAGAAATGATTTATTTTTGCATATAATAAAACGCCAATTTCATTTGTGTTATAAAATAAAAATAAATAAAACACCAACAAGAGTGACATTTTATTATTTCTAGTGTATAACACCAACATTGTTGGCGTATTGGAGGATTTTTAGTATTAATGGTGGGCAATTAAAGCCACCCCCTTAGGATGAAATACTACCCCAGATGAAAAATCGAGCAAAAAGAGTTTCAGGATGGCTATATTCGAATTTCGAATGAGTCCGGAATAACGAGAGAGAAAAATGTTAAAAAACAGTGGCGATTGCCGATAGCGAAAGGGGAGGGACGAGTGGCGGTTGCCTATCGGTCAGCGACAGGCAACCTCCACAAGTGGCGGCTAAGGGACAGTGGCCCAGGAGATCCAAAGACAGGCACAGTGCATGGGGCGCAGGAGACGAAAAGAGGCCTAGGACAGCGGGTGACAATATCTCAAAAGATCCAGGGTGTGCAACACTGGGCAAACTTGATGTCGGGAGATCCGGGGCATGCGTGACGCGGGACTTGTGGCATCCCAGGAGATCTTGAATGTTCTGGCATGCAAGGATTGCATGGCAGATCGATGGGTGCGCACGAGGCAAGATGTTGGGCCTAGGCTGGCAGAGCTAGCGCAGATAGGGGACGAGTGGGCAGGGCACTGGGCGTTGGATGTGGAGCGAGAGACCAGGCCCGACTGGTACTGGTGCAGTGCGTGTGGACAGGGCTATATGGTGGATGACGCACGCGAGCAGGATCACGTGCGGGGCAAATAGTGGCGTGCAGGACATAGTAAAGGCACAAACATGCAGCGATAGGTAAAAATCTGCGCTAGGACACGTGTCAAGACAATATGGACTTGTGCCATTTGAATTAAGACCCACAAGACCCGATCCAGGATGGACAACCTCATGATGACGTCATCAGGTGTGTAGGCACGACTAGACTCAGGGTTTAGTCGGATTATCGAACGCCTTGTTAGCAAATGTCACCTCGAGTAGTCTAAGGCATGACCAGACATGAGGTCTGGTCGGTCAACCTTACTCCTCAGGAACGAGCAGTATTTCAATGCAAGAAAATGCAACAAAACCTAGATCAAAGCTTATTCATAACCAATTGCCATAACTCATTTTGTTTAACATGGTGGTCCAGATAACATGGTGGTCGATCTTACTCCTCAGGTACTATCCACGACGCTTGTTGGTGTGTCCATATAGCAGAGATAGTGGTTGACAGAGGCTACCAGGTAGAGGCCACACCGGCGGAGTGCTACTGTATGATGTCGAGAGCTTGAACTCCCTCTGATGAATCTGTCCATTGAGTGCATTATGTTGGAGTTCCAATGTTATAGTTGAGCGACCTATCTATTGCGGCATGTAAAGCACAGTTCGCGATACTGTCGTGTTTTGCCGCTACATGGGTCGTAAATGAGGAGACGCGATGATAGCGTTCGTGATGGGACTCAACTACCATATCAGGTAGATGACGTCGCATAGGCGTTGTCGAGAATCGATGACCTCCTGTTGCGCGTCTTACGGATTAAGTGCGGTTGTGTCGCTTACCCAGCGTGTAAGGGTTATCATAAGCACCAGCCATGCTCAAGGAGCAGAATCTGGACTTAATCGTCCGAGGAATTGTTCTGATCTCTCCGTGGAGGTTGAAGATCAAGTACTCTTTGCCGCAAATTGAAGATCTATTCGATCAGCTCTGGGAGCGAGTGTCTTTCTGTTGATCGATCTTCGCGCACTGTACCTTAATTGGAGATCCGGGAGTTGGACATTTCGTAGATGGCCTTTCGTGACCGTTTCGGGCACTATAAAATTTGAGTACTGTCGTCGGGGTAGATGAATGCCTCAAATGCCTACAAGGATCTCAAAAGTTTTATTGGGCCTCCGTGGGCTATTCTGAGGTAGCCTTCATTGAGGTTGTTGGTCGGCATGCCCTCGGGCAAAGTTGTGGATCGTCGCGTTGGAATGCGTTCGTCCATCGAGATTCCTCAGTGGACGTGGGAGTGAGTTATCATGGGTTTCGTTGCGGGCTCGCTAAAGTCACATTCGGGTCACGACGCCGTCTGAGTGATTATTGATCGACTGACTAAGTCCGCACTTCCCTCCCCATCTGTCTAACTGAGTCTCTGGACGCTTCGACGCGGGTATGAGCCTTCGCGATTGTTCATCTTCATGGCAGTCCTGTCGACGCTATTTCGGATCGAGACGCGTGTATTACTTTGAGGTGCTTGCGCAATCTTTGGCAGGCTTTGGCGCGAGCCTTCATTTAAGTATAGCGTTTCATCGTCGACGGACAGCCTGTCAAGAGGACGATTTTGACCTTGTTGTGGAAGAGATGGTTCGTGCGTGCCTCTGACCACCCAGAACCGTCGGAAGGGCTACGCAGGTCATCGTCGCCAGGAGCTTACCTTTGGGTTTGGCGACCAAGTTCTTCCAGAAGGTGTCCCGGTTTAAGGGCATCCTCTATTTCGACGTTTGGGGCGAGCTGAGTCAGCCTTCCATTGGACGGTTTTCGTCCTTGAGTGGATTGGGGGAGGTGGTTGTCATGAAGCCTTGCCCCCGTAGCTGACTCATGCCCGTGACGTCATCCCTGTCACATAGCTGAGACATTTTGTCCACGATCCTGCTCATATCATTCCGTTCGAGCCGCTCACCCTCGAGTAGGATTTGTCGTTTATGGAGCAGTTGATCGAGACCATGGACCAATGTGAGAAGAGACTCCGCAACCAGACCGTTCCTTCGGTTAAAGTGTGTTGGTAGCACCAGTTTGGTGACCGAACCACTAGGGAGCCAAGGGACTCTATGCGTGACACTTCTACATTCGGTCTTTCCTTTGAGTTTCCTTCAATTTCAAGGACTAAATTTCCTAAGGGGGGGGGGGGAGAATGTTAGACCTGTGTCATTTAGAGTCTTAATTTTCAATCGGGGTCGCTAAAATTTTAATTTTTAGCTATCTGCTAGAGTTTAAGGACTCTGATTGAAAATCTAACATTAAAGGGCTTGGATGCTGTCCAGCCATGGTCGTCCCAACATTAAAGGGTACTTGGTGTCGATATCGGCCATGAAACATTCCATCTCGCAGATCAAGATGCGACAGCCAGCTCGAATAGTCCGGGGCCGCAGATGGTCTTCCCGAAATGGTTGAAAGCTTGAATGGTGGAGTGTACCGGTTGGACAAAAGGGCGGCCCCATCTGGGCATTTCCTTGGTTGATGGATCAGGTCATTATGTTGATCCCTGACCCTGGGTCGACGAAGATGTTGTTCAGCCGCAACATCAGAAGCCGCCCACGAATGTGCAGGGGACCCAATCTATTTTCCACTGTCATTGTCTCTTATAAATAAAAAAATCCACACATCAAATTATTTTTTCATATTTTATAAATTTTATCCACATTTATTCACAACTTTTCAATGGTCAACTAAATAACAAAAACTTCATTATTATATTTTCAAACATTTAAAAACACTACTAACTAAAAAATAACTTATTTTTATCTATATTAAAATAATTATCTATTCTCGTTTTATTTTTTCTTTCTCAATTTAACAACACCATACCAACCCGACGCATGCGGTGTTGCATTACTAATATGCCTAAACAGAATCACAGAACAAATCAGCCAAATCCAAAACTATGAATATATATTTTTTTAGGGGAAAAAAACTAAGAATATGAACATCAACCACAACAAGAAATCTAGGCATTAGCTGCGAAATATTTTCGTAGCAAATGCCATTTCTCGACGAAAAGTCTTCATTGTAATTATCATTGTAAAAGCCTCGTATGGGAATACATTTTGCTACGAAAATTTTGTTTCGTAGCAAAAGATATGCTTTTGCTACGAATAATATATCGTAGAAAAATGTATTTGCTACGAAATAAATTGCGTAGCAAAAGGTAACCTTTTTTTTGCTATGAAACAAATTCGCAGCTGAAGCTATTCTTTTACTACAATATTAAATTCATAGCAGTAAATTACTTTTTGCTATTGATTTCATTGTGAAAGGATTCTTTTAGCTACGAAAAGATTATAAGCAGCAAAAGAGACCTTTTTGCTACGAACATATTTCGCAGCTAAAAGTTATAAACAGAATTAAAAAAACAAAAAGGCCTTTCCCTGCAAAATATTTCGCAGTGAAAGGTCACATTTTACAAAAACATTTTTTATTTTTGAGTTAAAATTATATAAACTGAATTAAATAAATATCTAATTATGATAATAATAATAAAAACGATCAAAGTTTTTAATAAAAACTAATTGTATAAATTACAGATTATGAGTACTTTCTTGAAAAACAACTGTACTTCTTATTCACCAATTGGTCAACAACACAACACATCCTAGTTTGTATCCTAACAATTTGTAGTGTCTCCTAGTATGCCACAAGTCAAAATTTTCTGTAAGTTACATATTACTAAGATCTTTCATGTACACTTTACAAAGAATCGAATGCATATTCACTAGAAATTCTACAGGTGTCTTAAAAGGTGGAGATACATTACTGAACAGTGAAGCATAGGTACACAACTTCTTGATTTGAAAATTATATGTGAATCACTCTTTGTAAGGTGTTTAATTATATAATCAAACAACTAAAGTTGAAAGTTTAGGGGAGTAAGAAATTCATTAGTTGATACAAGCTTTACATAGTACAGCACTTGTTTTTCAGTTCATATATATATGAAGGTGAACCAAAATCTATGTTCTCATTAGGATGCTTATTCTACCTTGAAGTCCAATAGAATGTTCTTTCAGTAACAATAAGATA
Source organism: Acorus calamus (assembly GCA_030737845.1). Classification (NCBI taxonomy): domain Eukaryota; kingdom Viridiplantae; phylum Streptophyta; class Magnoliopsida; order Acorales; family Acoraceae; genus Acorus; species Acorus calamus. The sequence continues at coordinate 6,674,539 of CM060877.1, read as the reverse complement.
AATCAATTGATCCTATCATGAACAACTGACCAGAATCAAGAGTGGCGAGTAATTATATATACATAAAAGTTTTTATTTGTTTTCATTTCATGTTGGGTTCTAAAATCCAAGAATGGGATCAAGTGCTTACATGTAAGGCAGCTGCCTCGTCGCTAATCCACCCCTTACTCTTGCTGCCCGTGAACTTGTCAAGTGAAGGCACTACAAAAACCAATTTTCATATCACACCTAGTAAGGAATTCAGTGCCCACTCCATCCATAAGTCAAATCAAAATGTATAAAACCTCCAGAGAGGTCCACCAATACAATCAGAAATCAGAACAATGAAAACATCACACATATATAGAACATCAAGATAATTGTCATGCATAAAATATATGGGAGACCAAAAGTTGAAAGTTCTCTTTATCGTACTTCTTGAGTGACAAAAAAAAATAAAGCCACATGCATCTCCCAACTAGACTTTACGTTTGCATCTTATCTAAAAATGGTAAACAAATTCAGATGACTTGGCTTGGTCAAACAGCCACTCTTTTCATGTTACCACTAAACCACCTTTGAACACAACTAACATGAAGCCTTTTAAAGACTAGGTAGAGCCATATATATTTCCACACTTAACTTTCATGTGACTACCACTCCAAAATCTCAGCCCAACAGAGATTTAGCAACTTTTCCAGGTTCGTTTCCCACAATCACATCTTATCCTAGGTAGTTCAACCACATCGATTAAATATGAATCGGCTTGGGTGATTGTGCATGTCTGACAGTATCATGACCAGAACAAACTCACCTACAAAGCCAACTTCCCAAATAAAGAGTAATGATTCAAATGAGAAGGTAGCAATAAATAAAAAGAATGTGAATTTACACTACCGAATAAGATTAATGCCTTAGGAACACATATCTAATGACATAAAAAATACATTGCCACATAAAATGCAAAAATAAAGCAAGAAGCAGCATTAAGAACTTTAGTTATGTACTGACATAATCAATTTTCTAGAGACGGAATTGAGTTCCCCAAGTAGCATTCTTGGGTGTTTTGTGCAGTGTTAAATGTATAAGCAAATACCAATTGCGCTTTGAAAGTAAAATATCTTCATTTATTATTACTAAGGGAGTATACAATTGACAGCTAATATTTTTTTGGAATCAATCACTTTGCCATTTCTTCTCAAGGTTAGAAGAAAAGAACCATGTAACGCCAACTCCAAGTTTCCATTTTCACACGCAATGGCATCATGGATAATGATTAATTTTGTCTCATCAGGAAAGGTTCCCTTACATGAATAGGAGAAATAGGCACACGATTAATTTTGAATAATAAATGTTCAAGCACAAAATAAGTTACATTGTGACAAATTGCAAAAAAATGACATGCTTAAAAAGATGGGAGTAGTGAAATGATAAACAAAAAATCACACTATTACAGATATCATTTACATCACATCCACTGGGGACACAAGTTACAACCAATGAAAATGATTCCCAAAAATATGGACAATGAAAGATTGAAGCCAAAAGGATTTGCTCTCTGTCGTATTGAAAATTTAAAAGTTAATTATGTATTTTGGTTGGCCTTTTTCCCCTTTGATATGAGGAAAAGTTAAGAGAGTTGGGGAGACATGACACATGTAACACCTAAGAAGAGATATAAGAGAGAAAAAAAAAATACAATTATTATCTTAGATAAAAGGATTGGGAGGAAGGGCAACCTCAATAAGAAATAACAGAAAAGATTGGTTTGGTTGTGATGAGATGCATATTCAAGTTATCTCAATTGTGTATTTCAATTATAAACATAAGCAAATAGAACAATAATCACAAAACTCATCCGATTGTGCCAAAAAATCTCACAAGGAAACCCTCTAATATTCACATAAATAAATAGAGAAAGAAATCAAATTACCAAAACATCTCAAGGTTTAAATCTAATTAGATAAAGAAAACCCACTTACAAGAACATTACTAAAGATTTGCATCTACAAGTAGAAAGACAGATCAGTCACAAAGTAAAGTGTACACACACACATTGGCTACTCACTCAATTTCTACATATCCTTATAAGTATCCAAATACCAAATTCAAATTTCCCAACCAACCAAACTCTTAAGAAACTGAAAACCATCACCATGAATTCAGCCAAATGTACCAAAAAAGAACACTAACAAGAAAACCAATTACAAGAACACCTCAAGATTCACATCTATGAGTAGAGAAATATATCTGCCACTCATTAAACATCACGCCTGACCTAAAAACCTCAAGATCTAGACATCCCATCATTAAACCTCAAGAAACTAATAACCCATAATCAACAATCCATCTAAATCCAATACAACAAAGGAACTCAGTAATTCAATCACACTTGGATTCTACAAACACAAAAGGAGAAATACCTAGGGATTACACCTGCTTAACTAATTTTGTACATAAGATTTCACTCGATGCTACAACAAAAAAGTTGAATAGTTCTTTTAGTGGGGCTACACTCCTAGATCGAGAAAATCCAGTTTCTTCCACCACTGAATGCACATGCTTCTACAGATTCTCGATGATGGACTAGCGTGAAAAATAAATTATATATCTAGATTGAATATACTCATTTTTATCCATATTTCCTATTTATATATACCTGGACAACGAAAAATATATATCCAGTAGCATAAGTAGCAACAACAACAACTACAAAAAAATCAGTACAACCTCGACAAACACGAATCAATCGAACGAAACATAAAGAGAGGAAGAAGAAATTCTGACCATCCAAATGATCAGCTCCAATTGCTGATCGGTTCCCCGAGTTTCTGAGAAATCCCAACAGTCGATGAACCCCATTGGGATCCAATCCCAACTGTCGGAAGAGAAAACGATGAGGAAACCGAAGAGTTTGTGTTCGCCTTCCTCTCCGACTCTGGTGCGATCATAGCCGACGAGATCTTCTCCAACTATTTGATCTATCCGATCTACCCCGTCCTCAATCAAGACCTCCTATTGTCTTCTGATCCCGTCGAAACCCTCCGATCGCCTCTCCTCGTCGTCTCGTCCAAGGCGGACAAGTTGGAGGGGGTCCCGATCGAGAGCTATTGCATCTGGTCGCCTTGGTCATCTGTCTTTCCCTCGCTGGATTGTCGTCGTTGTCCGAGGCACTCCCTCGCGCCTCCACTCCTTCAGCTCCACTTCCATTTCTCACCATCCATCAACGCTTCGATCATCAGCATTGGGCGTGTGTCACTGTGTGTGTGTGTGAGAGAGAGAGAGAGAGGGGTTTGGGCGGGATGACGATTTAGGGTTTAGAAAGAAGATCGGTTTGGGCGGAACGTGAGCCCTGTCCAATTTTGTGAAAATGGACGATGATGAATCAATGTTTACGGAGACACACGGATCACTATTTTAGATTGGTTTTGGTTTGTTTTCAGGTGTAACTTAGTTTCACTACCGTCCAAAAACAGCAGTTCTTATTTTTTTCAGTTTCAAGTGCATTTTTATATACTTTATTAGCCCATTTTACTCAACATATCAAGATATATATCTCATATAAAGTTTGTACATTTTCAATAAATGATATTATTCAATCAATTGAAGTATATATTTCACATTTTATAAAATGTAATATCTCATTAGATGTGATATATGATTTTATACAAATGAAAACAATGATGATAAATTGAACACACCCCTCTTTTCAGTTCCCAAGTTCCTTTCATTGCTCTCTTCCACCGACTAATATTATGCAAATACATTTGATTCGTTATTCAAAATCATCTTCTTATTTAAGTATTTCATCAACAACCTAACTATCATCCTCTCACTTCTGCATCACAATTTTTTCGATTTAATAAAAATAAACACCATTGTTGGAGATCATCAAAATTTCAAAAAGCCAGAGTTCAAAAATAAAAGGTGTACTTGATTCTTAAGTAGCTCTTGTTTATCTAAGGTAAGTAAGGCTCGTTAGATCTGCATTTGATTACTTAAAAATTTACTTTATTTTCATGAATTTGTTTTACATTGAGTCCATAATTGATTAAAACACAAAAAAAAGATACTTAGTATAAAAAGTCCGGATCATGACTTTCATGTCCAAATCAGAAGGCCAAAACATTTTACATAAATGAAATTACATGAATTATCATGAAATCCTAGTTCCTTGGAGTACACCTCGTTCTCTAAAAGATAATTTAATGTAAAATTCCTAATAAAACACTTATCGTTTCAGTGATCAATGTTTATTAGGTTTGGAATAAACATCAATCGCTGAAAGGTAATTTAATACAAGAAGCTTATTTTTCCCTTATTCACCTTTTCATTTATGAAACAAACTTTTTTTTTTGTTCTCTGCTGTTCTGGTGCAATTTCTTAAATAAAATGTGCTTCTTTTGATTATTTGTATATTTTTCCAATTAAAAAATGATAATTCACAATTAACAATATAAAAACAATTTGGTTTGGGCTTTGGGTTTGGCTTTTTATAAAATTTTGCTATATATTGTTTGTGCTGGATCCTAACAGATAACCATTATATATATGTGATAACTAAAAATCTAACTTAATATTGGACTCATTAAAGACAAAAATAAACGAATCGTATGTAATGTCAAAGTGAATATCCTCAACTTTGATATCAACAAATCTCAATCAATTACACGATGTCCTCTAAAAAGGAGTTAATCAAGCACATGCATTATCTAAATCAAAATGACATTCTAAATATTTAATTACAAACATAATTAATATAACAAGTAATCTAATTCTATGATGGACTAGTGTGGAAAATAGAGTGTGTGTGTGTGTGTGTGTATCAAATATACTAATTTTTATCTTTATCTATTTTTTCTATTTATATATATCTAAATAAAAAAATATATATATGAAAAAAGGACTTTGATCGTTCTTTGTCCAGTATAATATATAATGTTTAAATTTTATTATTAATGTTTGGAACCAAATTATAGAAAGAATTTATAGTAAAAAGAATCTCAATCTCATAGTGATATAGTGTAGATCATATTTTGATTTCGCAACAAAGAAAATCTTTTGAAAATCCCAAAACATTTTGCTACGACATACTATTTCGCAGCAAAACGTCAATATTTCGCAGCTAAAAGTTACATCTATTGCTACGAAAAATTATTTCGCAGCTAAAAGGCACATCTATTGCTACTGGGAAAGATCGTTTTTTCTGCTAGGAAATTATTATTTTGCAAGGAAAAGATAACTTTTTGCTACAAAATGTAATTTCATAGAGAAAGATAAAACATTTTGCTACGAATTCATTTTACGCAGGTAAAAGTCTCTTTTAGCTATGAAATTGAATTTCGCAGCTCAAAGTTCGTAGCTAATAATCAAATTTGTTGTAGTGAACAAAGCACATATATACAAACATATATCAATATTTTCAATATATGTTATCAACCAATTGGTATGGAATAATGGAATTCTACCACAAAGTTAAAATTTTTCATTCTAGTTGCATTTGAATTTTTTTAAAAAAAATTTTTTTTTTTTTTGTATTTATGCAGTTGGCCAAAGTGACAAGAATACAGTTCAACATCAATATCTTAAAATACATAGAGAGAGATATCCATGTAGAAGGCCACAAGTTTCAACTAAAAAATATATTATATATGTATGGAAAAAAAAAGAGAACATATGATAAATATAAGGATTTTTGTATATATACCCTGCAAAAACCCACAGTGTAAAAATACCCCTAAAAACAATAATAAGTGAGTGCAACCATACAGCTATACCACACGCCATTAAGAACTCTGGATTAATTATGGCTAAAAAGTCTAACTCCACAAGTACATTGACATAAATGCCCTTACTAATTCTGAAAAAAAAAATTATATAAATACTCCTCTTAAAATTCGTATTTTTTGAATTACCCCTATTATTTTCACCATAACAAAAATACCCCTGAAATTTTAATAAATTGTGCAAATTTGCCCTCTGCCAGTCATTATTAGGAACGCAGACCGAACCATAGTTAGATTCTTAACCCTCCCCTATAAAATGCTCAGTTTACCCTCATTTAAAATTCACACCCTACTCAACCCCGCGTGAAGAAGAAAAATATCTAGGGTTCGATCATCCAAACAAAGCGTGGGGAGAATATTTTGGACTATTGACATGTGATTAACGGTGGCTAATAGAGATATTCCAATCAGTCCTCATGAATATTAATCTCAATGACAAATTTGCACGATGTATTAAAATTTCAGGGGTATATATGTAATGCTAAAAATAAAAAGGGTAATTATGCAAATACAGATTGTAAGAGGGGTATATATGCAAATACGGATTTTAAGAGGGGTATATATGCAAAAACCAAAAAAAAAAAAAACTCACTTCGGGTAGCCTGAAGGTACAAGAATCATTTTAAGACCCATAACAGAATGAAAACTGAAAATTTTAACCATACGAAACGAAATTTAAGCACATAGGCACGATTACACTCACTTAAAGTTTTCGAGTGATATTTTTACACTGTGAGTTTTTGCAAGGGTATTTTGACAAAATTAAAATTTAATAGGGTATATATGCAAAAATATCATAAATATATAACCCCCATTTCATCAGCAACAAGTTGACCCATATAATTCTCATGTCTCCTAAATTATCACTCACACCAGCATATTTAAATCATTCCTTACAGAAATAAAAAAATAAAAGCCACAAGAAAAACCAAAGCCCCCATTGTTCTCACATTACCAATTATTTCCCAAGCTTTTAAGCAACAAGAAGACATAAAAAGAAATTCCACCCAATCTAATATGTCTAAACAGAATCATAAAACAAATCAGCCAAATACAAACTTATGAATATGAACCAGAAATAAAGCAAGCAAGGATCTTTATTTTCCCCCTTAATTTACATCAGCAACCAAAAATTGCAACTTTTCCATTTCAGTTGCCTTATACATTCTTTCAAAATTTTCACACCAAAACCACAAATATCTTCTTAACCAAAATCTCAGTGTTAATCAGCATTACCACTAATACAAAATCTCAGTGTTAATCAGCATTACCACTAATACAAAATTTTCACACCAAAACCACAAATATCTTCTTAACCAAAATCTCAGTGTCAATCAGCATTACCACTAATACAAATATCACGATACGCATTCAATACAAAAAAAAAGTCTCACAATCATAAACACAAACACATTACACAAAATTCAATTCATTCAAATTATGTAATCACACCACTCTGAAATAAAAGATGTATGGTCCATGGACTCACCGGGCACGTCCTCGTGCCTCGCCGGCCTCTCCCTCCCTCCGATGAGCCTCGCCGGGTTCCCGACCGCGGTGGTCCTCGGTGGCACGTCGATCAGCACGAGCGAACCGGCCCCGATCTTCGCCCCCTCCCCGATCTTCACGTTCCCGAGCACCGTCGCCCCCGCCCCAATCAACACGCCATCCCCGATCTTCGGGTGCCGGTCCCCGCCCACCTTGCCCGTCCCCCCAAGCGTCACGTGGTGGAGGATCGACACGTTGTTGCCGATCACCGCCGTCTCGCCCACCACCAACCCCGTCGCGTGGTCGAATAGCACGCTCTTCCCGATCCTCGCCGCCGGGTGGATGTCCACGGCGAAGACTTCCGCGACGCGCGAGTGGAGGGCGAGCGCCATGGGCCGCCTCGACTGGAGCCAGAGCCTGTGCGCGACCCTCTGCGCCTGTGCACGAGACACTCCCTTGCTTACATGACTTGACATGATCACAAACACCTTGACTACAATATGATTTATTCTTGTACTTCAATCAATTCTTGATTTGGAAACCACTTGATAAAAACAAACTATGAGTTTTAAATTGAACAATAAAATTAATCTTTATGGAAAAACAACTCCCAACCTCCTTTTATATAAAAGATGCTTAGTTATGGACAGTGGCGGAGAGGGGCTTCATAATATTCAGAATACAAATAATAAACTTTACAAATATGTAGTGTGTCATTGTTATAAATCTATAAAGATCAATAAAACATATAATCTATTAATCTAATAACCTATAATCAAACCCAATAATTAAAACTCTTATAGAAGTATACAAATAATAAAAGAAGAAGAAATATAAAAAGAATATTAATTGGGATTGATTTTGGGAGAAAGGACCCGATGTTTAACTTTAGAAGGGAAAATTTAATTTTTTATCACCTTTTAAATGGTTGAGATTGAGATGGGGGAAAACATGAAGATTTGTTTTTTTTTTTATCAAATTAAATTTAAGAAGTGAGATTTCTTTCTTTTTTAAAAAACTGTTATACGATTGATTTGTCATGATTTTTAAGGGGCTTCTAATTTTATGGAGAAATATGTGGAATGTTTGTTTTATAATTAATGGTTAAGAATTTTTTTTTTCTTTTCCTTATGTTTAAGGGAAGTGTAGGTCCGCCCCTGGTTAGGGGGCATTTGAACGTGTGTTTGAAAAGATTATGAGTTTGCAAGAATTTAATTTCTCGATACCTGTTTTCAAACAGAAAAATAACTTTAGTTTAATTAAAAATACGAATAAGTGCTCAAAAATTAACTTTTTCATAATATATGTAGAGACAGATTCTTGCAAACTCAGTTTTGAACTCAATGTTTGAAAAAAAACTAAATCTCAAACCCACATCCAAACATAGACATGCAGTTGAACCACCAGCTTTTCTAAATTTCAGTCCGCTTTTGAAAAACATTATGGGTGCGTTTGTTTTAGGGTAAAACTCATTGCATGCGCCAATTTTTGATAAAATTAGTTACACTATTGGAAATAAGCAGTAGAAACACGTACCGCGGCGAAAGTGTCGATCACGAACCAGAGTTGAATTCAGGTTTAAAAAGACCGCTCAATCAAAGTGGATAACAGTAAATATCCCACTAAATTAGTCTCCACTAAACGAGAGACTAACAATGTATATCCACCCCTCAAGATCTTAGGTTAAAGATAGAAAGCTCTTTTAAATACTCAAGATGGAGATGAGTTTAAAAGTGAGAGTGGAAGGTAAAACACGGACGACATCGGCATACACACACAAAAATACGCTTGGTGTCACTCACTGTTTATTATCCATGCATGGTATATATATAGTGTGTATGGCGGTGGATGCATGGACGGACATCCAAACAAGCAACACGTAGATCATACTCCTCGTAATAAGTAATTGCATGGATTGGTTAGAACATGCGGTTTAATAGTCACTCAAACAAAATATTATATCACTCAATCCACTGGGATTTGAAATTCCATTATTCACATAATTCAAATCTCACTTCTCAACCAAAAATATCCGAAAAGAAAATGCTTCAGATATCATTTGTCTTCATGAGTATTCTCAAAGCTTCACCAAGATATTTTTATATGAATTACAATATATTTTATTTATTTGATAAGATATGATAAATATTTTTAAAATATATAAAAATAACATTATTTAAAGATATTTTGAAATATGATTAAAATCCGAAAGAGTTATTTAATATTTTCAAATATTTTTATATTTTTTTACATTTTTTTTGCAAAATTGACTATATATATTTCAGATATATGTGTTCAAACTATCTAAAAGTTGGTTTGATAATATAAATTATGTGTTTAAAAACCGACTCTCTTATTGTTAGAAATAAGGGAGAGAAAAATAATAATAATAAAACCCTAAAACTCTTTGTTCAATTAGAGAGGGACTAAAACCCTTTATATAATAGTACAAGGTGGTGTTACACGTGTAACACACTAATAAACTAATATCATAACAAACTAATATAATAACAAACCTAAGATAATAACAAATCTATCTAATATCTTTAACACCCTCTCCTAAACTCTGAAGGGTTGTACCCTTAGAGTTTACACAAAGATGATAAACTAAACATCTTATTTTCAAACACCTCCAATTTATTTTTGTGAATTGATAATCGTCATCTGTCTTTTGGATCCATCACTTCGCTCCCGCTCTTCTTGAATCAGTCGAAGTCGCTCCCGCTCTTTGAGTCAGTCAGAGTCGCTCCCGCTCTTCTTGAGTCAGTCAGAGTCGCTCCCGCTCTTTGAGTCAGTCGGAATTGCTGGTCCACTAGATCAGATGGCGCACGTAGGGCTCACGGAGGTTCAAGGAGAAGACGGAGGGCACAGACGAACGCGGAGAGGCAGCGGAGACAGCACGCGGACAATGGTGGTGTAGATTCTTTAACACCCTCTCCCAAACTCTGAAGGGTAGAACCCTTAGAGTTTGCATAAAAATGAGACGACAACGAAGACAGTGACGGACGGCCGGTGGCGGTTGGTGCAGACGAGCGCGGACATGCGCCAACGGAGAAGAAGAAGTAGAAGAAACGCGACGCGAATGGCGACGCAAACGGTGCAGACTGGCGCAAGAAGAGAGGCGCGCTGACAGAGAAGAAGAATAAAAAACGACAGTGTGCAAATACAACGACGGCGCACGAAAAACGAAGGTGCGCGAGGACGACAGCGCACGAAAACAACGGTGCGCGAGGACGATAGCGCACAGAGACAGCAATGCTGCACAAAAATGACGCCACTTGGCGAACGAGAACGACGACGGCGTGCGAAGAAGACGGCACGCAGAGACGATGACGACAGTAGCGTGCGAAGACGACAACGCTACGAATAGGATCTCAAAGAAGAAGAAGATCCAAGAAAAAAGAAGAACGACGATCGCACATAAAGAAGACGTTTGCGAAGGCAGGAGTGTTGCGTAAATAAATAAGTCGTGTGCATAAAGCACAAAGTAAAGCGGCATGGATGACCATAGAAAAATCCAAGCAAAGATAACAGAATAATAGAGATCTACGATGAAGAAAAGACATACACAGATGCGTAGAGAACGAAAAAACGATCAAAATGAGTACCTGGATGACTAGATTCGGAGTCCAAACGAAGCCATAACAGTCCAGGAAAGAAACGCATAAAAAAAACGAGGTCGACGACGTCGGACGGCCTCCGACAGTGGCCGGCGGTGGTCGGATTGTGGCCGGCGGTTGCTGGATGGCAGTCTCTGACGATTCGGATCGCCGGCTAACGGATCCGAGTAACCGGATCTGAGTTCTCGGCTGTTGGATCCGGGTCCGGACAGACTATTGGATCCGGGTCGAACGGATGGGCCTGGCGGGCTGACGGATCCGGTCTTCGTGTGAGTGGGTCGTGAGCATGAGTTTTTGATCACCAATATCTTCACGTGATATTATTGACTGCATATTGACGGGATCTTCACACAATATTGATATTGATTTAACTCGTGATTCTCGCAGGATTTCATGCTTTGATTCACCCGCGATCGGCAGGAGCACGATGGGGCGTGATCGGCTGAAGCGCGCGACGGATACGAACTGATGAGCTGTGCGCGACGGAGATGACGACGCTCGGGCGTCGCAGCTCGGGCAGCGCGGACGGGACGGGACGGGACGCGCGCGAACGGGGCTCCACGGACGGTGTTGCACGACGAGGCTGCACGGATGGGGCTGCGCGAACGGGGCGCCGTGGCCGGTGCTGCGCGGACGGGCTGCACGGCCTGATCTGCGCGGACGGGACTGAGACGACGGCACGAACAATGGCGCAATGAAGACGACGACAACGCGAAGAAGACGACGGTGTGAACAACGCGCAATCGCAATGAAGACGACGACAATGCGAAAAAGACGACGGCACAAACAATGCGTAATCGCAATGAAGACGACAACAACACAAAGAATGAAAGAAAATATGGGTATAAAAAATTCTCCCCCGCTCCGATGACGACACGCGGAGATGACGACGGTGATGGGCACGAAGATGGCGACCCAACGATGACGGTAAAAAAATTCTCCCCCGCTCCGATTGAAGACTCCCCAATCGGAGCGGGGAAGAAGATGATAAATTTTTGTGAATCTAGGGTTTATGGCTCTGATACATGTTAGAAATAAGGGAGAGAAAAATAATAATAATGAAACCCTAAAACTCTTTGTTCAATTAGAGAGGGACTAAAACCCTTTATATAATAGTACAAGGTGGTGTTACACGTGTAACACACTAACAAACTAATATCATAACAAACTAATATAATAACAAACTTAAGATAATAACAAATCTATCTAATATCTTTAACACTTATAAAATATTCATAAAAAATATTTTCAAAAATACTATTAATCCTAAAATCACATTAATAATTGATAAAGCCATGAAGGTCAATTGTATAGGATTAAAATTGATGTTACCGTGTTGGTTTTGTTTTAGAGAGAAAAAAGGATAGATTCGATTATCTCAAATCAGGGGTGGTAAACGAGTTGAGCTTTGACATGTTTAAGCTCGGATCTTTTATAAACGAGTCGAGCTCACGAGCCTAGTGTTCTTCTTCATTTTAAGGTTTTTAGGGGTTGAAAACAAAATTTTAGCCTAAATGAGCCAAGCTCCTTAGCTTAAACGAGCATAACTTTGTATTGATTTAGGAGTTAAGTTAAGCTTCAATTAAGTTTTTTATAACACAAACGAGTTGAGTATTAACACAAAATGAAATGAAGCTCAATCCAGGTCCTAAGCTTAACTGAGCTTTAAAAATTAATCAAATTCGCTTATTTGTCTAATTGAACAAGCTGAGCTCAAATCGAGCCGAGCCTGAGCCCGAGCGACTTGATTCATTTGCCAACCCTATCTGAAATCAACACATCATACTCTTTTCATTTTCAAGAATATCTTGAAATCTGAAGTATTAATGTTTGTTATTATTTTAAGAATGATTATCCCATTGTTTTGTAGATTTATTTAATTTTTTATTTTTATAAATATTATCTTATATAAATATAAACAATAGTTATATTCATGTGTATATCTCGGATTCATAAGCGGATGTTTCCCAGATCCATAGGGGGAGTATTTGTAGGATTCATGGAGGCGTATGTCTCAGATTCAAGATCATATTCGACAAGGGGGTATATCAGATTTATGCGGGGGTACGTCTTAGATTCATGGCGGTATGTCCCAGATTGATGGGGGAGTATATTTCGGATTCATGATTGTATTTATGGGAGGAGTATGTCATCCATTCATTAGGGAATATGTCTTGTATTCATGATCATATTCATGGGAGAGCATGTCTCATATTCATGGGGGAGTATGTCTCATATTCATGGATATGTCATGGAGTAAATTTATTTAATCTTTTCTAGAAAAACTATTTCAGCACTACCAAATAGAAAAACTAATTCTTCCATAAAATTATTTCAGTACTAACAAATGCTTGATTTGGTTTTTATTTATCAGGAAATTGTTATCCATGCAAAATAAATTCTAGAAGAGTTCAAATTAACGGACCCTATATTGAAAACTTTTAAACCACATAAATTTATCAATGAAAACACCCGTTTCAATCCGTGTTTCATTTTTCCCATGCAAAATCCACACAAACACGGATCCTAAATAAATAAATAAATAAGTTAAAAAATTATTATCTAAAAATTGATTTTACAACAAAAAATAAAATAAAATTCAATTGAAAACATTTTAGTCCAATCGATCTGATCAGTTACTTAACATGATGTGTGACATGCATGATCACTACCAATATCATCGAACAGAGATGAGAGAGGGATGAGATGAGATCTCTAAGTACCTGGCAGGCGAGGAATCCCTTGTAGTTGAGGAGGCAGTGGGAGAAGGACACACAAGCAGGATCGCGGTGGCGGACGGCGAGGAGGTCGGCGACGGCGGAGGAGACGAGGGAGGGGTCAGAGGAGAAGGAGAGGAGGAAGAGGTCGTAGAGGAGGGTGGAGAGGAGGGTGGAGGAGGAGAGCTTGTTGGCGAGGTGGAAGGAGAGGGAGCGGTCCAAAGAGGGGTGGGAAAGGATGGTCGAGTAGAGGTGGGTCGCCAGGGCAGGTTCACACTCCGCGTCGCGTCGGGCTTCCGCCTTGATTTGGGTCCAGACCCAGGTGGTCTCCGACTCGGATTCGGGTGGGGGGAAGGTCGGATGGTGGTGGTTGTTGGTGGTGGTGGTGGTTGATGGGGGGTGGGATTGGCTGGAATGCATGGTTGGTTGGTTGGAAGAGGAGGAGGAGGAGGAGGAGTGTGGGAATGGGTTTGGGTGGAGGGGGAGTTGGGGAGTGTTTTATGGGAGGTGGGGATGATGAAAGTGGTCCTTTTGTGATTTGGTACTTCTATTTTATGGATATTCATCGAACATCCAAGAGCATTCTTAAACTCCCCTTTGGATAGAAAATAAAGTTATTACGCGGTTTATGATTATTCTAATATAAATAACGATAAAATGATCTTTTGTTTGTTTGTGTTTTAAATTATTCTTGTTTAAAAATATAGTGATAAAAATTTTGTTGTTTGAATAAAATACTAATAAGGTGTGAAAATAAATAATGATAGTTAATTTATAAGAGGTGATGACAGTTGATTTAACAGTAGACTCGTATATTCTTTTGGGTTGAATAATTTAAAATAACTTAATTTTAGTGGTTGACTGAAATTTATATGATATTTTATACCAGTTAATTCTGGCATACAAATTCTTATTTGTTTCAGCTTTCCAAACACCCATTTTAAGACATTAATTTCTACTTATTCCGGGCTCTATTCTTGAATTAAATTAGAATTGGATCGCTGGGAAGGATAATATCTGTGGCCTACACCAGTTGTTCGATACCATTTTTCGAGTCCTGGTTCTAGGCTCATTATAACTCCTTAGCCATGTATACTCTTTGTACCTCCTTAGAGAGTATACATTTATTTCATTTTCATTGCTCTCTTAAATGATGGCATCTGAAATCCCAAAAATTTATTCTCATCTATAATTTCCTTAAATCTAATCTTTTTTTTCAATTTCCTTAAATTTCTAGGGTTGAAACTCTAATTATTGTTGATTTAAAGGAATGAGTCACACTGATAAATGGGTGAATTGTTTGAAGGACTTCACAAGAATGTGGTGGGCCTAGGATAAAAGTTATTCTAGCATAGATAACTATATCAATGGAGTAAAATCATATTTTTGTTTGATTGTGTTTTTAGTAATTCTCATTAGGAAACATAATGATAAAGTTTTCCTTGTTTGATAAACTTATATGAACTGCTGATAAAAGATCACTGAGATGTGGACAACAATTTTTGACATGTGAAAAATTATTTGACATGTGGGTTGGGTGACTGATTTGGCACATAACTCACCCTTAAACTAGTGGAATATACTATGTGAAATAATACAATTTCAAGAGGGACCTTAAATATATATTAATACTAACTTATTCTACCTATTCTGACATAGTTTTACCCACATATTCATTTCAAATAAACGTGTTTCTTGAGCTTATGCATCCTTATTCCGTCATATTCAACACCTATTTCTACCCAAACAGGGAGGTTGCTTGGAGATATCAGACATTTTGAACATATAAAATCCATTAATCTCAGCTTACCGACAAGAAGAGTCTGAGGAATATTTATGCATGAGCATCGTTACACACAATCCTTTTTTCAACGTCAATTCCAGTCTCATTAAAATCATGCACTCACATCAACGAGATATATGCTCTGTTTAAAAATTTGTTACATGCAATTCATTATATCATATATTTTATTTTTATAAAAATATACATCTTATTAGATGATGTATATTATTTTCAAAACATGTGTATAACTGAATTTGATACTAGAAAAAGGATTGCAAGTGACATTTTCCTTTATAGATGATTTTAACGGGACAATTCAAAAAATTTAAGTTATTTCGGGGAAAAGGTGCAAAAGTCCTTTTATATTTTTTTAAAAAAAATTTGAACCTAGACGTGAATGGGGCCATGTACAGTGCAGTGCCATTTTTGTCTTGAGACGCAGAGTCCAGCGATCAGACGGTGATTATAGCTTTTGATCCTTTGATGCTGACATCACGGAATACCACTTGGCGTCTGAAAATTGGATGAGGGTTGCGCGTACAAATAATTAAATAAAATAAATGGGTCATTTACAAAAACAACCCTGTACTATAATAAGGGTATCTTTTTCCAATACACTTTTATATTATTGATTCATAAAATAGTTGTTTATTTCATTGAAGAAAAAATGTCACAAGTGTTTTGAATTTATTAAATTATTTCCGTCTCTAATTATATATATACTTGATCAAAGAAAATTCACGATTGTATGCCTTGAGTTTGAGTATATATTTCATTTTCATAAAAATATGTATTTCTTAAACAAGTTGATATATCTTTTTAGAAAATTCAAATTGTGATCGGACTTCAGAAGTCACAGTAGGAATGACAATGTCTAAATTTTTTTTTTTTTTTGCTAAAAATACTCTCTTATATAATGAATATATAATCCAATAATGAATTGTATGCATATATTTTTACTTTAAAAAAATCATATACTAGCTTACCCTTGCATATACTAGAAAAAAATATGGATTATAGATGGGATTACAATAATGATAATGTGTATAAGCATCATTTAAAAATGATACTGTTACGTACAACCTCATTCTAACCTCAATTTCAGTATACATATGTTTTGAATTTTTTTAAAATATTATATCACATCTAAAATGAGGTACATACTTTTATAAAAAGATGAAGCATATACTCCAATGAATTGCTTTAATGTATAGTGTATTTATAGAAAATGTAAAAAATTCTATTCACATATACCTCATTAATGCGAGTTTATGTTCCGTTAATTTTCTAATGACATGTATAAGATTGAAATTGAGTCAGAAATATATGTGGGAGTCGATGGCGGCTCTAATCTCACAGTGGGGGAGGGGAATTGCAGGGGTTCGGGTGTTGCTTTCCATGGAGGGAGGATGATCATCTCTGAATAATAGAAGGGGTTGTTGTTTGTGGATGCCCTTGGGCCTAGTACACATCCCGTTTACTAGGGTCGAGGGACACTGCTCTTGCTTGTATTTGTTTTGTGTTTCTATTTCACTCTACCTCCCCTCATCCCCTATTTAAAACTGTAACCACCCATTTTATATAAAACTGTCTGTAGCAATTTTTACTTTTTTCAAAAAATATCAACTCCGAGATCGACCAATAGACGTTTAAGATGAACAATCTCTTTAGTCGTTGTGGCCATGGCTCTATATTCCGCTTCTGTACTGGAAAGAGAAACTACATCTTGTTTCTTGCTGTCTAGGAAATGAGAGAGTCCCCAAGGAAAATACAGAAGCATGTAGTAGAATGATGAGCAGTAGGATCTCCTGCCCAATCAGCATCAGTGTAAGCCCGAAGAATAAGAGATGAAGATGATGGCTCTATAAATCGAATGACAGTCCCACGCAAATATCTGAGGATCCTCATGAGAGCACCATAGTGAACCGAACGAGGAGCAGAGATGAACTGACTTAACAATACTAACAGCATGAGCAATGTCAGGTCTAGTGATGCAAAGATATACAAGCTGACTCACAATCTGTCTGTATTGTGTAGGGTCTGCAAGAAGCTCTCCATCAGTAGGACGGAGATTTACATGAAGCTCAAGAGGAGTCTCAACAGTGTGAGTGTCAGATATAGCAGCATGATCGAGAATATCTGTTGTGTACTTCTATTGTGAGAGAAGAATCCCCCGCTTACTCTGAGCAATCTCAAATCCAAGGAAGTAGCAAAGAGTACCACGATCTTTCATCAGAAACTGACTACTGAGATGTTGCTTCACAAGAGTAATACTAGCTGAATCATCACTCATAATGATCATATCATCCACGTACAAAAATAGAATCACCCGGCCTCTTGAGCACGGTCACACAAACAAAGAGTGATTCTGAGAACTCTCAACAAAATCAGCCGCCACAATAACACTGTGAAAGCGCTCAAACCATGCACGGGGTGCCTGTTTAAGACCATAAATAGCATGTCGAAGACAACAGACATGTTAAAGAGGAGTACGAAGACTAGGAGGTGGCTGCATGTAGACAACTTCCGATAAATCCCCGTTAAGGAAGGCATTTTTTATATCCATCTGAAAGAGAGGCCAATTACGAGTGGCTGCAACGGCAAGAAGAGTACGAACAGTGGTCATCTGAGCAACAGGGGTAAAGGTCTCCTCATAATCAATCTCATACTCCTGTGTGAAACCGAGCGCAACGAGACGAGCCTTGTGTCATTCAATGGATCCATCAGGTCGATATTTGACCTTAAAAATTCATTTACAACTGATAGGCTCTACACCACCAGAAAGAGAAACAACATCCCATGTATTGGTCTCCTGAAATACCTGGAACTCTTCATCCATTATTTGTCGTCACTCAGGGTGTTGAACTGCCTCTTAATAGGACTGTGGCTCCCGATGAGCATGAATAGCTGCAAGAAAAGCCTGAAGTTGTGGAGAATAAGAGCTCACTAAAACAAAACCAAACCGATCAGGGGGGCCATCATCAAAACTGAAGCAGACGGGTGGACGATGCTCATGCTAAGGATAGAGAACAACGTAATTTGGATCCACGTTTGGAAGAGGCGTTAGGCGCGGAAGGCGGAGCACCACCAGGAGAAGTATCTACAAGAGGAATGGGAGAGGAGGTCGGAAGATCACACTCGACCAGAGAAGACTCAATAGGATGAGGACTAGGAGAGGGTAAAGACATGGAAGGTAGTTCAGGAAGAGGTAGGGACTCAAGAGGAAAGGGTCGAATAGAAGTAGACTCAGGACTAGAATCAGTGGATGTAGATAAAAAATATGGAACATCTTCTGCAAATGACACATGTCGAGCGATCCAAAAATGACGACCCACGGAATCGTAACAACGATAACCCTTGTGCTCAAAATTAATCCCTAAAAAGACACATCGAACTGACCGGGCAAAAAATTTAGTTCAAGCATGAGGAGGAAGGAGAACATAGCATGTACAACCAAAAACACCCAGACAACTGTAATCAGGACAGGAGGAATAAAGGCGCTCGTGAGGACACTTGCCAGAGAGAACAGTGGATGAAGTGATATTAATGAGATGAACAGAAAGAAGAACTGTCTCAGCCAAGAAATGTTGGGGAACAGAAGAAGAGAGTAAGAGAGCACGAGTCATTTAAAGAATGTGATGATGTTTGCGTTTAGCAACACCATTCTGCTCATAAGTATAAGGACAAGATTGTTGAAAAAGAGTATCATGTGATTGAAGAATGAAACGCATGGTAGATGAAACATACTCTGTAACACAATCAGACCGAAATGTTTTAATGCGAGCCTGAAACTGAGTGTGTATCATGGTGGTAAAGACATCATAAATGTGAGCAATCTCGGATCGATTACGTAACAAATACACCCAAGTAAACTTAGAATAATCATTAATAAAGGTAATATAATAAGAAAAATCACTCATATATTGTTTAAGAGCAGGACCCCAAATGTCATAATGTACTAACTCAAAAGGTCTGGTGGAAGGGTCATAGATTTGGTCAATTTACATCCCTCACAAACAGATAAAGGAGAAAAAAAAGCAAAACCTAAAACACCAAAGTTAAAGAGACTTTTAAGACGAGACTCAGAGACATGACCTAATCTTTTATGTCACATGTCAGTATGAGAGGTAACATTACCAAAGAAGACAGAGGGATCTGAAACTGGAATATGCAGATACTCCATGAAGTATAAGTCACCAACCCTACGACCAACGCCAACCCTCTATCCCGAACATAGATCCTGCACAAAACAACCAGAGGAAGTGAAAGAAATTATCAAACCAGAATAACAGAGGTGACTAATAGAAATATGATTCATGCAAAGATCCGGCGCACGCAATACATAGGGAAAGAAAACACGATCAGTGGGATCAGATGTGGTTGTGATAGAACCACACTGTGTGATGACCAAGGAGGAACCATTAGCAGTATGAATCGGAGATAAATGGGAAGGGGCGGTGAGCATGTAGTAAGCACAGAACTATCAGATATCATATGATGGGATGCACCAGAATAAAAAATCCAAGAGATAGAAGCACCCGTTGTGGAAGAGAAGGTAGAATGAGTGGAAGGACCAGACAGATGATCAAGGTGATGAAGTAGAAGATGATTAATGCGTTGAATGAGCAATCCAAATTGATCAGAGGAAGACTGACTTGGTGCTGTGGAGGTAGCGATATCAGCAGTGTGACGACGCTCGCCATGGCCATAGAAAATTTGACGCCTTTCCGGATGAAGTTTCCAACAATCGTCAATCAGATGACAAGGTTTCTTGCAGTAGACACAAAGAGTTCGCCAATAAGAGGAATCCGCATGAGGGGCGGCACCCAGAATATCCTCATATACAACCTAAGAAGTAACATGATTAATCTTCCACGATGCGTTCGAATATGTCGAATCCGAAGGCGGTGGTTTCATCAACGTCATGAGCAGAAGATGTCAGATGAAGACGATAAATACACAGATGCGTAATGGGCGAAACATAGAGAAAATGAGTACAAAGACGGTAATATTCGGAATCCGAACGAGCCCGGAGCGACCGGAGAAAGAAAAATGTCAAAATGGATCCGGGCGAGTTGGCCGAGTCGAACCACTGAGTCGGGCAAGTCGGCTTGACGCGTGATCACAAAGTTTGACACCACGATCTCATGTATGAAGAGATTCTCGGAATCTCACGACGGGATGGTGAAGATAATGCCTTTTTTTATTTATTTAATTAAACACCATGCACGTCTGACGTCTTCAACAAATGATTAATGCGGTTCGGCTTTGGCTGCGGTTCGGTTCAACGGCTTCGGGACGGATAGCGACGGGGACGAGCGCGACGGACTCTACGGGCGCGGCGGACGGCACGCACGGAGAGCTGTGCGTGATCGACGATGCGTTGGGGACAACGACGCGAAAAGATGACAACGCGAAAAAGGCAACGACATAACAAACGATCGAATCTCAAAGAAAGAGTTCCGATGAATAGAAAAAAATTGAGATCTCAAATGGGCTCTGATACTATGTTAGATTTAGAGAGGCAAATAATATTGAGACCAAATTTTTATTAGAGAGAGACTAAAACCCTTTTATATGCAAGACTTAATATGCATGTAACACAACAATACACGTGTAACACAATAATATAAGACACATGTAATCTAACAATGACAAATATTTTATTGTTTGTAATTATCAAAAGAATGGCACAGCCAATTAGGTATAAACTTTTGCGTTGTTCTGTTGACCCCAAAATCGATCAAATTGATTGAAATTTATTTTATATCAATCATAACTCAATATTATAAATTACTCCCTTAGAATTTTCCCACATTACTTTAGGATCATTACAATGATCATTTTTTACTCTCTCCATATATATGTATGATCCTAAATATTAAAAAAATGAAAGTTTTTTTTTCTTTTTTTTTTTATAAAGAAAAAGTAGATTTTGCTACCCGATTATCACCCGGTTAGAAGAGAGTTATCGAACCATGAAAATCACTGTATATCCCTACAAAACATCAATGCATTGGCGGCCATTGCAGATGTCGATCCCCTGTGCCTCACAATAAAATTAGAGTTCGGAATAAATCCAGTTACATTTATAAAATGTAACTTAATTTTAACAATAAATTGCATTAGAAGTCAGTTACATTTGTAAATGTCTCGCTTCGTTTATATAAAGCAATTAAAAGTTAGTTACATTCCACAATGTAACGGACTTTGTTAAATAATTTAAAGATCAAATTCCTCATATATATGCCTGTCAAATTTAACATCTACCATTAAATTCAATAATAAAAAAATTGTAATAAATGCAAAACAAACAAAAAATAAAATGCCGCACCTGAATCGATAAACATTGGAAACAACATCCAATCGTTTAATTATGATTTCCGATCAAGCTGAAAATTCCTCCGAAAAACAAATCAATGCTCGAAAAACCTTCAATCCTCCGAAAAACAAATTAATGCTTGAAAAACAAACAATCCCCCCAAAAACAAATCAATGCTTGAAAAACCTCCAAAGTAACCTTCTGATCTGGTTCTCTGTGTTCTTAAATAAATATTGTAAAAGAGTTATCCAATTTAACATTTAGCATCAAATTCAATAATAAAAATTGTAACAAATGCAATACAATGAATGTATCCTAAATACAAAGAAAGACTATTAATTACCAAAAATCATATGATTTGATCCTCTAAACAAATTCAAAAAATCATGACACACATTGTAACCAACTCCTTGATTATTGGGAGTAATTATTGAAAAAAAATGTAAAATAGGTATTAAACCTTGTGCCACGTCGTGGGGCCTATGGGGTCTGTAAAATGAAGCATGTGAATCATTATTGATTTTTTATTTACACACACATCGTGTGTGAGAGAAGACTAGTGTTTATCTGTGTATAAATAAATTATCTTTTTTTAACAACAAATCACTTAATTTAAGGATTTCTTTTTGTTATTTTTTAAAAAAAAAACCAATGAGTTTTCCTCTTTCAATAAATTTCAATATTCCAATTTTTGTTTTATTTTTTCTTGTTTTGTTTCTATTTTTTTGTTTGTTTTTTAAACATATTTTTTATAAAATTTATTATTCTTCATTTATTATTTGACATTTTTGTTTTAATTTTGATTTTTATGTACTGTAAAAAAATATTTTTTACATTCAAACTTTTTTAGTTTAAATGAATTAGGGCCCAATGTATAGGTTGGTCCAAGACTCTAACTTAATTTACTAATCTCAAAACCGGTCGTTTATGCAGTTGTCCAAAGTGAGACTTTCGAAAACCTAAAACAACTAAAAGAACTGCCCTATCTAAAAAGACCAATTATTTCAGCTAAAAAACATTACCAATGAAACAAAGTCAAGAACAAAATTTCCATAATCAGCAAACAAGTTGACCATATGATAATAAAAACATAATCTCTTCGATCATATTTCTTTCTTACCAACCCATCATGCCATGCCCTATTTGGATAGAAAAATAGAAGAGGAATATGATGAAATAGGAGAGAAAAAGCCTAAAATTTGTTTGTTTGTAAAAAAAAAATGAGTATAACTATACTAAAAAAGGTAATAAGTTGATATTGATATTCAACGTCCCCTTGTAATTGTATTATTCCGCTCAATCTATTTTTCACTGGAATAAGGTGGGACTACATGTCAAATCACATGTCATCATTTTTTATAAATCAAGAGCTCACTAGTCACATCAATTTTTTACATTTTACAAATTTTATCCACTTTTTATGCATCTTTATTCGCAACTTATCAATAGTCAACTTAACAACAAAAAAAATTGAAAGCAAAACCCCAAAAAAAATGACTAATTCTTTGTTTATACTGTATAGTTATCTATTTTCATAATATGTTTTCTTTCTTAGCTTAACAACACAAGACCAACTCCAATAGATTTCGAACATTGTCCGTTTTGAATTTATTTGAAATGGAAATGTCCAAAGTTAACTTTAAAAAAAAATCACAGAACAGATCAGCCAAATCCAAAACTCTGAAAACGTCAACAAAATTGGATGGAAATTTGTTCGCATTCATTTTAATGATTTAGATTCAACTCTCTTTAATTTGAACCCCTCTTATGTTTCTCACCAGAAATCAATATTTCTCAGCAGATTCAACTCTCTTTAATTTGAACCCCTCTTATGTTTCTCACCAGAAACCAATATTTCTCAGCAGACTTTTCCAACTGAAAATTTCAAAATATACCTACTTTGGCAACATTTGAATTTCTATATACTGCTTAGCTGATAATTTTTCTTGGGATAAAAAAAAAAAGAGAACAGTAAAATTAATTAAATAACAGACATTAGTTATATGATCATTGGATTCAGAAGATTAGAAGAACAAAATTCTTTCAGCATGGCATGGAAAGGTGGGGGATGGCCCCAAATTATCCTCAAATAATTATATGATTAATTAAATTTTTGGCCCATGAAAGGAAGTTCTCAAGTATTTAATTGAATCCAAAACCTTTGTTTGATTTCAAAACCTCTGCTTCTATTATATGGACTTGGCAAACCAATTTGCCTTAAACTAAATTCTAAGCAGTGAGTAGATCATTTTTTGGGTATTTAAATTGAGCATCGGTACTTAATTCGTTTTGCAGCCCCATAATGCACTATCATAAACTCGTGTATGATATCTATCAAAGTGTATGTGACTAATTTTTTTCTGTTTAAAAGGAAAAATACACTGAGGAAATCTCAAATTCTCAATACATACTTTGGTTTGTATAACAATATGTATTTCAACTTGTTTTTTTTAAAGAAACCCAGTAAGACCTGCACACGAGATTCAACATACCACTTTCCATTTAAATTAGATCCATATACTATGAGGATATACTAAATGCTAATACACACACAAAAGTGGAAAAAATCATTTGATGATTTGAAACAACTAATATTTTGAGTACCGTGTAAAACCAGTACATACTAAAAGGTTTAATCAAACAACTGGATAGGCATAGTGTTAGGCACATGTGATGCATATAAACATAGAAAATGAGATATTTCAGATAGAGAGAGAATGTGTGAAACTAAGATAACTCATAGGTTCAATATAAATGCAGATGCAAATGTAATACATAAGCCCTACACACCTCACATGGAGGTCTGTCATAGGCCATAGGCTTTAAAAACTAATTCATATTTAGCTGTATCATCACCTTCATTACTATTATATTTAACTAACATATGATGACTAAACGTAATAAAATAGAAAAAAAAATTGTAAGAGAATAGTTTGAAAAGTGATTGGGACCAAAATTTGATGAATATGTTACAATTTCAACCCTTCAAGCCCTTCATCACATAAATATTCAACATTTTGAGATGCTCCTGTACTGCTTGCATGTTTCACCCTTATAATTTTCATTATAATAATGGAGTAAGAGAAGTGATGTAGTTTATACAAAAAAAAAAAAGAGTTGGTTTATGTCATATTATCACTCACCTTAACATTATATTTCCATGTTCTCTTTTTTTATTATATTGTATATTTAGGCTATTGTTCAAAAGTGAGACTTAACCTAGAACAACTAAAGTAGAGAGAACTGCCCTATCTAGAAAGGCCTCAAATTTCAACTGAAAAACATTATTAATAAAACAAAGTCAAAGAACAGAAACAAAATTTCCATAGTCAGCAAACAAGTTGACCATATGATAATAAACACATTTTCTCTTCAATCATATCTCACTCCACCATAAAACAATTTTACAGACATAGAACTATAAGAAAGCCACATGAAAAATTAAAACCTAATTTTGTTTCTGGCATTACGCTTTCTTTATCAGATAATGACACAATACCAACACAATGCATGCATTGCATATTATGCCATGCCCCTGTTTAGATAGAAGAATAGAGAGGGAATATGATGGAATAGTGGGATATAATTTCAAAAACCTAAAACATGTTTGTTTATAAGAAATATGTTGGTATGATTATACTAGAATAAGTGAGAACAAACCAATGTATTCAAAATCCCCCCTCTAATTGTGTTTTTATTCACCCAATCTATTTTTCACTGTTATCGCCTAAACTCACACAACAAATTAATTTTTCATATTTTATAAATTTTATTCACATTTATTCACAACTTGTCAATCGTCAACCAAACAATAAAAATTTCATTATTACATTTCCCAACATAAAAAATTAAAAACATTACCAAACAAAAAGTAACTTATTTTTTTATCTATATTGAAATAATTATCTATTCTTGTATTATTTTTTTCTTTCTCAACTTAACAACACCATACCAACCCGACACATGCGTTGTTGCATTACTAATGCCTAAACAGAATCACAGAACAGATCAGTCAAATCCAAAACTATGAATATATTTTTTTGAGGGAAAAAAAACTATGAATATGAACATCAACAAAGCACATACAAACATATAACAATCTTTTCAATTTATGTTATCAACCCACTGGTATGGAATAATGGAATTCTACCACAAAGTTGAAAATTTTCATTCCGGTTACATTTGAATTCCTTTTTAAATTTTTTTTTATTGTGTATTTATGCAGTTGGCCAGAGTGACAAGAATACAGCTCAACATCAATATCTTAAAACGCCTAGAGAGAGATTTCCCATGTAGAAGGCCACAAGTTTCAACTAAAATTATATTATATCATGTATGAAAAAAAGAGAACATATGATAAATATACAATCCCCACTTCATCTACAACAAGTTGACCCATATGATAAATATACAATCTTAAATTATCACTCACACCACCATATTTAAATCATTCCTTATAGACATAAAGAAACAAAAGCCACAAGAAAAACCAAAGCCCCCCATTGTTGTCTCACATACCCTGTTCTTTCCCAATCTTTTAAGCAACAACAAGACATAAAAAGAAATTCCAACCCAATCTAATATGCCTAAACAGAATCATAAAACAAATCAGGCAAACACAAACTTATGAATATGAACCAAAAATAAAGCAAGGAAGGATTTTTTTTTTCCCTTACTAAACATCATCAACCAAAAATGTAACTTTTCCATTTCAGTTACCTCTCAAATTCTTCCAAAATTTTCACACCAAAACCACAAATATCAGATTAACCAAAATCTCACAGTGTTAATCAGCAGTACCACCAATACAGATATCACAATACGCATTTAATACAAAAAAAGTCTCACAATCATAAACACAACCACATAACACAAAATTCAATTCATTCAAATTATGTAATCAGACCACTCTGAAATAAAAGATGTGTGGTCCATGGACTCACCGGGCACGTCCTCGTGCCTCGCCGGCCTCTCCTTCCCTCCGATGAGCCTCGCCGGATTCCCGACCGCAGTGGTCCTCGCTGGCACGTCGATCAGCACGAGAGAACCAGCCCCAATCTTCGCCCCCTCCCCGATCTTCACGTTCCCGAGCACCGTCGCCCCCGCTCCAATCAACACACCATCCCCAATCTTCGGGTGCCGGTCCCCGCCCACCTTGCCCGTCCCCCCAAGCGTCACGTGGTGGAGGATCGACACGTTGTTTCCTATCACCGCCGTCTCGCCCACCACCAACCCCGTCGCGTGGTCGAATAGCACGCCCTTCCCGATCTTCGCCGCCGGATGGATGTCCACGGCGAAGACGTCCGCGATGCGCGAGTGGAGGGCGAGCGCCATGGGCCGCCTCGACTGGAGCCAGAGCCTGTGCGCGACCCTCTGCGCCTGTGCACGAGACACTCACTTGCTTACACGGCGTGACATGATCACAAACACCTTGACTACAATATGATTTATTCTTACTACAATCAATTCTTGATTTGGAAACCACTTGTTAAAAACAAACTATGAGTTCTAAATTGATCAATAAAAATAATCGATTATGGAAAAACTACTTCCAACCTGCTTTCTATATAAAAGCTGTTTTAGAGTATCTCCAATAGAGATATCTAAAATGGAGGATCAAAAACAATTTTAAAAAATTAAAAAGTGTTTTTAGTCTCACTATTCATTTATCAATTCCAATCATAATCTCTACTTTCATCTCTATTTTATTTTTATATATTATTTTTTTTATAAAACTTCAATTTATAATATCCCTCTTATTATTTTTGATGTAGTATATAAAATTGAAAAATACTAAGAAACTTAAAATCCTTATAAATTAATATTATCAATTCTGGATTAGTTTATAGTAAACTTACTGAGAAATTTTTTTTTTAAACACAAGTTAAACATATTTAATATTAAACTTATTTGAATTGTATCGATCACATCCATCTAAGGATACTAATTTTATTAAAATTGAAATAATGTAAAAGAAGTTGCACACTTTTTAAAATAAAATATAAAAAAACACAAAACACAAAAACTGTCCGGCGAAATGGAGGAGAACGATTTCCACCAAACCGTGCTCATGATTCTAGAAGCTCTTATTTTACTTTGGTGCTTTCTATGTAAAGTAGCTTTTCAAATTTGAGTCAGTTTTTTTAAATCATTGTCTAGAAAACTTTAAAGACTGAAAACTTATTAAAGAAAACTTATAAAACACGAAATCTATGACATAAAAATCATTCAAATCCACGTTTTATGTTTCTATTTTTCTCATATTCGTTTTCAAATTAAAAAATTGAGGTTAAAAATATCTAAAATCTGAATTTTTCAAAAGCCCGAAAATTTCATACAAAATCAACTTTAAACTCAATTTTTATATAAAATCAATTTTATAATCATGCAACTAAACAGTCTTCCCAAAAAAAAAAACTAAAAACCAAAATCCAAAATAAAAAAAACTGATCGAAACTTATTATCTAAATATTGATTTCACAACTTTCAAAATAAAAAAAAAATCAATAGAAAAATCAATTTAATTTGAACTACAGACAGACAGACAATCACTTAGATGATGTGACATGATCACTACATTTATCATCAAACAGAGACGATAGAGATCAGATCTCAAGTACCTGGCAGGCAAGGAACCCCTTGTAATTGAGGAGGCAATGAGAGAAGGACACACAAGCAGGGTCACGGTGGCGGACGGCGAGGAGGTCGGCGACGGCGGAGGAGACGAGGGAGGGGTCAGAGGAGAAGGAGAGGAGGAATAGGTCGTAGAGGAGGGTGGAGAGGAGGGTGGAGGAGGAGAGCTTGTTGGCCAGGTGGAAGGAGAGAGACCGATCCAAAGAGGGGTGGGAAAGGATGGTCGAGTAGAGGTGGGTCGCCAGGGCCGGTTCAGACTCGGCGTCGCGACGGGCCTCCGCCTTGATTTGGGCCCAGACCCAGGTGGTGTCGGAGTCGGATTCGGGTGGGGGGAAGGACGGATGGTGGTGGGGGTGGTGGTTGTTGGTGGTGGTGGTTGATTGGGGGTGGTGGTTGTTGGTGGTGGTGGTTGATGGGGGGTGGGATTGGCCGGAAGGCATGGTTGGTTGGTTGGTTGGTTGGAAGAGGAGGAGGAGGAGGAGGAGTGTGGGATTGGTTTGGGGGGAGTTTGGATTGGGAGTGTTTTTATGGGAGGTGGGGGAAGATGGAGAGTGGTGATTTTGTCATTTGGTACTTCTATTTTATGGATATTCATGGACCATCCAAAAACATTTTCTATTTTGTCAGTCTCCATTTGGTAGCGCGTTCAGACATGATTTACTTTTTAATATAACAGAAAGTGTAAATATATTATCAAAAATACTTTCTGAAATTAAAAGTGATAAATAAAGTATAAAAATGTTACTTTTTTAGAAACTTCAAAAAATGTGTTTATTAGAAATTGAGTTTATTTAAGTCATTTTATTTAAAATTTATTTTAAAAATGTTACCTAAAAATGTATTAGAATTGGATTTCTGAAAAGGAAACTAACAATATGTATAGTTCAATGTGCAACGTCATATGCGGTTTACATCAGATTTTTTTTTAAAATAATATATACTTGTTCATTTAAATACATATTGTTATATTAATTGAAGTATACACTGAGATACACTAATAATTTTTTTTTGTTATTAACAAAGTCATAAAACAGACTGAATGTTTCACCGCTTTTCTTGGGAAGGAGGAAATTTTACTTCTGAATAAAAGCCATCAAATTAGATCATAGTCATCCAT
The DNA here is from genome assembly GCA_030737845.1 of Acorus calamus. Taxonomy (NCBI): domain Eukaryota; kingdom Viridiplantae; phylum Streptophyta; class Magnoliopsida; order Acorales; family Acoraceae; genus Acorus; species Acorus calamus. The sequence goes on along the minus strand of CM060877.1, from coordinate 6,645,094 downwards.
TCTGTCATTTATGTTGTTCTAACACGGGGAAAGGATAAATTCTATTGTTGAACTAGAGTTACCAAGTAAAATAACAAATGAAAAAGATATGCATTAAGTATGTGGTTTGTTTTTTACAAGTGAATTTATTTTATTAATTAAGTATATTTTTTTCACACAAAAATTTAAAATATTTAGGACTATAGAACTGACTGTAGAAATGTAGAAATGATATTCCTTAACATTTTAGGAATTTTTATTTTGGAATATTTTGCATAAATATATATTTTGCATATATATATATATAGTTTTATTAATTTAATTTTGCAAATCATCGTTAGGCACATGGTTCACATTATATATTCTGCTATAGTTACTTTTTCTTTTCTGCTAATATATTCAACTATAGTTACTTACTTTGATGATTATAATGTGCACTAATATATATATATATATATATATATATATATATATATGGTCGCGATTACGTGCGGTGTGCGGTCGGTGCGGTTTACGACGTGGGCCGTTCGATCGCGGGTCCATCGCATCCAACGGTCGACGTGAATCGCACCCGACCGTCCGATGCGATGGACCCGTGATCGACGGCCCGTGATCGCGCACCGCACCGACCGTAAACCGCACCTAATCGGCTCCCTATATATATATATATATATATATATATATATATCGTTATAAAGAGTATATGTAGCTAAGGAATTATAATAAACCAAAATCGGGACTCGAAAAATGGCTATGTAATAGCTTTCTTTTCATTTTCATTGCTCTCTCTTAAATGATGGCATTTGAAATCTCAGAACTTTGATACCATCTATGATTCCTTAAATCCAATCTTCTTTTTTCAATTTCCTTAAATTTCTTGGGTTGGAACACTAATTATGGTTGATTTAAAGGAAAAAGTTAAACTGATAAATGGGTGAGTTGTTTTGAAGGGCTTCGTAGGAATGTAGTGAGCCAGGGATCAATAGTTATTATAATATATATAGATACTTATATCAATAGAATAAAGTTATTTTTTATTTGATTGTGTTTTTAGTAATTTTCGTTATGAAAATACGATAATGAAATTTTTATTTGCTAAACTTGGATATACTACTGATAAAAGATGAATGAGATGTGGACAATGAATTTATAAAATGTGAAAAAATATTTGACATGTGGTCAAGTGACTGATTTGGCATGTGACTCCCCTTATATCAGCGGAAGATACTCAGTGAAATAATACATTTCCAGGAGGGACCTAAAATACCAATACTAGCTTATTCCTATCTAACATAGTTATATCCACATATTCATAATACTCATGTCTCTTAGGTTTATTCATCTCTATTCCATCATATTCCGCATCTATTCATCTACTTAAACAGGGGCGAAGAGTAAAAGGTTGCTGTATAATCCACTAATCTCAGCTCACCATAGGAACAATTTGAGGAATATATATGCATGTGCATTGTTACACAATCCTTTTTTCAACTTCAAATCCAGGTCTCATTAGCGTAATACACTAACATTAACGAGATATACACTCTGTTTGAAAATTTAGCACATGCAATTTATTAGATCATATATTTTATTTTTTATAAAAACATACACCTCATTAGATAAGGTATATTATTTTCAAAACATATGCAACCTGAAATTGAGAAGGAAAAAAAAAAGGATTGTAAGTGACATTTTCCTTTAAAAATGAATTAAGTTATTTCGGGGGTAAAGCTGCAAAAGTCCTTTTATATTTTTTTAAAAAAAATTGAATCTAGACGTGAATGGGGCCACGTACAGTGCCACTTTTGTCTTGAAAGCAAGGGTCCAGCGATCAGACGGTGATTATAGCTTTTGATCCTCCGAATGATGACATCACGGAATACCTACCACTTGGCGTCTGAAAATTGGATGAGAGCGCCTGCGCGTGTGAAGTTCTCAAAAAAGTACAACAATTAAATAAAGGGAAAAATCCATGCAACCCCCTTAATTTCATTATCGTATTCTATTCATATTTCGTTTGATTAATACTAACCATAATCATCTGTAATCCATATAACCCCTTGATTTTTCTTAAATTTTATATAACCCCCTCAAAACACCTAATAAATCCAAATAACCCCCTGAATAAAAATTTTGTTAATAGATGATGAATATTCTATGCATATTTCGTTTGGTTAATACTGACTTGTGGAGGTAAAAATCTGCACTATGACACGTGTCATGATAAGACAAGATATGGGTCATCTGGCGTAAGGCCCATTAGGCCCGATCCACGAAAAGCGACATCATGTTGACATCATCTGATGTGTCGACATGACTAAACTAAAAGATCTAATTGGACAGTCGAATACCCCGTGAGAGGACATCACCTTAAGTAGTCTAAGACACGACCAGATCAGATGACAGGTCTGATCGGGCGACCTTATTACTCAGGTACGAGTAATCTAAGGCAGGACCAGATGACAGGTCTGGTCGAAAGACCTTATTACTCAGGTACGAGTAGTCTAAGGCACGACCAGACGCCAGGACTGGTCGGTCGACCTTACTCCTCACAAAAATACGCGGAGACATAACGCACGGGCAGGTACATCAAGAGACCCCGAGCAGATCAAGAAACGGTCAGATAACCACAAATGTCTGAAACCATCACGTTGACACTTAAAGCCTACTATTGACAGAACGTGGGTAATCAAGTGCGACATGGACAGTAATTACGGGAAACATTTCCCTAAAAAAAAATTCACTAACACTTAGTGGAAAAAAGGTTACAATGTGACCAACAGAACTACGTGAGACTTAATCCCTCTGGGGTATGTAGGCAGCCTATAAAAGAGTCTGCGAGCCCGCACTCTTAGAAAATGAGAACAATCACGGTGACAGCATAGTAATTTGTGATAGTCAGGCACAATCTCTACCTTTACCATCCAAAACCCATTTTGTTTAAACCTACCACTAAAAACCATTACCCAGATTCCTTTAAAGTTCTGAATCCCAAAATTACAAATTTAACTGTGAGGGAAAAATATCCACCTCATCACTGAAAACACGATATGCTAAAAAACCATTACAATGTGTCAAAAATGCAAAAATCTTATAAAAATGATAATTTTACCCTCTCTAAATATATTATAAAGCTCTATTTGAAGGGGGTAAAATCATCATTTATAGAAGATTTTTCTCATTTTTAACATATTGTAAGTCTTTTTGGCATGGTGTATTTTCTACGAGGGTTAACCAAACATAATATTCACAAAATATGCATTATATGTAAACGTAAATTTTATTCAGGGGATTATTTGGATTTATTAATTATTTTCAGGGGGTTATATGGATTGTAAGAAAAGTCAGAGGGATTATATGGATTTTTCCCATAAACAAAATAGGGGGAATTTTCCAAATACCCCTGAACCAAACTCCCATTTTTTCCATGTCCCTTGACTTGGGGAAAAAACTTTGCCCCTGCTTTTTGGTCCCCATTTTTTATACCCCTGCTTTTTGGTCCCCATTTTTTATACCCCTGCTCTTTCTTAATACCATCAATACCCCTCATATAAAACAAACAAAAAAATGATTTTCCCTTTCTTTTTCTTCTACTTCTCTAAACAATCTCTTTTTCTTCTTCTTCTCCAAACGATTTTTTCTTCTTCTTCCTCAAACGAACGCATCCCGGTCCAACAAAGAAGAGAAGTCACATCCTTTTTTTCACTTCTTCTTCCCCAAATCAGTCAAAAAGAATACTCAAAGTCTCACATCCCTTTTTTTTCTCTTCTTCTTCCCCAAACCAGCCAAAATGAAGACTCAAACCAGTCTTGTTTCTTTTATTCCTCAAGCGAGCGCTGAAAATCTTACCACAATCCGTCGTCAACACCGAGATCCTTCACATGGTTGTCATTCAGTGGGCCGCTCGTCATCCGCTATTCACATTCCCACTCACCGATCCTCCGTCCACCTCGTCTCTCTTCACACCGTTACCGATCTACCCAGACAGCTCATTTTCATCTTTTCGTGCGATTTCCCAACCGCCTTTGCCAGTCTACCCAAACAGGAACTATAATATCAAGTTACAGAAACTATCAATTAAGTTATAAAAACTGTACATATTGGTTACATAAATATATGTCCAAGTTACATTAAATACTATAGGTATATGTCCAAGTTATAGCAATTGATATATATATGATTGAATTGACACAAAAATGGTTAACCATGCATTCCAAAAGTGTCTTTACAATAGATTAAAGAACTAAAAGTCTTGTAGACAAAAAGAGATATATTAAATGTTTGAAAGACGAATTACAGAACTACTTTATATATCAAATGTGGTTTACCTCCTCTACATAAGATATATGCAAATCACTAAAAAGTAATGTTTAAAAAAATGAATTACACAATCAACCAATCAAAGAACTTGGCAAGTCACCGAATATAAACTATCCATTACAGATTATAAGTTATCCTTCATAGAAAAGAAACAGTTCATTTATAAGGTGAGACCATATATGATAAACAGTTCATTTCTGTAAAGCAAACCAATGAGTATAAAAATCAAGGATTAGAAAAATCAAGATAACATATATGGTGACATCTGTTATTGTGAAACCTCACATAATTGGAACTATCATTTACATAAAGGAAATAATCCATTTATAATGACCACAAAGAAACAATCCAGTTTTGTGAGGTTTCACAATCATTGTGATGAAAGTAATATTAGCATGAAAACTATAATCATATGTCAAAGCATTTCAATTGTCACCCATGAAAAACTTATATATATTAGTGATGACATTACAAAATCAATAACTTATGTAAGGAGCATGCAACATACAATATCAACCAAGACTACATTTATATAAAGAACTATAAACCATCATTTATATAAGTGAACAACTATAAATTGTAAATCAATCAACTATATAAGTGAACAACTACATAAAGTAAACTAAGGTGAATGAACGCTGAACATGACGAAATATAAAGGGTGATTGACAAATTATTTAAAGATGAACTGTAAATCATCATTTATACAAGTGAGAAAATATAAACTGCAAATCAATCACTTATATAAGTGAACAACTACATAAAGTGAACTAAGGTGAATGAACATTGAACAGAACGGAAAATAAGGAGTGATTGACAAATTATTTAAAAATGGTTCAAGTGGTATTGAAAAATTATTTAAATAACCATCTCTACCTGCTCTGTGTAAGATATATACAGGAAATTAGTACACATAAATCTAATGATGCTCTTACACTAAGTGAATAACGAGTTACATATTTAAAATAACACATTACAGAAATAGAATACCTACTTACAGGATACTACAAACCAATTATAGAATACTATTATAAATGAACAACTATAGAAAGGAAACTACATTTATACACAATTTATATTCACATGAAAAATTTGATAGTTGTCCTCTCACAAAGAATTTCTAACCCATCCTCAACTAACATACAATTAAAATAGGAGTATGTACACTGAACAGGAAACAAATGAGTGATTGGCAAATTATTTACATTGAAAAATTATTTAAATAACCATATTCACCTCATCTATGTAAGATATATACATGAAATTAGTACACAGAAATCTAATGACCACATACACTTAATGAATAACCAATTATAGATTTATAATAACACATTATAGAAATTGAATGACCACTTATAAGATATGATAAACCACTTACAGAAGACTACTATAAATGAACAACTACAGAAAGAAAATTAAACTTATACCCAGTTTGTATTCAATTAAAAAGTTTCATAATTGTCATCTCTCAAATAACTTTTAAACCATTCCAATAATAGTATCCTACGATGAGAGGATTAGGGAATCATTCCAATAACACATACAAAATGTAAATGTTGATTTACAGAAACCACTCCAATAACAATACTTACATAATCGAAGGTGGCCAATGAGGTGCAATAGAGAAGGTGATCGGAGAGGTTGAACAGAGCGGTGCAGTGGCCGAAGAGGGAAAGATGGAGTTCGGTAATTGTGGGTGTTGGGTTTCGATGACAGGGGAAGAGAGGGTTTTATAGTGTGGGAGGGTTTGTGGGATAAGAGAGTGAGACACGTTGACTTCTAAAGGGGCGGTTTCATAACCGCAATGGCCGCCAGAAAACAAGGGGACGTCGAAGAGGGGGGTTGCTGATTTGATTCGGTGGTTAGGGGGGAAGGAGAGAGGTTTTGGGTGGAGTTTAGCTAATTTGGGAGAGAAATGGGGGCTCGGATCCAGTCAGTGCTCGACTACGGTCAGCTCGGTCAGTACCGAACTGCACCACGTTCAAATCGAACTGCACAACAAATCGTTGGGTATATTTTTTTACTCTCTTATTGGATTCAATCAACTATTGGAAAAAAAATATGAATTCCTAAGTATCATCAGTATCCAATAAGAGAGTAAAAAATATATCCAACAATTTGTTGTGCAGTTCGATTTGAACGTGGTGCAGTTCGGTACTGACCGAACTGACCGGATCCGGACTCGAGAAATGGGAGGGAAAGGTAGAAGTGGAACAAAAAATGTGAGTTAGCCATGAGGTGGCAACAGCAGGGGTACAAAAAAAAGAGACTAAAAAGCAAGGGCAAAAAATTTATTTTCCCAAGTCAAGGGACATGAAAAAAATGAGAGGTTTGATCCAGGGGTATTTGGACAATTCCCCCAACAAAATAAATGGGTATTTGCATAAACAACCCTGAACTATAATAATAAGGGCATCTTTTTCAAGTACACTTTTATATTAATTGTTTATTATATTCAAGAAAAAAATGTCATTAGTGTTTTGAATTTATTAAATTATTTCCGTCTCTAATTAAATATATACCAATTAGGCGAATATATACTTGATCATAGAAAATGCATGATCGTATGCATTGAGTATATATTTCATTTTTGTAAAAGTATCTGTTTCATTAAACAAATATATATATATCTTTTTAAGAAATTCAAATTGTGATCAGATTTCAAAAGTTAGTAGGAATGATTGTTTCTAAATATTTTTTTGTTAAAAATACTCTCTTATATAATGAATATATAATCAAATAAATTGTATGCGTATATTTTTATTTGAAAAAAATCATATACCAGCTTACCCTTGCATAGACTAGAAAAAATGTGGATAATGAATACATTACAGTAATGATAGTGTGTATAAGCATCATTTAGAAAAGGAAAATGTTAGTAACTATCAAAAGAATGGCATGGCTAACTAGGTATAAATTTTTTAGTTGTTGTTCTGTTGACCCCAAAATCGATCAAATTGATTGAAATTCATTTTATATCAATCATGACATATTATAAATTTCTCCCTTAATTAGAGTTGCCCCATATTACTTTGGATCCTTACAATGATCAATTTTTGTTATTAATCTCTCTCTCTCTCTCTCTATATATATATATATATATATATATATATATGAAAGTTAACAAATTATTATTTTTATTTTTATTTATTTATTTATTTTCGAAGAAGAAAGTTGAGCTATTTGAGGAGCATATGTTTAAAAAATATCCCAATTTTGTTTTCTGTTTTTTGGTTTTTCTTAAGGAAAAGGGTCCACTGTATTAATGGATGTTAGTAAGATATATTATGCTATATGTATACGATTTGCCTTTTGTTGTTATGTTTTATCTTTTCTTTTTTTCTTTTTCTTTTTTTTTCTACTATTGTATGAGAAAAAAATTCTTTAAATGTGGTGGGTCACATGAAATATGACTTTAGGTCTATTTAATTAGCCAAACCTATGTGCCATGGTTGTTTTGTATTATTGGTGGGTTTTACTGTTTTGTGTTTGATTTACTTTCTTTCTTTCTTATAAAAAACATACTTATGAGTTAAAACTTCCTCATGAAATATATTTTTGTAAATTCATCAGTATTTAAAAAACCTGAACAAATAATGTTATAAAAAAAAATTAAAATAATATTTTTGGCCTTTGCCAAATTAAAAGCTAATTCTGGTGACTTGAAAAATGTTATCATGTTTTTAATCTAACTTTTGTCTTATCTCCTTGTTTGTTAAGGCTAAAAGTAAAACTAAAAATATGAGTGGATGTATTGAAGCCAGTTTATTTTGTTAATGTATTAAAAAAAAAGTTTTATTACATGTTGGAAACTGTATATAAAATTATATAAAATTTCACCAGTGATGTATGCATTGGCCATTGAGTCAACCAAAACTTTACTTTAAGAAGGTTGTATTACTTTAAAAAGGTAGAAATGACATTGATTTTATATGAAAAAATGATATGTTCAACCCAATTTTCAGTCATGTTCGCTGTCCCCAATTGATTTGTTATTTTCTGTATATACTAGTTCAATAAATTACATAACATTAAAAAAACTAAAGTACATATTTGAATGATTTTTATTCTAAAAATAAACTTAATTTATTTGAATACAATGCACTAGTGGTATATATATTGCATTAAAACGATATACTTCACTAGCAGAATATATAACCTATTAGGGTAACTTTCAGACCACCCCAGAAGAGACTAGCAGAATATATAACCTATTGGGGTAACTTTCAGACCACTCCAGAAGAGACTAGCAGAATATATAACCTATTAGGGTAACTTTCAGACCACCCCAGAAGAGATTGCAATTGCAAATGAGATTTGAATGTATCAAACATATATCAAAAGAGAATTGTGGGTCCTAGAAGCCATCACTGATGTAAGGTCCCACTTTAGAAGAATTTCATTGGCCCTTTGACCAATAGCAAAATCAGATTATGGAGAATTATTTTTCCTTGATGGGGATTGGAAAATACTTGATTTGCTCTCATAACATTTGAGCGTCATCCTTGGGATTTCTAAGGTGTGAGAAGCAAAAAATAATTAATGATAAAGTAAAGTTATACAAGATAATAATGATTCGACCAAATCGGACATGGGGAGTGCAAGGAGTTTTTACACTGCAATGGTGACGTGGTACCAAACACATTTAACCATTGTAAATGAACAATTTATATGCTACCCTCATAAGGACATGATTTCTGCATTGGATTATAATAAAATACCAACCTCACATGACCTAATCATTCATTCTTTTGGTCACAAAGGAAAGCTTAAATATGGGTAACCAATGTAATCATGCAATTAATCTAGCATACAAAATATTGGACTAGCTCAATCCAACTGAACTCCTTGATTGATGACAATTGGGCAGCCTCGGCGGTCACCGCCGGTCCCTTCTTCAACCCGGCTCCTTCTACTTATCTCAGAATACATTTCCTCTATCAGCGGTTTCCAAAGACGAACTCGTGCATTTATAAACCAATTTGATACCTGAAAGATTACAAAACTGAGATCCTATAACGATTCTTGCGGAAAAAAAAATTAAAATGAATATATCGTGTCCAAATTTCAAAAAATAACTTTCTGAATTCAGACGCGCGTTGGACATGGTATGGACGCAACATGGACACACGACACATGCAGGACAATATTGTAATTTTTTTTCTTAGTGACCATTTTAAGGCTTGCACTTAATAAGTGAGAGACACCATTGTAGCTGTATCAAGTCTTCATAGTTTATAGACATGCACTCATTTTTTTTCAAATAAATCATAATATTAACAATTACTTATTTATATATTTATTAATGTGTATGTCATGTCTCTGTCCTAGTTTTTCAAGATTTGTTGTCACTATATCTGTATTGAGTCATGTCTGTGTTCATGTTCCATAATTTGCAACATGTTATGGAAGATGCATTGAGAAGTTGCAGTTTTGCCCTACTAGTACCAGAAAAAAACATAGAAGATAAATCTAGATCACTCACTATCACTTATAAGATAAGAATGGACAGGTTACCTGGTTTCTTGTCAGACCGCTCTTTATCGCGAGCAAATGCTTCTCACTGTCTTTTGGGTACCTGCAAAAGCAGTCCAAAATGAATAAAGACCAGTGGATATACATGATTTGTCCAGGTCTAACTGTACGAGGACTTATATCCTACGCCACCATTTGTTTTGAGAATAAGAGAGCGGATATGGGACGAATAGGCTTAATCATAAAAAAAAACATGTTTGTTTGATACTACACCTGGGGAGACAGGTATAGGTTATTCCTACTTATCCATCCAAAATCATAATATTCTAACAAGATGACACAAAAGACAAAAATTTATCAAAACTGAGAAAAAAATAAGTCAAACAGAAAATCATCTAATATTCATTTTATAACTAGATAAGCTATCCACGAACCAAATGGTTTAGAAATTTGAATAAAATATGCTAGATTGGAAATTCATTAATGGGTAGACTCACGGGTGGAGGAAGTTTTGAAACATCCACGTTCGTAAAACGGAGACGGATTTCTCGGGTAAGCCTCTTTGAGGTCTCCAGGACTGGTGATCGCTTTTCCTTAGCTGCTGAAGAGCCCACTGCTTCTGGAGGAAAGCAGACTCGAAGGATCTTTCCTCTTCTTTTCTGCATTCGTCGTCTGGTTGTCGTCCAAACAAGAGAATCTGGCTCATAATTCTGCCCTTCAGGTTTTTATATAAGAAGGATACCGTGTGAAGCACAAAATGTGGGTGCAATTGTGGAACAGTGGACTCGGTCGCATCTTGAAATGCAGAAATGATATTTTGAATGTGATCACAGCATTGGTTGTACATGCGATCCACCTGAGTAAAAGTTGACAGCATGTAAGAAAACAGAACAAGAAGCTACATGTTAGCACTGTCTCCAGGCAAATAAGCGTATAAATATTCCCGTTATATGGCAATGCAACACTGACTGAATACGACGATTATGCAATGATTAGAAGATAGTGGAACAAAGGCTAAATCACATTTCATTCTGGACAATATCAGCAGGCCAATGATTATATATAAGCATTCTGTCAGCCAATATATATATGATGTTCATGACTATGTAAAAGGAGACTCGATAAGTTAAAACATGCATTTACAAACCTGCTGAAGAATCAGGACATTGGTTGTTGTGTCCAAACCCCGTATGCATAATGTGTCTCACTAGCATAGGATTTATTACAAGATTCAAACCGCCTGGTATTAACAATTTGATCATGCAACATTCAAAAAAATCTCACATTTTTCTATTGTAAAATCATACTTTCCAATGTACCAGAGGTACTTTCAGATGTTATCAGCAGCTTTATATTATAAATATCTGTGTCGATAAAGTATGGAGTAATGACAAGCACAACATTATTAAAATAAATATAAAAAAAACTGAACTTGACTAGCCATAATTCATAACAAAAATAACATATAGGCTTTATATTTTCATGCATCTTTCTAATCCATATCTTAAAATATTTCTAAGCATCATAGACTACTTTCGTCAAGGAACAGGAGGTTCAAGTTGAAATGTACATGATTCAAAGGTAACCCATTAGAAGAATAATATGATTAAGAAAAAAAAACACAATTCTTCATCACATTTCCTTTAAAATGAGAATAATTAGTTGACAAAACAATAATATAAAATATTAAAAACGAAAGGGTCCAATGGCTCTAAATATTAAAACAACGACAACCATATCCAATTACAGAATAGCACATACCATTTTCATCAAAGTTAACAGTTCGAGTCTCTTATTGTTACTTCCTTGTCTTTGTAAAGGTAGCTCAGTGAAACCCTGAAACCTGATTTCTGCGGCAGAAAATGGAAGGTCATCATCATATTCATACATCACTGAAGGCCCCCTCTCCTTTGAGCAATTTGAAGAGAATGACATGCTCTCTCCAACCCCACTCCCACCAATCAAATCATCCATAATATTCCGATTTTCTAACGCAGATCTTGCAACTTTAGCAAGTATTTCTTGCGTCACATGGAGGTACTTAGATCCTACTAATACGTGTAAAAACTGAACCGGATGAGAGGAACCACAATCCAAAGAGATTTCATTGTTACAATATGTTTGTACCGATTCCGAACCCATTGGGAGTCGTGTATCACTTAAAGAATGCTGGATGACATAACTGTGATCTTTAAGTGTATCTTGAGTTATACTGGAGGACGTCATCCCTGAAGGCTGACATGTTCCAAGACTCAGCGACAGCTCGTTATTGTGTACACCATAAATGTATGAATCCGCGCCACTCAAACTAGACTTACTTGGAACCCATTCATTCTGTGAACCTCCCACAACATGATAGGATGGATGAACTCTACTAATGGTCCTCCAAGGAAATGTCTCGCCAAGAGGGTCACTCAAGGAAACATCATCTTGTGCACTGTATCCACAATTTACTGATGTTGTGAGTGAGGAATCAGAATGATCATCCGAGACATATGTTCTCAACCCTTCTAACTGCAGCAATGGAGTTGAAGATGTGGAAACACCAGCATGAATTTCTTGAATACCAGTGCTTGAAGACAAAAGGTTTGCAAGTGCACTGGCAGATAGCCCAAATAAAGGCATATGTGTACTTATAGGTGTATGGTCGCTCTCATTATCGTGGTCTGTTATGCAAAGCCCATCCATGGCTGATGTTTGCAAACTAGAAAATAAAGGATGTCCATCCATGGCATCTCTTGGGAAGAGTGACCCTGAGAATACATGTGGTGATGGAGCACCTATGGGATTCTGATCTGTGATTGACAGTGTGGGACTATATATATTGTTCTCCATTTGAGAATTTTCGTCCCACAGAAACTTGCACGAACTTAATATAACAATCAGAAAGAACATGCAACAATGACCTGGGGGCCTTCTTCGGTGACACACTGATAATTCAGATTTCCTCGATAAATTCTGTATGCGTATGAGCAAACCAAATATCAGGATAATGGTCTCTTTTCTTTATACTTAAAGTTCATTTTGCCAATAGTTGATATCTGCACATATCATGGATATAGAGTTAAACAGTCAAGGACTATATTCAACCTGAAATGAAAGACAGGCTATCAAAAATATGCATGTGATACTTAAGTACATCTTTGAGAATACTCTTATGCTAAATATAAAGAATTTAAAACTGCACCACCAAAGAAAAACAATTGAAATTTGGGATAGAATTCTGCTCAGATTTTCTTGATATGTGCCCAAGTTATTAAGTTGAAATCAGTACAAATACACTAAAATATAATGTATTTTTAACTCAAGAAAACTCTACTTATCACGGAACAACAATTATGCACTACTCTTCTAGTCAAATAGCCAGATGGGTGGTTCACTTGGAGGGATCATATAATACACAGCTAAAATCTCCAGATAACATGGTGTATTATTTCCCTATTGTTTAGGCAGGTAGGCCCAAACAACAAGTGATCAAGTATAGTTAGGGCACTCTCAAGATTTATACATGAAGAGTGATTGTTCATTATCCCAATATCGACCTATATATGGATTTTTAGATCACATCAGAACTGCTTCTAAAATCCGTTTGAGTATTTAATGATACTCTACTAAAACCATCCTCCAAAAGGTTGTTGTTTCAAGATTTTAATGCACATAGTTAAGTAAATACAATTGGAAAGAAAGAAAAAAAAACTCCAAATTGTTCATATGTAATGTTTATATTTGATGGGTTTGCAGATTCAAACTAACGTTATCACTTGATGATGTGGTGTTTGACAATATCACCTTTTTATATGTCTGAGAGGCATTGTAACATCTAATGGTAGAAAAGGATGAAGAAAATTTTCAACTTCATTTCCAAACTAACAGTAGCAGTGATGTCCAGAAAGGTTGATTATCCCATGAGGAATCACAATCAGAGTAAAATTAAGGAAATGAACCATAACATGAACAAGATGCCTTTAGAGAAACTCTGAATAGATAGTTAAATATTTATAACAAATTGCAAATAAAGCTTAGAACAGAAGATCAGTTTAATTCTTTTTTGAAGGTAAGCTACTTTTGAGGAACAAGTTTCGTGATAACGATTCAACCAGTCCCTTGTTGAACATTGAAAAAGAAGATAAAGTGTGTAAATCTTTTGCCAACATTTGCAACTTCTCTATGTGAACATCCGCAAAGCACTGAGTAATTTATTTTAGCATGTGATATTCAAGTTGATATTCACCAACAAGTATAGTAAATACTTCTATGGGTGAATATGGAGGATATTTAACATTCTCAGTTAGAAGATAAATATTGAGCCACAAATGTTGCAGGCATACTGTCATTTAAAAAAAACTTCTATATACAATAAAACAAGATATGCTAGATCCAATGAAGATCGATACTAAGGCCATCCTAATCACCAAACCAATTTGATCCCAACATTATATTCATGATAGCAATCATCACTTTTACTTGGATGATATAGAAGTCATTCAAGAATAATTTATTACAAGTGAAGATATTGAGTAAATAACAAACCCTACAAGCGAAGGGAGGCTTCATCTATCAGTGTAATACATGAAATAACATATGGGGCTCCCTCCAAGAGATGCAGAAACTGGAAAACATTCTTTAAAATCTGATTAAAGCATAAAACAAGGAAACTGACAAATGCAATACTTATTTTGATCAATGGAATGCATGGGAGAGACAAGATGAAAATGCCTACCTCCCAAGGGCCTAAGAAACAAAAACCATCTCCATCTGATATAATGGACACTTGCAACCTCCACTTCCTCAATACCTGATTCAAAACAAGGAAATGGACCTCAAGTTCCAAACATGGACTAATGATCCTTCAACCTCTTTTTCCCCAGTGAACAAAAATGTGGTCTTCTCATGTCTAAAACAGGAAGCATTGCCCATTTATAAAATAAAAAGTTGATAAACACAGAGACCCAAAACAGGAAAGAAAGCTGAAGTACATGGATCATCAATCACTCACACTCAAATGATGAGAATGAAAAGCCATGTTAGATTAAATGAGCTTTTATTGACCCATCAGTGAATTGGGTTTTCATGGAACACAAAAGACCAAATGAATGGGGTCCAAAAGCTCATAAAAGAATCATACATCTTACCATTTTTCTGAAAACAAAGTGCCAAAAGGATACCCACTATGATTCTCTCTCAAAAATGACTTTGTTTCACCAAAAAAAAAACTGAAGCACCTTTTAAAAAATGAAAATTCAGAACCAACCAAATTATTGATCAGCAATGAGAACTCATGCGATTTTGTTTTTCCCTCTCTTTATTAACAAAACCCAAAGTCCATTGTTCCAAGACATGTTCTTCCATAAGTACAATAATTCAAAAACTCATGGGTTGCTCCCACTTTTTCACCCCCCAAAACCCCACAACCAAAAATTTAAAAAAACGAAGGTTAATGGGTCTGTTCTCCTTTTTCAGGCAACCACAAGAAAAAAACAATAGAGACCCAAAACTGGGAAACCAACAACAAATGCAAGGAAAAACAGTCCAAAAACCCTTTATTAGAGATAGTGGTACATATATGGCCCATCAATCAACAGCTTTGCATCCCAAAAGAGATAATGAAAAGAGAAAGAAAACAATACATAGAGAGTGAGAGAGAGAGAGAGAGAGAGAAGCAGCGTTTGTGGAGGTGGAAAAGAAAAGAAAAGAAACAGTGAGAAAAAACAAGAGAGAGAGAGAGAGAGAGAGAGAGAGAGTACTCTTTGGGCAGTGGTACTGAAATCCTTTGCAGGCTTTTGGGGGCCCATCCCTTCTCCTCACTCTGCCCTGCTTTGTCTTCCTCATCTCCATCTTCTCTTTCTCTTGCTTTTCTGAATCTGCTCTGATGAAGGCACTGGCAGATACATGGATATATATATATAAACATATCTCTGGAATCTCTGTACAGGTTACTGTTTACTGTCAGCTGTTGCTTTTCATCTCTCTCTCTCTCTCTCTCTCTCTCTGTTTCTCCAAGGACCCAACTCAGAGACAAAGGGGAACTGCTTTTCCTGCTGTTTTTATCTTCCCCATTCCCCAGAGAGGGTAAAGCGGGTGATTTTGTGTGGGGTTGTCAGACTTTGCTTTTAATATGGGGTTATGGCGATGTTGCATCGTGTTTGCATAATGGACTAGCTAAATAATTAGTTAAAATAATAGTGGGCTCACCTCTTCACCCACTCAAACCTCTCACCCACACAAAATAATATTTTTTGAATATTTTAAATGATAGGGTCCACATTTAGATGGCTAAAGCACTAGTCAAATTTAACACTTCCCTTAACATATGACAGGTGGAACCCACATTTAACATGTCTTTAACACTTCCATTAGAGCATCATTTTTACATGTTTTCTAAAAATCTGACACTAAATAATGAGTTAACATGTCAATTGAAGATGCTCTTAGCTACATTTTGTAATCGTGCATCTTAGCAGAACAACTATGATAACTTTTTATAGATAGATTTTACCGACGAGTAGTATTCAAAAATTATATTTTTCAAAAGTTGGGGCAGCTTTTGATAAAATTACTTTTAAAACCTAACATTTACAACCAAACGCACCCATAAAAAACTGTCATATTCCAATCGAGGAAAAAGGAGAAAAGAAAATGATATATCTAACTCTTTTGAAGTCTTATTTGCAGCCCACACTATTTAAAAAAAAAAACATACTCTCGTATTGAAATATGTGCTATTATATTCAATTGAAGTATGTATTATTATATGAAATGATATATACACGGAGATATTTTAATGTCCTATAAAAAAATAACTTTTTTTTTACTTTATACATTATGATAGGACTACGTACACTATAATAGCTCAGTTTAGACATCTTTTTAAATTTTTTTAATTCTATAAACTATATCTAAGTTTTGGGCAAAGTAAAAGGCATATTTTAGTTATTAAAAATATTTTTTAAAAGATCTAATAAAAGTGTGATTACGTGAAATGTTTGTTTTTAAAAACTATTTTAAGTGAAACCCATTTTTCAAACTATTTCCAAACACACCCAAAGTGAAAAATGGTTTTAATCATCAATAAAACGTATTTATTGTAGATCAAAGATAAAGAAAAATATTATCACAAAAAAAAGATACAGCGATGTATCGTTGTATCACTTTTGTGGTTTTTTATTTATTTTTTCTTTTACTTATTCACATAAGCATGGGCACCAAACTATTTATATATGTCGGTATCAACAACAATTTATTGATAAATAAAGACAATTCAAAGCTTATGGAGTGATAGTTTCACTGAAATTTTAAAAATTAATCATGGTAAAAAAAAAGATAAAAGGGTTGGAAAGGAATGTGTTTATTTTGCTAATAAATATGTGTTTCTTAGATAAAACAGGTAATTATTTTTATTTTATTGTGTTAGGGATGTATACGCGCTCTATAAAAGATATATAAAACACAAATTATTAAATTATATAATTTATTTATATAATTAATTTATATAGATATAATTCATTAGATGAATAAATGTTTTAAAAGAAAACTAAGGTACATCAATAATAAAACAGAAAAAAAAACAACCGCACATGGAACTCTCTAAAAAATTTCATTCTTATTTTTTTTTTACTTAGGCCCCGTTTAAAAACAGGTTTGGAAAGCTTTTCGGTCTGCAAGTAGAGCTGGTCAACGAACCGAGTGGTTCCGGTTCGACTCGACTCGACTCGACTCGGTTGGAGCTCGTTCGAGCTCATTTAATTAGATAAGTGAATCGAGTTTGAACAATTTTTAAAATTCGGTTAGCCTCAGGACTTGAATCGAACTTCATTTTGTGTTCAAACTAAACTAGTCTGTGTTGTAAAAAACTCAGTTGAAATTTAGTTCAACTTCTTTATAAAACCAAAACATTAAATCAATACAAAGTTATGTTCGTTTAGTCGTGTAAACTTAGCTCATTTAGGTAAAAAAAAAAAATTCAATTCCTAAAATTCCTAAAATAAAGAAGAACATTAAGCTTGTTTAGGCTCGGCTCAGCTCGTCTCATTTATAAACAAACCGAACTTGAACATGTCAAAGTTCGGCTCATTTAGCTTATTTACCACCCATATCTGTAGTAAACTGTTTTTTCCTAATCAGTTTCTAAATAGAAAAACTGAGGTCAAAAGTTATGAAATTTTTTTATAAAACAAATAATTAAAATATGAGTTTTTCAGAAACTATGGTGAAACGATTTCTTACAAAATCAGCTTTAAATCAGTTTTTACTTAAAATAAAGTTTTGTAATAGCAACCAAACGCACATTACAAAGATGAAGAACGTTAAAATAATTTTACATAGTTTATAATATTATAAAAAGAAAATTTAAATCCTTTGTGCATAGATTGATTGTCTTCTTATTTATTAACTCTATACATGTATATAACAACTAATTTCATAAACAAGTAGATTCTTTAATGCTGTTTCTAACGGTTGGCTGGATTCTCAAATAAAATAAAAATAAAATATGAGCACAATCATTTTTACTTTATAAAAAATAAATATATAATAAAAAAAGGGATACACAATACCCAAGGAGCACCACATCATCTTCTACAGTGATTTCCAATGCATTTCTGTTTTGCTCAGGCTTTTAAGGACATGATTACGTCATCCCAAATCCAATGCAGATTTTTTTATTAGATTATATTTGTTTTCTTATACATGTATGTATGTTCAAATGGGCTATGATTTTCACCCCTTTAGTCATTCACCCCACCCCTCAAAATGTGAGTATTCTGATTTATGGAAAGAGAGCAACCCACCCCCATTGTCCCTCCCTCAGCCCAACATTCTCAGTTCATTCTTGCTCTCTTCCTCTTCATATTGCATGGTTGAGGGGGTGGGTTCCTCTCTTTAAAAAAAATAATTTTTTTATTTTTTTTTTAAATAATTTTTTAAAGGGGTGGGGTTGATAATTAAACGAGTGAAAATAAAGACCCCCTTCTCCAAACATATTATATATAAGCAATTTATATATAAACATGAAGGCCTCTAACGGATCATGTCCTGGTCGGGTTCAAATCTGACTCGTTTTGATTGACGGGTCTCTCAAGTTAGATCCATATAGGGTCATATCTTTCAGGTTGGATCAAGTTTAAGAGAGGTCATACTTAGAAGGTCGAGAAACTTATTAAAGGCTTACAATGACTTCTTTTGGTTTTTTTCCCTCTCTTATCTTCTCTTTGGGGAAGAAAATAAAGGTTTTGAAAAAGGAAGGAAGAGAGGAGAAGAATGTAAGGAGAAGTTTAGTTTAGTGAGAGAACTTTGCACATTGGGGTGGTAGAGACTACAAACTATTTAGTATTTAGTTATAAATGTTGAGTTGGATCATAAATACTGGGTCAAATCATAAATAAATAAATATCACATACTATTTGGGTTATGTCAATCAAGTCCATATGATCGGATCGAGTGAGCCCAGACTCGACCCGTTTTGATTCTCGGATATTTCAGATCGGGTATTTACGCCTTTTATAGGGTTGAATTTAAATCAAGTCTAGGTCGACCCGCGACCCGTTGATAGGCCTAGATGGATAATAGAGTAAAACGGTCAATACCGACTTGTTGAGTTACTGTGTTGTTGGACGGTCCCTGTGTTAAACAAAATTTAAGTTAAAAGCAATGGAGGGCTGTTTGGATAGAGGAATTAGTGGAGGATACAAGGGCACAGGGAGAGAATAGAATTAAAAAGTTATTTGTTTAAAAATAATATATTAATATAATTATGATAGAATATGTAATAATAAACTAATATTTATGGTATTTATATTTTAGGTTCTATCTGAAATTGTGTTATTTCACCCAATCCCACTTGTATAAATGAGTCTTACTGTCAAATCAATTGTTCTCACCTCTTATAAATGAGAGGGACTCATATGTCAAATCATTTTTTTCATCTTTTATAAATTCTCATTCATATTTAATTTATAACTTATCAATGGTCAATTAAACAACAAAACTTCATTATTACATTTTTAATGAAATAACTAAAAATAACAACCAAATAAAAATCATTTATTCCACTTATATACTCATATATTCTTATAATAGTCAAATGACGCATATGTCTAGTATATCAGGCAAGCTCTAACCATGTGTTGGGGATGCTTAATATGATAATTTTTTTAATGATAATTATTTATGTTTTTTATAAGTGAAACAATATCTTGTATTTATAAATGAAAATATAAGGTTATAAATGATAATATAAGTCATGATGTTAGTCCTAATTGTTGTTATGGCTTGTTGGATAGAGTAAAATAAGAAAATCAAATACCTTATTTGTCATAACTAGTATATTGCTATTAAAATTGTTTGATCAATACATTATAAAGCGATATTTTGATTTTCTGTCATGGGTACTGGGTAGGTCAATAAGATATAGAAAAGTTATTTTCTTTATTTAGGTTAATTTTCCAACAATACCCCTCGAAAGGATTCTTGCAAGATTTAAATATTTATATTTTCCATAAATACCTCTCAAAAGGCAGACCTTTTTTTAGGGACATTGATGATAATAGAGTTGCATGGGAGGGGGTATTCTAACATTACAGGGGATTTTGAGGGGTATATATGCAACAAAAAAAAATTCTTGCCTAAAACATGTATGTAAAACCGGAACCAGACTGCTTCTCTTCTGCTAAAAAGGTTCCTTTTTTGTTTTTTTTTTTTGGAAAACCAAATTGCCTGCTGTGATGAACTGCACATAAAAGCTGTTTTGTAAGGACTTCAGTAAAAAAAAAGAACTGGATGTGAAGACTGTTTTGAACTGAAGTTCTTCATGTGATTTCAGAGCCTGTTTGTTTCCTGTATAAGGACCCACATGTAACAGCTTGATTTTTATGGTGAAAAATAATATATTGTCCCCCATGCACCTTATGCATGCTACTGTACATGAATAAGAAATTTTAATGATCAGATATTATATTTAAATCCATACAGAGAGCGCTGCCAAAATAAAACTTCAAAATAAGAGGCTGTCATAAATAAATTACAGCAAATAATATGTCCAATCTTGGTTGCGCTCATATATGCTATTCATTTTATTTAGATATAGATTTAGCCAAATGAAGTACATTCTTATATATACGTTCTAATGCTGGTATGAATTAAATGCATATATTTTATGTTTTTCCATAATATAGAATATACCGAAATAATGTAATATCACATTATGCGATTTCATATACGTCTATAAACAAAGTTACTCTATCAACACCCATGAATAAATAAATAAATAATAATACATAACTGTAATGAACAATAAGAAGCTATTCCCAGTGGACGCTTTTAAATGTAATTTAATTTATAGTATGTTTTTTTTATCGATATATAAAAATTGTTTGATGAATTGTATGATTTCTTTTATTCTTTTACAAAAGTGAATTCATTTAATTTGACAAAGTATACACTATAATAAAAATTGAAAATAAGATAAAAACAAAGTTTGGAAATGCGTGAAACACACTAAATTCAAATTCAACAGATTTAGCAGTCCCATTTTTTTTTAAAGCAAACATAGATTTTAATAATAGATTTTTATTAATGAAAATTAGCTTTTCAGTAATCTAATAAAAATATAATTTCAATAAAAAAATATTTCCAAAAACTAGTTTAAGTGAGTCTAGTTTTCAAAATTCATTAACAAACGCTCAGGGTCCTTTTTTTGGCAGCCTGCATACTTAATCTTTATGGGGGTAGTACTTCAATACTACAATGTATTAGAGTATACATTTACTTTTTTATGAAAATATTTTTTTTTGTTATATGAAGCATATACTTTTACAAGCTAAAACATTTCCCTCCATGTGATATTTATATATAACAATGAAAATTCATTTATGAGTGCTGATACACTCAATCTGTTTTGCAACCCATCCACTATGCACTATATGATAGCATAAGTATTATATTATATGAATCTATCATACACTGCATGGACTAAATTTTTTTTTTCATTTTTTAAAAGTGAAAAAATAAACTATTGTATCTTAATATATGCATTATTTTATATAATTGCATGTACTTCAATTGAATATTATATGCTCTGAAGAAAGAAAAAAAAATGGTAGACTACAAATGGGGTTGTAATGGGGGCAGGACATATCATTGTCCTTCATGAAAGCATAAAAATGGCCCAAATCAATTGAGGCCCATAGCATCAACAAACTTTTGTATACTGATATCCATTGTTAGCAACAATGGATATCAGTATACAAAACAAAAATATTTTTTTGAACATAACAGTCACACTTTAATGAGATTTTGATATGGATTCATTCAAATATTTGCACATTTATACCTGAAAATGTATGTACAAGGATTAAGAAAGGGGAAAAAAATGGTAGCTACACACAAATACTAATCTATACATGAGCAATGCGCATTCTAACTACTCAAAATTCAGTAATACTGCCTAAGTAATGGAGATTATGACTCACTATTGAACAGAATGGCTGTTCGCTAATCTTAATTGGTGATTATGCACCGCCAGAAATGATTATGGCTTTATTTAGGCATGCATATGAATCAGGGAATGGTATAAACAGTTGAGGGTGATCAGAATGGACCTGGAAGCTGAGACCAGTCAGAGAAATCTGGATTCCATGCCGAACTCAAAATGATTAAAAGAGAGGCAAGAAAACCAGTTGCAGAACCTCTACCTATGAAGAATGAAGGGATGCGGTCCGGGGGCTTCTTTCTTCAATTACTATCGCAATGGATGTTTCGTCACGAGATGGAACTCTAAGCCATGATTTCATGTAATCATACACTGTGAATCCGATCGCCACTGATGGACCAACCTGTTATCAGAATTATGATTCAGATGTATTACATAAATCAAAGTATCAAACAATAGTAGAAAGGCCCTCCGATCTAGATAACAAACGATGAGTGTCCATATAGATTATCCATCGATTCCAAACGGATTTTCTGGAATTCAATGTCGACAAAACAATTTTTATTAAAAAGATGGTTGACGAAAGCTTTTTCAGAATTGATTATTCTACTCAATTTTAGAACATAAGTTGTTATTCCAAAAGAGACCTAGAGCATGCTAAGGTGGTTACTAGCTAGTCACATATGCACCTTCTTAAATGACAAATTGAAACCATCAAGCCCCACAAATTGACATGGTAAGGTGGTTACGCGCCAGTCACATATGGCCAAAAAGAGGGGTCAGATGTTGCAGTTAGAGCACCGTACTTGGCCCGGGAAAAATACTTCAGATATTCATTCAAAAATCAATCATACCTTCAAGTAATTGATGCTCAACCCTGAGAAAGTTGCTTATATCCTTGCTGCTGAACAATTGTTTTGAGGCTCTCCAATATCCCCCTTCCCACTGCATTGTTAGATGTCGTGAGTGCCTGCACCTGAAGATGGAAGAAAAAGATTTCCTTGTATAAATCTGGTGCATACAAAAAGCACATGACCATATACTTGTCACTAAATACAGTATTTCAGGTCAGGACCAGAGCTTGATATTAACAAAAATGCTATCAGGAGGTCTTGGGTTCAAACCTAGCTTATGTATCCAGAAAGAAAAAAAAATCAATCAATCAATCAAACATAATCCCCACCAAAACATTTTGGGGGTTGTTGTGACACAGAATCTTGTTTACAGCTCTGCCTGCAGACCTATATACCTCAATCATTGTCCAAAAGAGATATATAATTTTTCACTTCTTCTATAAATGGGTTCATACAATTCACTAGAGGTCTAGAGTATATATTTCATCTTTTGTTTTATAAAATTATATATCTCATTAGATGATATATACTATTTAAAAAAAGAAAAATCAACATGTGTGCAAACTGTAGGTGAGGCTATAAATATGATTATGCACATTTTTTTTAAAAAAAAAATGGATTATTTATTGTCTGTCAATTATGCCATGAAATTCAAATTGTAATGTATACAAGGGCAGGAAACCTTATGGATAAAATTAAAAAGAGATGGATTTGTAGGTCCAACAATGCTTAAATGTGTTATTTATGCTCACTAGTGTGCATGGTATCACTCGCTATACACAGATAAACAAATATTACCTGCATTTGACGGCGAACAACTTCAAGGGGATATGTTATTGTTTGGCCCAACAGACCAGCCACGGTTCCGCAAAAAAGCTTCGTACTGATGTCTTTCTTGTGCTCCTCAGGTATGTAGGTTTTCATCTTCTCAAAAAAGTAGAATTTCAGGCCCGAATAAGGGAAGATTCCAACCAATGTCGGAGCTGAACAAAGATTTTAAAGGCGTCGTCAATAGTTCAATTAATCGCAGGAGAGCAGTAAACAAAACTTTTAGAAAAATGAAATGATAGCATAATCATATCGGTCAAGTCTATCAATCACCAAAGGCATGGTCATCATCCACCTCGACATTCAAAATGAGAAACAATAGTCCCTAACACAACATATATATTACAATTAGATGTCTTCCAATATCTACTGAAAGCTACAGTTTAATGCAAAAGGCTACTGAGACAATCTGGAATCGTCTGGCCTTGGTCTTCCCGGAAGCAAAATTTATGAGCTCTGATTAATGTATTCAAGCCCTGACCAGCTCTCTATCGAGGAGAAACTCAAGTCGAAATAATGCAGGATTGAGTTCCAATATGACAGCTAATTATATAAAATAAAACAGGCCAATAGCTTCATGAAATTTTATCATGGATATTATTGGAGTTATTATAGTGGAATAGACCTGTTGGGCCTATTCCGGAGGCCTGGGGTTAGGGGACAACGCCCCCAAAAAGCCACAAGCCTCCCCCGGGCCGGATGATTTGTACATCTTGTATCTATATAAGAGACCTATTGGCCTCCGTTATTGAATGTATCATTATTCCCTTAGTTTCTTCTGATATTAATGCAGGTAAATACGGCCACTCTTAAAATTAAATTCCCTTTTAAGTTTTAACCAACTGTGCAAAGAGACTTGATGGTGAAGAAACTTGGATAAAACCTACCTTGTGCTACACATGCTTATGTAATAATTAAGTTATTGGTTTAATAATAACAATCCAACCAAAATCTAAAAATAAAAAAATTATCAAAATATATTTCAGAACTGGAATAATGAATAGGTGCAATTTTGTGAAACATTAAATCAATTGGTTGGCCATTATAGGTGTTTAGCCAATCTTTCTTTGTAGGAAATAGGCAACAATGGTCCACTGACAGTAATGATGGCAATAGATTGGATTATAGGTGGTTTAACAAATATTTCCATGACATCATCATAACATGTAAAAGTGATATCTTAAATTAACACATACCTACACCCCTATAGAGGCCTCTGACACCACTCTTTCTGTATATATCTGAAATGCAATCAATTATCCCACTATACATCAGCTGAGACTGCGATAGCGCCCTTATGTTTACCTTTGAAGATCCAACTACCTACATTGCCAGTTTTAAAATTGGTTCAAAATTGAATATTCTAGGTTTTCCCAACAAAAGAGAGAAAATATGATAGAGAAGTTCAACTTGAATTCAAGAAAACCTGAAGTCAATACTGGTGAAACTAATAAATGGAGAAGAACAAAAAGAACCAGTCTTTTGATGGTGACCACCTGGTAAGCCAACTTAGTTCGAACTAAATCAAGTGGATATGTAAATAGAACTGCAGTTCCTCCAGCGACAGACCCTGCTGCAAGATCAAGAACAGGTCCTCTTCCAATATCAGGAAAGCCAAGTATAATCCATCGTCGGTATTGCTCGTAAGCCATAAAATGGAGAGCTGCATAAGGCACAATTCGTGCAACACTGGCTCCATTTCCTCTGTGACAAAAATATTATATTTTAACACAGAATTACAGCAAAGCCAAAACCACAAAAAAAAAATGTTGTATTTAAATAGCAAATTACCTGTAGAAACCAAATACACCTTCTGTATGCGCAATCTTTCTAAATGAACCCCCTAATCCTACAGCTTGAAATTCTGCTCTTCTGGTCTATGATGCCATCAAAAGGGATTTAGGAAATTGAGCAGAAATTCTTTGCAAACACCAAATGCATAATCGACAGAACACAAACCAGTAAACCAAACTTTCAGTGTTAACTTCTTACTTTACCAGAAATTAATTAGACAGCCAAAAATTTAAATAATCAATAATAAAACTGGCATATCTTGATTTATCATCTATTGAGGTTGCATTGTCCTCACTGTTCACATATATCTTGGACCACATCAATAAAATGGTAGTATAACACATTATAAAATCACAATCATGAGTTGGAACAAAGTCTCTTTCACCTCAACAAGAGACTTTGCTGAGGTGAAATCATGAAACAACCCCTAACCTAATTAGACCCAAAAACACTCTGAACTTCCCATAAAAACAGAGATAAATATTGCGATGTATTGGTGAAATCCTTCAGAGTTATCAATTCCAGACAATCAATGCAAAAGGAACCATAAATTTCAAGCTTGCCAAAACATATGCAGTCCCAGAATATATTGAATAGCATCTCATACAGGGAAAACAAACATCAAAGAGGGAAACAAGAAAAAAAGTCTAAGAAGATCAAGAAAACCAAAAAATTAACCTCCAAGAACTCGCAAATAAATCAAGTACACCTATAATTCCTACCTGATTATTACTACAAAAGAAAGTGAAATCTACAACTACAGAACCAAACAGAAGTTCTTAATAATGGAAATCTGGGGCCTCTCCGAGTTACATTATACCTATTCCCACCAAACACTAAAACTCAAAATACCCACATTAAAACCCGTGAAGACAGCACCAACATAATGAAAATAACATCACAACCACCACATAACTAACCAGAATTTGCTTCCAAGTTCACATACAAATATGCATGAGAGATAAACAACAACAAATACCAAATCAAAATTCAAAACCTCATCAATCAGATCCATAAATACCCACCTGTGGCAGACCCCCTTGGTGGGGTGGTCAAGACACACCCTCCCCAAAGGGGAGGTCGCGGGTCGAATCCCGCTTTACCCAGCAAAAAAAAAAAACCCACCTAGATTTTTCCAACGGAAATCAAAGAGGCAACCAAATACCCATCATGCATTAGCCTTCTAACACATTAAAAAGAACAAATTTGTGTCTGATTCTAATAAACCCATTAAATAAAATCCTTCAAAACACTTCAAATTTTGAATATACTCACAGCCAAGAATCCACCAAGAATTACTTGATTACAAAGCAACCAAAATATCTAAAAACCACCATGCATTATCCCTTTAACATATAAAAAAAACCAACTTTTGTTCCCAAATCCAATAAATCCACAACAAGGAAACAATCCAACACACGAATTCAACACAGACCCAACTGGAAAAGAAAAAAAAAACACGAATCACACACTTTAAAAAAACAAAGAAAGAATTTTCATGATTATAAAGAAATCAATCATGCATTAGCTTTCTTAACACGTTAAAGAAAACAAATTTGTCTCCAATTCCAATAAACCCCAAAATAAAATCACTCAAAAGTCAAAACACTTCAAACCCAGAATCCAAACATTGGTGTAGCGAACAAATTTTGTCCCTTACAAATTTTAAAGAAATATATGATATGCTCGTAGAGCAAATCAATACATAGGAAAGATTGCGGGTACAACTCGATCTTTTATCCTCTGATCCTCGATCTCCTTTGAAGAGTTTCTCGGGAATTACAACTTCAGGGATTTTACAAGTTTGTGAAAATTTAAAAGGAAGAAGAGAGCGGTGCGTGATCCTTCGGGCCTTTTGATTTTGGGCCTTGTTGTTTAGGACTAGCGATGCTTTGTTCTTCACCCTTCTTGAATTCTTTGACTTGAAATTTGATTTGAAGTCGCTTTTCTTTGATCTTCCCTTCTCTAGACTTTCTCCTTCGTGAACAGAGTGAAGATATTCTTCAAGAAGAAAGTGGAATCGAGGGAGAGTTAGAAATTTTCTATTTCTCTCCTTTTGATTTTCCCCACACTTTTTCTTCTTCTTCTTTGATTTTTCTTGGCTTCTCCTTCTTTTGGTGGATTTTTCAAGAAGATGTGGAATCGATGGAGAGTTAGAGAATTTCTATTTCTCTCCCTTGGATTTTCCCCACACTTCTTTTTCTCCTTTGGCTTTCTTTGGCTTCTTCTTCTTTTGATGGATTCTTCAAAAAGAATGTGGAATCGAAGGAGAGTTAGAGAAATTCTATTTCTCTCCCTTGGATTTTCCCCACACTTTTTCTTCTTTGGCTTCTCCTTCTTTTGGTGGATTCTTCAAGAAGAAGGTGTAATCGAGGGAGAGTTAGAGAATTTCTATTTCTCTCCCTAGGATTTTCCCCACCTTTCTTCTTCTTCTTCTTCCTTCCTTCTTCTCTCCTTTGGCTTGACTCTTTTTTTTGTTGCTCTTCCACCTTTTTTTTCTCTCTCCCCCCCTCCCTCCTATTTATAGAGGAAGGGAGGGGTGGTTATAAGGGTAGTGGGTAGTTTTAGGAGTGGGTAGTTAGGATTTTTTTGACTTTTTCTTTTTTTTTAAATTAATTAATTAATTTATTTATTTAGATTTTATCCAAGTGACTTTGACTTCTTCTTTTTTTTTTTCTTTTTTTCTTTTTCTTTTTTTTTTTGTTGTTGGCCCTGCTTAGGCAGCAGGGCCGGACTGGGCCCTGGCCCTGTCTAGGCAGGGCCGGACTGGGCTTGGGCCCTGTCCAGGCAGGGCCATTTGGGCCCTTGCCTTGGCAAGGCTGTCTTGGGCCTTGCCCAGGCAGGGCCAAACTGGGCCCCTGCCTTGGCAGGGCCCATCCTGGGCCTTGTCCAGGACAAGGCCCATGATGGGCCGAACTGGGCCTGGGCAGGGCTGAATTGGCTCACCTTTTTTTGTTTATTATTTTTATCTGTCTACAAATTGCCCCCTCAAGGATGGATAAAAGAGTCGTAGGACGAATTTTATCATCCTTGATTAACTTGGTCAAGATAAAGATAGATTTTTTTTTTTTTTTTTTTTTTTTGACAACTCCACCCGAATGTATGCTTGGGCTTTGGTTTACTCATCCTTTCGGATAAGCTTGGACAATATTGGCTTGGCGAATGATGATTTTTTTTTTTGCTAAACTGAACCTAATGGATAATGGGTAAAAGAGTCAAATTTTATCATCCTTGACTAATTTGGTCAAGATATGGATAGATCATTTTTTTGTCTGGACTGAACCCGATGTAACTTCTCAGGCTGCCTACGTACCCTTATATAAGGGATCAAGTCACACGTAGTTCCTTTTTTTTTTTTTTTTTTTTTTTTTTTTTTTTTTTTTTTGAGTGGTCATTCCAACAAGGCACTCAGGTCATAGCGAGGCCGAGCCGGACCCTTCTCTTTTTTTTTTTTTTTTTTTTTTTTTTTTTATGGATAGTACCTTTTGAGGAATTTTCCATTGATTGGACCGAGTCGAGTCCCTTCTGGAGTAGTCAATAGATAAGCACCGTTGGTGTAGACTTCCTTCACAATATGCGGACCATCCCATTTAGCATCGAACTTCTTTCCTGCTCTATGGGACATGATGATAGGACGTTTAACCGCCAGCACAAGATCGTCCTTTTGGAAGGAGCGAGGGCGTACTTTCTTATTGAATGCGCGAGAAAGACGTGCCTGATAGCATTCAAGGCGCTGCTGTGCTTCAAGTCGCTTTTCATCTAAAGCTTCCAGTTCAGCTAAACGAAGTCGAATGTTGTCATCTTGAGTAAGCCCTTCTTGAATAGCGATTCTTAATGAAGGAATTTGAAGCTCGAGAGGAAGAATGGCTTCTACTCCGTATACAAGAGAATATGGAGTCGCTTGTGTAGGAGTTCGGAATGATGTACGGTAAGCCCAAAGGACTTCATTCATACGTTCGTGCCAATCCTTTTTCGACTTGGAAACTACCTTTTGTAGTAGTTTACACAAGGTCTTGTTGAAGGCTTCTGCCAATCCATTGGCTGGAGCATTGTACATCGTTGAGCGCCTTTGTATGATCTTGAACTTGGCACAAAATTGATCCATGGAAGCATTTTTGAACTGTTTACCATTGTCTGTCACAATGAAGCGAGGAATGCCATATCGAAAAATAATATTATCTTGGATAAAGTTAATGACAGAATTCCGATTGACTTCTTTGAGAGGAATCGCTTCAGCCCATTTGGAGAAATAATCTGTTGCAGCTAGGATATAGCAATGTTGTTTAGACGACTTCGGTAGTGGTCCGACTATGTCGAGTCCCCAACTATCGAATGGCCATGATGTAACAGTAGGATGTAGGGGCTCTGGAGGCTGATGAATATAGTCCCCATGGAACTGGCAAGCTTGACACCCTTTTGAAAATTCGATGCAGTCTTTAACCATAGTAGGCCAATAATAACCCATTCTTTTGATATGAAGATGAAGCTTTGGTCCAGATTGATGTGTGCCACATATACCGGAATGTGCTTCTTTGAGAGCTGTTTCTGCTTCTTCTTGCCTTAAACATCTCATCAAAATACCATCATAACTACGACGATATAACTCATCATTAAAATGAAGGAATCTTGATGCACGACGACGAATATCAATTTTGTGTTTTGCATCATCTGGAAGCCTGCCATGAACAAGATAATTTATCATTGGTTGCCTCCAATCTTGCTCTTCTGTCACAAATACATGTACCACATCTGCTTGTACTGGAACTTGATTGCTTGTATCATCTGTAATAACAACCCACTTGCGACAAACAGGGATGACTAAACGATTAGTATCTGGGAGAGTAAGAGTACTAGCCAAATTTGCTAGAGCATCTGCTTGTCGGTTGAGGCCCCTTGGAACATGTTGAATAGTGGCATCATCAATAATGTGGAACAATGTCATTGCCCTTGTATGATACGGTATCAAGTCTTCTTTATTAACTTGATACTCCCCAATAATCTGAAAAATAACGAGCTTTGAATCACCATAAATTTGGAGTCCTCGAAGGCCCATATCGACGGCTAGTTCGAGACCGATAATCAGTGCTTGATACTCTGCCATATTATTAGAACATGGCTCGGATAGGACGAAAGAGAATGGGAGAACTTCATCTTTAGGTGTGACAAAGACGATTCCTGCCCCTGCCGCCTCACGTTTTGCAGCGCCGTCGAAGAACATCTTCCAAGACGAAACAATGTCAATAGAGAGCACTTCTTCATCAGGCAAATTTTCAATCAATTCCCATTTAGCAGGGATCGGGTAATCTGCTAGAAAATCAGCCAACACTTGTCCTTTGATAGCCTTTTGAGAAACAAAGATGATTTCAAACTCACTCAGAAGTAGAGCCCATTTCGCTAGTCGTCCTGAGAGAACTGGTCTGGACATAATATACTTGAGGGGATCTGCTTTAGAAATAAGTCTGATCGTGTGTGCGAGCATATAATGTCGAAGTTTTTTCGTGGCAAAAATAAGTGCAAGACACATCTTCTCAATCGGTGAATAGTTTAATTCAGCACCAATAAGAGTACGACTGAGATAATAGCATGCCACTTCTTTGCCAATGTGATTTTCTTGAGCAAGGAGTGCCCCGATAGAGTGTTCTTGAGCACTGATATAAAGAATAAGGGGAACACCAGGGACTGGAGCAGATAGAACCGGTGGATTTAATAAATATTGCTTGATACTATTGAGGGCATTTTGGCAAGTAGTATCCCAC
Organism: Acorus calamus; assembly: GCA_030737845.1. Classification (NCBI taxonomy): domain Eukaryota; kingdom Viridiplantae; phylum Streptophyta; class Magnoliopsida; order Acorales; family Acoraceae; genus Acorus; species Acorus calamus. The sequence goes on along the minus strand of CM060877.1, from coordinate 6,613,664 downwards.
TTGAAGATGGTGTCCTTCTTCATGAGTCGGCTAAAGGGGTGACACCTTCCAGCCAAGTTCGAAATAAACCTTCTGATATACGCCAAGCGACCTTGTAAACTTCTGAGGTCATGCAACGATTTAGGTTCAGGCATGTTGAGGATGGCATCAATTTTGGATTGATCTATCTCAATGCCACGGTGCCTGACAATGAAGCCAAGGAATTTCCCTGAAGTAACTCCAAATGCGCATTTGAGTGGGTTCATCCGAAGTTGATATCTTCGTAAACGATTGAAAACATGTCGAAGATCATCGAGGTGAGAGGTCCTTTGTTTAGACTTCACGACGAGATCGTCAACGTAGCATTCAACCTTTTGGTGGAGAATATCATCAAAAATCTTCTGCATGGCGCGTTGATATGTGGCACCTGCATTCTTCAAACCAAATGGCATCACTTTATAGCAATAGATGCCTTTTGGAGTGCGAAAAGCCGTGAATTCTTCATCTTTGGGTGCCATTCGAATCTGATTATAACCAGAAGATCCATCCATGAATGACAGTGCTTCATGACCAGTTGTTGCATCCACCATAAGTTCAGTAATTGGCAATGGAAAATCGTCTTTAGGGCATGCATTGTTCAGATCTCTGAAATCTACGCATACTCTGATTTGACCATTCTTCTTTTCTACTGGGACGATGCTCGAGATCCAAGTAGGATATTTGACCTCTCGGATGAAACCGGCTTCAATTAGCTTGTTGACTTCGTTTTCAATTTGTGGGATCAACTCGGGTCGGTAGCGTCTTTGCCCTTGTTTAATAGGGCTGGCAGCATGTCGAACCGCAAGTTGGTGTACAGCAATTTTTGGATCCAATCCTGGCATCTCCTTGTAGGACCATGCGAAGACGTCTTTGTACTCTTGAAGCAGTTTTACATATGCAGCTTCTTCTTCTGGAGCTAGAAGTGCACTAAGAAAGGTTGGGCGTGGATCTTCTTCAGTGCCCAAATTGACTTCTTTTAAATCATCAACTGTGGATTGTTCTCTTTCATCAAGGTCAGGATGTGCATCCACCAATTCATCGTCCGTATGAGAAGCATTCTCAATGTTTGACTCGTCAGTAATGGAATTATGGTTGACGGAGACAACAATGGATGTAGAGGAATCACCAGTGGAAGTATCAGAAGGTGGACGAGTGGTGATAACTACTGTCCTTGGCTTGACACATGAAGGATCATTCGATGCAGACACTTGAATAGTGGTAAGCTTTGAGGAAAACGGATACACAGGGCAATTCGAGGACATCGCAAGTTGTCGAGCCTCCTTGTGATTGCCCCCAAGTCGGCGATGTTGCCGGGTAGAGCGAGTGGACTGCATAGCGGTCTTCGAAATGGGAGGGATCGGTCCCAAACGACTAAATACTGACTGTCGAGTTGGTGTAGCATGCACAACCTTGGATTTCATCTTTGACTTTTGGGGCCTTTGGGATACTAAAGTAACCCTTTGCTTAGAGTCTTGCTGTACAGAATGAGATTCTTGAGTAGCTTCATCGTGCCCCATGAGACTAACTCGACGTTGTGCTTGTCTGCCTTGTCTTCTTGCACGCCTGGATTCCGACTGAGTATTGTTGATGGATGCCGATGTTGGATCGGCTTGAGATGACTGTGGCTCAGACGTGGAAGAATTGTTCATCATCTCCACTTGGATATGATTAGAGGAGAGGTCTCCCCTGGTAGCTGACTTGACGATCACTGGAGTTTGCACAAAGCCCAAACCACGTCTAGCTATTGGTATCTTTTCTCCAGCATGAATGAGATGAGCTTGAGTCTTGGTCATCCCGACGGGATTATTTTTTTTGGAAGTGTCCCTAGAGACGCCATATCGCTCATGTGGAAGCCCGCTTTTTGTAGCAATTTTGACGACTTCTCACTCCAATGACCTTCTGGTACGAAGCCTGACAATGGAGGGGTTGTCAACGATGTAGGTGACAAGGCATGCAAGGGCAAAACCATTTTTTGCTGAAGTGCGACAATATCAGCTTCGGTGAAGAATGATTGTAATTTCACAGTTTCTGATGTATGATGTGCTTTGGAAATGAGGCGTAGTACATGGCCAACTTGAGCATTGGCTGGAGGATGTGGATGGGTTCCCTGCACATTCCTGATTCGCATTCTTCTGCTTGAGGTAGATGTAGTTTGCCCTTCAACGTCTTTATTGATGTCACGTGGAGTTTTCATTGGTAATGCTTCGGCGACTACACCTGTTGCTTGGTAGAATTTGGCATCAGCAAGATGTATTTCTGTTTTGGTGAATGGTTTGCTGTCAGCGGTGACACATTTTTCCACACCGTCTTTATAATATTTGAAGCATTGGTGCCAAGTAGAGACCACTACCCCATTTTCATGTAGCCATGGCCTCCCTAGTAGAAGACGATATGAAGTTCTACAATCGATAACATGGAAGAGAATCATTGTATCAAGTTCGCCAATTGAGAGCTTCAGACGTATAATGCCAATAGTAGATTGTCCAGCTTGATTGAATCCTTGAATAACCAATTGACTTTGAGAAAGCTCATTGGTTGTGATGCCCAATTGCTCCATGGTTTGGACAGGCATGATGTTGACAGCAGACCCACAATCTAGCAATATGCGAGTTATTTGCTTCTCTCTGATGTATCCTGACACATAGAGAGGCCTATTGTGAAGGCGAGCTCCAAGTTGCAGGTCTTCATCAGAGAAAGATATGGTGAAGTTGCAAGACGGTGATGCCCCCTTTTTTTGATCGGCTTTAGATTCTCCCTTAAAATCATCAGGGTTGGTTAAGACTGCTGCCATGGTGAGGCGTGCTCCTTCCGAGAGGTGTAATGCTTCGATGAGTGGTAGATGAAGAATAGCCTCCTGGTAAGAAGCAGAATGGTCCTCAATTGCTTGTGGGCTGATGAGAGTGTTTTCATCATCGGAATGGTCGACTTTGAAAGATTCCGCCAAGCTAGAGGTAGTAGAGAGCGTTAGAGTTTCAATGCCATTTATTTCTGAATCATGAACCTCCACCATATAACAAGTTGCTGTGGGAGAGGTTGAAGAAGAACTGGAAGAAGAGAGTGTCTCAAGGACGCCGTCTTCAATGGAATCCGCCAGAGTAGGTGGACCCGGGAGATTCTTTTCGATAAGATCTGCAGGGTTCGTCTGGGTTGCTTTGGACATTTGTCTTGTAGTCATCCCCCTTTCTTCAGAATCTGAAAAATACGACTTCTTATTGTGTATCTTCATAGTCCATCCTTCTTCATCGATGAGGTCATCCTCCCTTGAATTTTGTGATCCCGATTCTTCATCTCCCCATCCATCAGGGGCAGGATGTACTTCTGGTTCTGGCATAGGAGTGACATTTGTATCGGGAGGAAATAACTCTCCCCTGAAACAGTTCGAACATGGAGTGATGGAGCATTTGGGGCAAAGCCTTCTGAAATATTCTTCTTCTTTAAGAGTTCTCTCATCAATCTTGAGACGATGAGTATTCCTTCCGAATGCTGAAACTTGATATTCATCCCGAGAAATGCGTTCGAGATGTGGATCATATCGCATACGAGAATGTGTGCAATTACAAGTTGGTAGTGACTTTGGCGGGTCGAGCTCTTTTGGGATTTGAACAGGTGTGAAGGAGCCGAAAGAGATTGACGTTGTATTTGCTGATGCGAAATCCCCTAAATCAAGCTCAATTTTCCCCTGACGTGCAAGATCCATCACCTTCTCTTTGAACACGAAGCATTGCTCAATGGGGTGGCTAACCACCCTGTGATATTTGCAGTATAGCAAATCATTGACGCGATCTGCTTGTTCAGGCCTCTTTGACTCGGGGAGTTCAATCATCTTCTCCTTGAGCAACTGGTCGAACATAGCTGAGACTTCGGAGTCTGGGAAAGGATACACTTTGGCTTTGAGTTCTTCAAGTGTCATACGTGGCGCTCTCTTCTGAGAGGAACCTGGATCAGGCTTGCTTTTGTCTGTCGCACCACTCATCCCCCATGGCTTTGAGGACGACGCGATATTAACGACATTCACTTGCTTCTTTTTAGGCGCAAATGTTTTGTCTTTATCATCTTTCGCAAAGTCCTTCGGCTTAAAGTCTCCATGAGTGGCCAGGCTGAGTTCCATATCATGTGCTCGAGTAGCCAATTCTTCAAAGGTATGGGGTTTGATTCCCTTGAGGATGTAGAGAAGACCCCAATGCATGCCTTGGATGCACATTTCGATTGCTGAAGTTTCTGACAATCGATCTCGTGAGTTAAGGGCAAGATTCCTCCACCGGTCGATGTAGTCGATCACCGACTCATCTTTGCGTTGCTTCACCGCGGTCAACTCCATCATGCTGACAGTACGGCGAGTGCTATAGAAGCGAGTGAGGAATTCTCGTTCTAACACCTCCCAACTGTCGATCGATGCAGGCAAGAGATCGACGTACCAGTCGAATGCATTCCCTTTTAGGGAACGCACGAATTGCTTCACCATCAAGTCGCCATAACTGCCGGCATTATTGCAAGTTTCGATGAAATGGGCAATGTGTTGTTTTGGATTGCCCTTCCCATCAAAATGCTGAAATTTCGGAGGTTGATATCCCGTTGGAAAGCATAGCTGCTGGATGCGTTGAGTGTACGGCTTTGAATACCCTGCCGAAGACTGGACATATCCGTCATTTTGTGTGCGGATCATGTCTGCGACTAACGACTGTAGTTGTTGTATAGTCATAGCCGGAGCAACCGAAGCTTGAGACGCCGTGAGAACCGTCGTTGGAGGAATGGCCATTGATTGCTTAATGGGCGAAGTTGATGAAGGGAGAACATTTGGTGACAGGGGCGCCTGATTTGAGACACCGGTATCATCTTTTGAGCCCAATTTTTGAAGAAGAATGCTGATTTGACGGTCTTTCTCGATCATCATATGAGCCATCTGCGCCATGGATTGATTGAGTTGTTGAACTTGCTCCTCGAGTTTGGATATTGAGGGATCATTGTGAGTGCGCCTTGCCCCCGTCATGGGTCCATCGGATCCGACGTTGGCGTCGTCATCGGAGATGTAATTACGACGAATTACAGTCTCCACTTCATCTTCGGTACGTGTCACTCGAGCATGGGTACCAAGATCATTTGAATCGTGATGCACCTCCTGTACCGTTGCATCTTTAGCATTCTTCGTCATACCTTCGTCTTCCGTTTCTGGAGCGAGGGTTGCCATCGTAGTTCTAGCTCGCCTAGTGTAGACGCGCATGCCAGGAGTAGTGACCGGTAAGGCATCGTGCGCCTCCTGAAAGAGATTCTCCAAGCCTCCTTGTTGAAGAGAAGCAGGGTCAACAAGAGGCGTTTCGCCTGCAGGCACGACATTGGTGTTGGCTTCGGCCATGGTTGTACTTCGAACGCCTTAGAAGAAGGAAGTCCAAGCTTGATGGAAATGGAGGGATGAGAGGAGATGATTGTCCCCACCGGGCGTGCCAAAAATCTGTAGCGAACAAATTTTGTCCCTTACAAATTTTAAAGAAATATATGATATGCTCGTAGAGCAAATCAATACATAGGAAAGATTGCGGGTACAACTCGATCTTTTATCCTCTGATCCTCGATCTCCTTTGAAGAGTTTCTCGAGAATTACAACTTCAGGGATTTTACAAGTTTGTGAAAATTTAAAAGGAAGAAGAGAGCGGTGCGTGATCCTTCGGGCCTTTTGATTTTGGGCCTTGTTGTTTAGGACTAGCGATGCTTTGTTCTTCACCCTTCTTGAATTCTTTGACTTGAAATTTGATTTGAAGTCGCTTTTCTTTGATCTTCCCTTCTCTAGACTTTCTCCTTCGTGAACAGAGTGAAGATATTCTTCAAGAAGAAAGTGGAATCGAGGGAGAGTTAGAAATTTTCTATTTCTCTCCTTTTGATTTTCCCCACACTTTTTCTTCTTCTTCTTTGATTTTTCTTGGCTTCTCCTTCTTTTGGTGGATTTTTCAAGAAGATGTGGAATCGATGGAGAGTTAGAGAATTTCTATTTCTCTCCCTTGGATTTTCCCCACACTTCTTTTTCTCCTTTGGCTTTCTTTGGCTTCTTCTTCTTTTGATGGATTCTTCAAAAGAATGTGGAATCGAAGGAGAGTTAGAGAAATTCTATTTCTCTCCCTTGGATTTTCCCCACACTTTTTCTTCTTTGGCTTCTCCTTCTTTTGGTGGATTCTTCAAGAAGAAGGTGTAATCGAGGGAGAGTTAGAGAATTTCTATTTCTCTCCCTAGGATTTTCCCCACCTTTCTTCTTCTTCTTCTTCCTTCCTTCTTCTCTCCTTTGGCTTGACTCTTTTTTTTGTTGCTCTTCCACCTTTTTTTTCTCTCTCCCCCCCTCCCTCCTATTTATAGAGGAAGGGAGGGGTGGTTATAAGGGTAGTGGGTAGTTTTAGGAGTGGGTAGTTAGGATTTTTTTGACTTTTTCTTTTTTTTTAAATTAATTAATTAATTTATTTATTTAGATTTTATCCAAGTGACTTTGATTTCTTCTTTTTTTTTTTCTTTTTTTCTTTTTCTTTTTTTTTTTGTTGTTGGCCCTGCTTAGGCAGCAGGGCCGGACTGGGCCCTGGCCCTGTCTAGGCAGGGCCGGACTGGGCTTGGGCCCTGTCCAGGCAGGGCCATTTTGGGCCCTTGCCTTGGCAAGGCTGTCTTGGGCCTTGCCCAGGCAGGGCCAAACTGGGCCCCTGCCTTGGCAGGGCCCATCCTGGGCCTTGTCCAGGACAAGGCCCATGATGGGCCGAACTGAGCCTGGGCAGGGCTGAATTGGCTCACCTTTTTTTGTTTATTATTTTTATCTGTCTACAATTGGTTTTCTTTACAAACACCCAATAAAAAAACCAATAAAAGGAACGAATCACACAAACCCACCATGCATTAGCCCAAAGACCAAATTTTGCCACCAAATCCAATAAACCCACAACACAAAAAACACACCAAAACAAAACCGATCGAGAGATCATGATAACCTGGAACAAGATCTTGACGCGCTCGAGGGGAGCAACGGCGGTCTTGGCGAGACCTCCGGCGACGCCTCCCGCGACGAGCTCCTTAGCGAAGACCGGCATCGACGCGGCGAGGCCGTCGAGGGTCCAAGCCTTGTTGTTGTTGTTGTTCTCTCCTCCCTCCATTGAAGTCTCCGACGAGGAGAAGGGGGAGACGGCAGGGGTATTTTGGGAAGTCTAAAAAGGAGGGAATACAGAGAAGCATTGATTTGGCTTCATTTTTTATTTAATTTATATGGAACGGGAGAGAGAGACGTCGATGACTGGCGAATGTGCGTAATTCAAAGTGTCAGGCGTGGACGGAGCCGTCTCCGAAATGGCCTCGTATCTATCATTAATTACGGAATATGCCACAGAATGACATTTTTTCACTTTCTTTTTTTTTTGGAGGACAAGGTAGTGGCGTAAAATGGTTGGACGGGGCCAGAATGCCGGATCCACCGTGGTTTTTAAAAAGAGAAAATTCCAAATTACCACATGTAAACTCTTGATTTCTTATAAGGAAATTTTCAAAAAATAACCTCTTAGAAAATTTTAATTTTACTTTTAACTCTCTCCTCATTTTAATAGTAAAAATTATCTCTCGACCCGATCAGCGTTGTCACGTCAACGCTGACTGAATTTTTTTATTTTTGGATTTTTTAGGGTAGCACGTCTCTTTTGTAAACATGGAGATGTGTTATATATAACACGCCTTCCTGTAGGGCTCGTCGATACGAACGCGTGGACATATTATAATAGCGATTCTGATCTATGGTTTAAAAGTTATAACCATTTGAAATTACCACGTTCCCAAACCATTTGAAGTTATGACCATTTTTATTTTTTTGTCTTTTTTTTCTTGAAATTGTTTGTTATATTTTTTTTGTATTAAAATGGTTTGAGTTCAAACCTAAATTGTACACATCCATGTCATTTTCATACATTGTGTATGTTTGTTTATTAAAATTATTTATATTATTTATTTACTTTTTTTCATTTATAGCCCTAATTTTTTTTAACATTCAAATGTTAGTAATTTTAAATGGTCATAACTTTCAAACCGTAGATCAGAATCGCTATTATAATATGTCCACGCGTTCGTATCGACGAGCCCTACAATGAGGCGTGCCATATACAACACGCCTCCATGTTTACAAAGGAGCCCTAAAAAATTCAAAAATAAAAAAACTCAGTCAGCGCTGACGTGGCAACACTGACCGGGTCGAGGGTTAGTTTTTGCAATTAAAATTAGGGAAGGGTTAAAAGTGAAATTAAAATTTTTCAGAAGGTTATTTATGAAAATTTCCCTTCTTATAACCCCTCCAAATACTTATATAAATTTAAATAGATTTATGAGTTAAACTTCTATTGATAGAAGAAGAATATTTTAGTTAACTTTGACTAAAAACACACGGTAAATCTAAAACCCCCTATAATTTATTAAAATACAGAGAATCTTCTATACACGACGATTTTACATCACCAGATAAATTATATAACCCTATCTAGAGAGGTATAATATTTATTTATATTTTATATTTTTAACACATTATATGGGGTTTTACGTATACTATGCTTTCAACAAGGGTTAACAAGTAAAATAATCTTAATATATCAACAAAAATTTAACTGTGGGAGTTATTTAGATTTTCATATGTGTTTTTAGAGAGTTATTTTAGACGGTTTAGATTTTGCCCTTCTTAATAATATAACATGTCATGCCAAAATAGACCAATGTCTCATACTGTATTAAAACATACCGTGTTATGTTGCATCAATTCTATGATTTGCCGTTTCTTATGTCGTGTTGTGTCGGTTCGACTCTTTTTACACCTCAAAACAAAATCGGCACAACACAGGACGCTTCCCGTTACAGTTGTTAAGAATTTATTGTATTGATTATTGAGATTAATCTTTAAATATCCTCATAAAGAGAAACTTCTATTGTCATAGAACCTTCCATGTAAATAGATCAAAGGAAAGGTTGAGAGAGGTACCTAAGAGATGAATACTTTATGAGAGTATAAGTTCGTATATCATTTTTTTAGTATAGTGGAACTCTCAAGTTTTATGTTGTCTCGGCATGTGTTTAAACTTTATTAGATGTCATATTATTTAAGAGCTTATGCAAATATACTCAAAGGTTGGTCATGTTTGTTGTAAATTTAGTTTATAAATTATAAATTTTGACTTTTCTATGACAGCGCTAGACATTTGTTATCATTGTTAAAAAAAAATAGGAATACATAATAATAGATATTTGTTAAAATAAGCCTTAAAATAATTCTTTTTGTTATGTAATTGTCAAAAACCCTTTTAAATTGTAACAGAGGAGTTTAGAAGGAAATGAAATAACATATATCATTAGTTAAAAAGGGAAAGCATCAGCATTCAAAAAATAAAATTATTTAAAAAACACTATAAGCTATATCTTATAAACACCATTTACCCAATTTTTACATTCTGATTTTTTAGCTGTTTTTATCTTAAATTAATTCTAATAAGTTTATAATAAACATGTAACAACTACTTATTTTAAACTAAAAATCATAATTTTCAATTTATAAGTTTTAACGAGCAAGAACAGACTGATTTATTGTTAAAAAACATCAAGAAGCCAACAATAAGGGTGTCATGTCAGAGTCATACGAAAAAGAAATGATAATAATAATAATAATAATAATAATGATAATAATAATAATGGGTTGCTTGGAATCTCCATGGAGGGTGATTTCATGGACGCAAGTTTGAAATAAAATAAAAAATAAAAAACATTTATTTATAAAGGGTTGGTCTTTAAGGCATGGTTGCATGCTCATATGTGCACATATGAGTTCATAATTAAAAATGGATAGTCCTTCATGGCATGGTTGCATGCTGATATGTGTGGAGGTTTCTTCTAGGTGTGCATTTTTCTTCAAATATTATTGAATAGGCAGCCAGTTTCAAAAAATTTACATAAACCAATCACATTTTAATCAGTTCAGATTGACAACTCCATGGAAACATCAAAGCGAAACGACATACACACACACATCAGCACAAAATTAAAAAGGTTTCACTACTAATATACAAAAAGCAGTAACCAAAAAAATTTATATGTAATAAAAAAAAGAATGATCATGTACAATGTGAGTTCATCATTAGACTAACTGGAGGGAAACTAAGCAGTATAGACCCCTTAGATGCATCCCTTCAGAGGAGTAATGATAAACTATACATCTAAGCATATATATCAGAGATATTCTAAATTACAAAAAAAAAAAAATTAAATTTTTATACAATCTGATTGCTTTTCGGAATCAAACAGTTGAAGCGGAATTACCTTTCTTTTGTGGCTCGAGCTGCAGATCTTGATCCAGTGTGGCTGATGAGAAAATACTCCAATGGCATCAGAATCACATGATAGTCACATTATCAATCTGAGAATACCCATCAATCAACTGGAGAAACCGACTCAAATTACAATTAATCTGAATAAAGGAAAACATGACTCAAATTACAAAGAATCTGAATATTGATCATTCAATGGAATGAATGGTAACTTCATGGAATAAGATTTTTTTTTTTCAAAAAACCAAAAAAAAAAAAAAGCAAAATATATAAGACAATTCTTATGACAGGTAAACTTAACATACAGAAAACACACACATGATTTAAAGCTATATCAGGGTATGTGACCAGAGCAGGTTTTATTCAGGTCCCCAGACAAAGTAACTGATACAGAACCATGGACAGTCCGTATAAGATGTTCCTGAAGGTTCAAACAAAAGGAAACCATGGATGGCAAAATATTATGTAATACACTGTCAAAATGGAAACAGAATGGTAGACGTTGCTAATGTTCTGTTTGTGAATTAGGAGTTGACAGTGTGTTATAAATATAAATAACATACAATTTAGAATTACTGCAATACATGATAAAACTGAACATGCCTAGAAAAGATTGAACTAGAGTCATCTTAAATTGGAAAGCAATCTTCCATGCAGATGTTCAAGCATGTTTAACTATGTATCTTCAAACCAAAATAAAGAAAACAAGGTTAGCATTCCAAGAATGCCTATGTTGCTATGTACATCAGCTGAAACAAAGGCTAAGTAACAGTCCATACATCTTATCAGTCAACCCACACTACTACATCCAAAGACACTGTTCATGAAAAGACATAAACCAAACATAAGTGAAAGCAAAAATGGATACTACAGGCTTTCACTAAAAAGCGCATGATATTGATCTCATGAATAGGTTTGTTTGACAGTTACCAACAAAATAAAAAATAAGAACGATCATGTGAGTGGAAAAACAAGGACAAGCATTGGGCAAAGAATATCCAGAAGTTTTGGTAACACCATTGTCAAATATCTAGAGAATCAAATCCACAGCTTATATGCCTTAAATACTTGGCCCAACCTTGAGGGATTCAGATTGTATAGAAAATTTTATTTTGTCACAAGGCAAGGAATCAACAGTTTGCAAAAGAGCAAAAACATGCGATGTAACAAGGAAGAACGAAATCTAAATCAAAACCAAACAAATAAGATTATCAACAATCTAAATAAAAACCAGACAAATAAGATTATCAACTCCTGCAATAATTTTAAATAATGGTTCTCCTCACTTATAAAGCCCAATGACTACACGGCATAGGAAAAAATCTGTAGGTCAGTAGAGTAACACAGTTAAACTCACTATATGTTGGCATCTTCAAAATAAGCAGGAGGGATTTCTGAGAGAGAAGACAATGCTGCCACACACTTGAACTGTTTCAAGAAAGTACGGAACATTAGTTCATGTAAACTATAATCTCTGTTTTTTAAATGGTACATATGCACGGGGTGGAGCTTCATCATACTTTGTGTTGCATGTATTTGTTCTTTATAGCTATTAGTGAAGACCCCTTTCTGTTTAATTGCAAGTCATGTATGACAAGAACACAATCCTTCAGAACAGATGGCTGATAACCAGTGTAGTTCTGCAAAGCTGGGTTCTGAAGAAACATACAGAAATGAATGAGGTGAGCTTCACTTAATTCATAATTGGAATAGCTTTTATGAATTTACTATAAAAAAAAGGTGTCATTGATTGGAGTAATGGTAAAATAGTCAGGCCAACATAACAAAGTTTTTAGTCTTTAACCCGTTTGGAACGGGGATAGGATTTATTCTTGGGTATACATTTATCCAAGCATAAGTGAGTATAAATAAGGATAAAGTGATTTTGTGTTTGGTTGTGTTTTGAATTATTCTCGTTGGTAAACATAAGAATAAATGTTTTGTTGTTTGGTGAAATGTGAATAAAGTATGAATAAGGATTTATAAAAAGTAAAAAAATAATGATAGTTAATTTGACAGTGGGCCCACATATTCTTTGGGTGGAATAACCTAGAATAACTTTTATTTTAGGGGTTGATTGGAATTCATTTACCACTCTATACCAGTTTATTCTAGCATACTTTATCTGGGGTTATCCGGGCTTTCCAAATACAACAAAATTTCTATCCAGGGTTATCTGAGGGTTTATTCTCATTCCAAACATGGCTAAGTGACCACTTTGTGCAAGAAAGAAAAAAACAAATCAAAGGTTATCATTGTATCCAGTGTATGTGGGATCATCACTCTGAGTGATAATCTATATAGTAGTTGTTTGCTAAAACTAATAAGTTGCAATTTATGGCTTTTAGCTTAAAATAAGTTGTAGTAGCATGTATGTTTAAATTTATATGAAATTATTAATTTAAATTAAAAACAAATTTTAAAAGTCATAATCCAAAAACTAAAATCAATGGTATATTTGAGATTATAGCTTATGTGATGCTTTATATAATTTTTGTTTGGAACACAAATACCCTTAACCTACATTATGCATAACAATTGTCCCGTTATTACAAAACAAACATGAAAAGGTTATTTTTGATAATCACATATCAAAAGTTATTTTACAACTTATTCTAACAAAGCTACTTATTTATTTCCCACTTCTTAACAACTACAACAAACAAGTCTACTATTCATCAAAAAAGTTAAAATTTATCATCTATAAATCAAAACTTCAACAACATGGCCACACTGTAATAGGAAGAAAGTTTCTAGTGTCAACTTACCCAAGGATGCACGTTTGGATTGATTGTAAATCTTGTAAGAAAGACGGCTGATGCAGCAACTATTGATGGCAGAAATCGAATACATTCATACTCCAATAAACTTAATTCCGCAAGATAATTACTTAAAAACTCCATATTCAAATTTGGTTTCTGTAAAAAAGAAGGATGAACAACGATCTCTTAGTTAAAAAGTACCCGAGACTATTTCTCAATGTTTAGTATTTCTTCATGATGTAGTAAAAGAAACCAACAACAGAAGGTTTGGGTTTACTTTGCACTTCTCCAGAGGAATCCTGATAAATCTCCTGCACCGGCAAAAAGAACAAGCATGCATCAACAAAAGGGGCTAAAATTTGTATTTCACATTGAACACCAAATAAACTAAAGACGGTTCAAAACGAAACAAAGCACAGGGAAAAAAGAAGAAGAAGAAGATGAAACAATACTTCAAAAATCTACACAAAGGCCCTAGATAGCTTTTCTTATGATTTTACTTGGATGGGAAGAAAGAAGCACCAATCTCCAAACATTCACAACTATTTGATTTGAAAAGCAAAGAGTTTTACCTGAGAAAGGCATGTATAGTGGGATTGCCTAACTCAAATTTCAAGAATTTAAGTACATCATCCTCCATCTTCACCACCTACATACCCACGCAACCCCATATATCATTACACCATTACCATAAATGCAACAATGATTGGGATATTCAGACAAAAAAATGAACAAAGATACCTCTTCCTTCGTGTAAGTATTTTCGGTGACCTCACAAAAGTCCACAACATGTGGCGGCCTGATCTCTTCATATCTCCTGATCCAAAACCCACAATCATATCAACAAACACAACAAAACCCACATATCAATATAAAAAAATTTCAATCAAGTCAACAAATTATTGACTTACGAGGCAATCAACATAGAAGACACGCCAAGGAGCTGGAGATTCTCATGGTTCACAACATGCTTGGAGAGGAAGCGATCCATATATGATATCGTTAGGTAAAGTGTTTCAGGAACCAAACTATACTCTTCAGCCACCTCCACGAGCCAATTGACTACAATTCCCCTCATTCTCTTCGTCACATCCTTCTGAACGGACTCCATGTAGTCCGGCAATGGCCTCCTTTCTTGATCAACCTGATACAATATTGGAAAAAAGAGAGAGAGAACTCTTAACATTTTTTTCTAGAAAAAAAAAATGATGGGTGTCGATATACTGCTTCCTTTTTGCAAACGCCTCATCACTAACACAATAAATGAAATCATAAAATGAAGTATATACACACTAGTTCAATTACAAAATACGTAAAATTATATGCATTCAATTCATTTGAGTATGTACTTCATTTATTTATCAAATAATGCACTTCATTAGCGAAATACGTACTTTCTAGATCAACCTGATAAAAATTTGAGAAAACCAAAAACAAAACCACCAATCATAACTCTAGCATTTTTTGGAGAAACAAAGGAAAAAAAAAAGAACATTGGACACTAATAACTCAGTCCTCGCAATACATGAAATAAATACACTCCACTATGTCAATATACACTCTATTAAAATAAGTAAAAAATATATATGAATTCAATTCATACGAGTCTGTATTATCATTAACAAAGCACATACTTCAAAGAAATAAAAATCAAAACGTATGGTCTGCAAAAGTGACATCTTTTTTTGTCTTCCTCACCTCCATCGACCTCAGATAGTTGTATATCTCATCAGCAAATTCACAACACATCTGAGGATCACTGTCAATGTCCGGTGGAGGAGGAGATGACGGCGCCGTCTGTTTCTTGACCGAACCCTTCCTCTTCAGTCGTGGCTTGGGCACTATCGACGGATCCGCATCGGACGGCTGAGGAGGGACATCGACGGAGTTGGAGATGCTGGGGAGCTCGCCGAGGACGACACGGTTCTTGCTCCTCTTCGAAAGGGGGATCTGTTGCTGCTGCTGGAGCTCCTCCGCGGCCCTCTTTTTCGAGACCGAGCGGGTGACGCGGATGAAGTTCTCCTTGTCCGCCATGGATGGATCTCTGATTAACTAGGGTGGATCTTGTTAGGGTTTCTAATTAGGGTTTTGTTTGGCTTGGGCAAATTGGGGTTCCTGATCAGTTCACATTTATGGATAGGATCTAATCGTCACTGGGTTTCAAAATTTGAATCTTTTTGTTTCGATTATTTTGTGGCGTGTTTTGGGATTTCATGGTTTGTTCGAATTCGATGTGGCGGGATTTGTTGAAGCATTTCGGGTTAGGATTTATTTTATATATAAAACAAATAATTCCAAGTATTTTTTTAATTCCCTCAACCATAGAGCAGTCTCATGTTAACAATTATATTTTTTTGAAATAACGTTTTGAAAACATATTTAAAAAATAAGATTTTCAATAAAGTGATTTAAATAGATTTTGTTTTTTAAAAAGCGCATTTTTTGTATTTTTTAAAAA
The DNA here is from genome assembly GCA_030737845.1 of Acorus calamus. Taxonomy (NCBI): domain Eukaryota; kingdom Viridiplantae; phylum Streptophyta; class Magnoliopsida; order Acorales; family Acoraceae; genus Acorus; species Acorus calamus. The sequence continues at coordinate 6,598,122 of CM060877.1, read as the reverse complement.
ACAACATTTTTATACTAAAAACTATAATTAAGTTTTTTATTTTAGCCTGTTTCATGAAATGTGTTTGATAACGCGTTTAAGTTTTCTGTTTAATTTAAAAACAAATCACCCCAAATCATGTTACCAAAGCATTTTCGTTCAAATATTATTTGTTTATGTAATAATTTGGGAATACACATCGAGAGAGGGATACACCGTACGTTGGGGATATCTATGGTGGAGAAGATTGGCACCTCACTCACAAGAGATGGTCACGCATCGGGGGATCATCTGGAACTCCGCAGCCCCTCTCAAGGTCAAGTTTTTTGTGTGGTTGGTGTGTCACGGCAGGATTCTCACAAAGGCATATGTATCGAAGTGGTGCCCCAATATTTCAACCGTATGCGTACTTTTCAATGCCAACACAGAAAACGGTGGATCATTTGTTCAGGGAGTGCTCGATGGCAAGAGAATTGTGGGAGAGGCTAGGTTCACTCTGTCACATCCGTCTGACTTGGGCTTCTTTGGACGAATTCTGGTCAGCGTCGAGGAGAATGACCAGCCAGGGGGACCGCATGATGGAAGCTAAGGTGCGTTGTCTAGTAGTTCAAGCTGGCCTCTGGGCGACCTGGCTCACAAGGAACGCGGTTGTGTTCCGAGGCCAACGTTTTTATAGGGAGAATTTATGGGAGGTCATATAAGGTTTCATTAGAGACTGGGGTCGTTACATTGTGGGTACCACATGTATTGAGTTACACCGGGGAGGTGTCCCTTAGTTTGTGAGGAGTTAACTCGTGCATGGCTTCTTGTGGTAATTGGAAAAGATTTCTCATCTAGTCCTTTGCCTATAAGTATTTCTGTATGTTTCCCTTTGGATATAACCTCATTCCATATATGAAATTGAGGTAGCAATCGTCTACCAGTTCCATAAAAAAAAATGGTTTAATAGGGTAGATAGAGCATGATAATGTACATGTACATGTACATGAATAACATGATGAGAGTGTATGAATAACATCTTACACATAACACATTGTTCCAAAAACATATTTTCTTGGGGTTTGGATATAGGTAGGATCCAGAGTGAAATTCGACAAGAATTCACTAAAATTACGATTTCGATAAAGATGTCAAAGCATATTATGATGGTTTAAAGGAGGATTATTAGTAGCTCTCATCTAGAAATAAAATTCTTCATTAACAGGAATCCTGGAAATTTGACCTAAAATGTCTAGGACTAACATGGGGATGATAAATTCCGAACACAGTTCTCCTATATGTTTTAATAGAATGAGAATGAGAATAAATGCCAAACAAACCCTAAGCCCATGGTCGAGAATAGGCTCGGAATAAGTTGGAATTAGTCAGCATGCTTGGATGGCTTGAATAAATGAGAATCTGTATGTCATAATTAACCGATAAAAAATGATATATGAATTCCAACCAACCTCTGTAATTAAGTTATTATAGGCTATTCAACCCAAAAAAATATGTGAACCCACTGTTAATCAATTGTTATCACCTCTTTTAATAAATTAACTGTTAAATCAATCATCATTATTTTTTTACCTTTAATAAATTCTTCTTCACACTTTATTCACATTTTATCCAAATAACAAAAACTCTATTATTACGTTTTTCAACCAATGGAACTCAAAATACAATCAAACTAAAAATCATTTTACCTTATTTATACTAGAATAGTCATAAACATCATAATAACTTAATTCTCGAACCAAACATGAGCTAAATATTACTTAGGCTATGAATGCATGGTTGCGACAAACTATCTCATGTGGTTCGAAGAGGACAGGTAGCGTTTGGTTACACGTTGTGCGGCTTTTACATTTGCAGAAAATTGTTTCTGCAATCATGTAACCAAACATTTTTTTTACTGTAAGAGCTTCCCACGGACAAATTTTAGGCAATAGTGCCCAAAAGCTACGATTTCCAAAAACTAGGGGGGGGGGGGGGCTGAGCTACCTGCAAAATCAGTTTTACAATCACGCAACCAAGCATTTCACTCTATTTTATCATATGTGTTTCATGCGAATTGATACCAATTCACATGATTTCACACCAATTTGTATGAATGCATACCAATCCATACCAATTGGTGTCATTTCGTATCAATTTCGTGGTATCAATTCATATGATTTTATACTAATTGCTATCAATTTCGTATTAGAATAAAATCACGGTTAAAGAAACAACTCTTGGTGAATATAACTCACAACAACATAGACTTGCAGAAGCAAGCAGCATTTTCAACACCCACCATATCCATATATATATCACAAACCTATCTAATCTTCCAACCCATAAATCCATAATAATTGTTACACAGCCCCCTTCAAAGTTTGAAGAATTTCACCTTTCACGTACATTCTCAAATACAAACTAACATAATGTTAGAACTGTCGTTTAAAAAACAATAAACTTTCATCCACCACTTATCTTCAATTTATACAAGGTGAACTAGAGAAATGATCTTTTATAAACATCTATTGCATGAGTTATTGGATATGACATTTGAGTTCCAAACAACAATTGATAATAGAATAACACTTTGAGAAAACACAGAAGAGTGGATAACAAAATGTAGATTCCATCAATTAAAAGGAATAAAAAAGAGACATTGAGGACCTTTGGTTATCACCTTAACAGGGCCTCTAATTGTGCCAAGCTGCTATGCCATGCAAATGATAATTCCTTGCAATTTGACTGCATGTTATTTTGCTATGGAGAGAGACCTTGCTCTAAGGTTCAGGAATATCCCCCTAAGTATTCACAAAAACAAAATAAATATAATAAAATTAAAATATACATGCTAATGGAGAAGATATGTATGATTTGATGAGAAGAATTCCAAACAAAGGGAAGAAAATGATACCAGCAACATGCAACGAAGCTGTGGAATATAACACGGAATTGCAGAGGCATGTACTGATGATTTATCCATCCCACTATTGGCCAAAACTGCATCATGTAAAACATGATATTTCTAGCATCGTCATCTCATAAATGGAATCACGTAAAACATGGGGAATCTCTAATCGAATAAGATGGTCTTGAATACATGCATCATATCATATGAAATATCATGCCATGTATCAATATATGTGACATGCTCATATGCCATGTACATAAAATTCATTAAAAGAAGAATCAATGTTTCAACATCAAATCCATGAGAAAAAAAATGTTACATACCGTCCACGCTGTCAGCTGTACTGAAGGGTAACCCTTTTTGAGCCTCTGCTTAACTTGCGACCATGGTCTTCCTGCAACAGAAACAGAAATTGAAGACAATGTATACAACATATAAAACATTTGGAGACCTCTCAGAATACTGGAATTTGATCATGAATCATTCAATTGCATCATACAAAGATCCTAGTAAAACCTATGTCCTTCACATATTAAAAGTGTGGCACACATAATTACCAAATGAAATATACTTTCTGTATAGTGGGAATCACCAAGTGATTCTTAATCCATATCCAGAAGAAAATCTCACTGGTCTATGTGGTGACCTTTAATGCTGAGTTTCTTTTGAAATGAGAACAATTTTTTCAAATGAGAGTTGGAGTTCAAAACTTCACAAAGTGCATGCTTGAGTGAACTTGAAAGTACTGTAAATGGTTTATAAGGAAAATTTTATGAACTCTATATCCCATTCACAGTGTTTTCACGAGTGTTCATTTAGTGACATATATAAATCCACATTTGGATACAAGTACCATCGGCATCTTTTACAAGCGTCCATTAAGTGACATAACCCCAAATGTTTCGCTTATGCGTACCTATAATAACAGCACCAAATCTCTGCTAGGGAGAGACTTACCCTCAACAACCAACCCGTAGTATGTCATGAAAAGCAGGTTGTTCCAAGGAGAAGAAGTCAACTGCTCTAGTAACACCTGAAAGAATATCCCTAACACATTAATTTTTACAATTATGAAATCGGCTTAACACTTAAACAGCACCTATCAGTTTTCTAACCTTTAAATTGTTCATTTACCCAAAAAAATATAAAATTTCACCTTGATCACAATGATCTTGTTTTTCTTTCATGTAAGCTTCTTTTCATGCCTCTCTCTTTGAGATGTGTATTGTAGTCTCAGTACTCTATGAAGATCTGTATATGGAATATTATGTTGTCTCCATCTTTGATATAAATATAATTTGATTGAACCTTCTTGGCCTTGAGTGTTGTTTACTTTTGGACTTCATACATCTATACGACGTCTTGGTATGATTTCCTATGTCAATTTATTTTTCTTATTACATATAGTTTATATTCATTATATATATGAAAACTGTTGGTCTCAAATTTTGCTCGTCTCATTTCCTTGTGATGAACTTAGGGAGTGGGGGGTTACAGGGGAAACGACATTTGTATAAATCGTTACAAAGACTAGCCAACACGAAGGAAATGCAATTTGAATTTTTATATGAAATATCAAACCACTATGGCTTGACAAATATAATTGAACAAGGAACTCCTGAAGTTCAAAAACAATCTCAGATTTACAGAAGATAAAAACCAACTTACCTTCTTCGCCACGGTTTTATTGTCTTTCTTCCCCTTGAAAATTGCATCCATCAATTTGTGGAGGAAGTGCCCAAAAGGTCCTCCATACGCGAATCCAAAGAGCTAAATATCATCAAACCAAAACCCGCTTGAAATCAATTTTCAAGCACACCATTTTCCCAAAAGCTGCTCTCAATCAGCTTTTCCATAAAAGCTACTCTCAATCAGTTTTTTCATAAAAAGACACTTTGCTGACTTTTAACATATAAATAAACCAAAATATGAAATCAAAAGCTAAAAAGCATTCATTTATATAATCAAAATCAGTTTGACAATTGGTTCCAAAACGAAGCCTTAGATACAACCATGATCAAATTCAATATGGATTTCCACTATGTTTTATCCACAAACAATGAATGACATCATAGATAAAAAAAAAATTCTTTGAAAAAAAAAATTACAATTCTATTACAAATACAATCAATAAAAACCCATAATTCCAATTGAATTTCCAGACACCCAATGAAGAAATAACAACACCCAATGCTCCAAAACAATCCAAAAACCATCCAACATCAAATTCAGCAACGAAAGACAGAATTTCAAATACCACTTTGAGGAGGAGCCGTTTCAGTTGCAGCCTCTCGAACCCGGAGAGCTTCTGCGCCACCGAATCGCTAATTCCCGCCAAAACCCCCGCCGTCACCGCCTGAAATTGAAAAAAAAAAGAGACCCAGTGAGAAAGAACACGGCGGCGGAGGAGAGTGAGTGAAACAAGAGGAGGAGGTGATCTTATTCAGCTCACTTTGGTCCTCAACGGGTGGAGCTGGAGCTCGAGCAGGTATCGGTTCCATCCCTTCTTCACGAGTTCACCCATTCTGGGGCGGTAACCTTACCTCCCTTAATCCGCTCCTCCTTTGCTTCTCATCAACGGTGATCCGGATTTCTTGGGGGGGGGGCAATATCTCATCAACGGTGATCCGGATTTCTTGGGGACACGTGTCGTTTCGGTATGTCGTGATTCACTGAAAAGTACGTTTGGGACGGTTCACGTGTTTGGATGTGGGGGTATTGATCCGATGACCCGGTCATCAACAGTGTGTCTATCCCCACCAACTAGTTTAGCAGTCCCACAAATCTAGAAAACACAATTTAACAAGTGATAAGTACTGAAATAATAAGTAATTATGGTGATAAGTGAGAGAAAGATAATTTATCTCGTTTAATATAAAAAATAACTGAGATAAAGTGTGGACAGTTATTTTAATTTTAAAATATAAATAAAAAAATTATTCCATTTAGAGGCTAAAATAACATTTTTTCTTATTTTTTGTTTTAATTTTGATAAATATGAATTAATATAAAATTGATGAAGTTTTTTCCTCTCAAATTAGAACAATTTATTTCTAAAACTTCAACTCCTTGTCAAACTAATCTTGAAGATTGAAGAAGAATAAGATACACAAATTTATCCATAAAAAACAATAAAAATAATAAAAATAGAGAGGCGAGAAATTGAGAGAAAGGGAGGATGGCGGGGTTAGAGTTCCATGTGAAATGGATTAGTGGGGTTAGAAAAATAAAAATAAATAATAAATAAATATAAGGGTGGCAAAATTGTGAGAGAAAAGGAGGATGGTGGGGTTAAAGTTCCATGTGACATGGAGTAGTGGGGTTAGCAAAATAAAATAATAAATAAATATAAGGATAGCAAGATGAAAAGGTAATGGGATGGGTAAAAACAGGGAGGGGGCTAACCGCAACCTATTAATAATGATATTTTTATATGAAAAATAATTTAACAAACTTTGTCCGTAGGATACAGCTGTCCATGATTCTCAACCATTTAATTTTTAAAAAATTATATGCTTCGACTTTCAAAACAAGTGTTATAAAATATATTTTTAGTCGAACATGTGTTGTCCTAGTGAATTATATATTGCATTAGTAAAGTATATAATCAATTATGATACTACTTTTAAAATGCAGATCAGACTACAAGTGGAATTGAGCGGATTAACTCTCATTTTATACATTGAGCATGGTGATTATAGATGAAAGTACAAAAATGAATGTATTATTTTTCAATCTCTTATCATTTAATTTGTTTTGCAGTACAGATGAAAGTACAAAAAGGAATGTATTATTTTTCAATATTTTATCATTTAATTTGTTTCGCAATCATTACATCTTAACACTTTATATCTCAGTATATATTTCAAAAATGCATTTAATGCACTAATACATATGTGTGTGTGTGTGTGTGTATATATATATATATATATATATATATAAAAGAACATAATTCATTAACTAAAGATATACCTTAAAAAAATGCAAGTAGCAATAGGGCTATAATTAAACAAGATCGAACATATCATTTTCATTTTTTTGTGTGTGAAAATAGACCCGTGAGGGATACTCCGACACTCATTTGTTGTTTAACAAAAACTATACTCCATTATCTCAGTACATATATAGGCATACAACAAATTTCTTAAGTTCACTTTAAGAAAAGGGGAGATCAAAGACCACTGAGGTTGTCTCGCATCACCATCGAATTAGATGATTCAAATATAGTTTCTTTCTTTTGATTTAAATACGGGCATTAATAGTATGAGTTTCACTGGGAAAGTGTATGATTAAAAAAAAAACTAATGTGAACCGTAGATAACATATCATTTTCAAAATGATATATCCAACTATTTACAATTTCGTTTGTGGTTTCCAACCGTTTTAATTTTTTTTAATATATACTCAAACTGGATTGCAAATAGGATTGATCAGATCAACACTCATTTTTATACTGAGTCAATATCGTGACGGCCATAGATGAGAGTACAAAAGGAATATGTTATAAAATCTGTGTTACAGTCATCATGTCTTAATACAATGTATAAAATCATTTAACACAATGTATACTCTCTTCTATTTCAATATATATTTCATTACTATAAATGAATTGAAAAACGCATTTTATTTTTTATAAAAAATATAATTAATTAATTAAGTTTATACTCAAAAATAAAAATAAAATGCAGGTAGCAAATAGACCCGTGAGGGACACTGACACTCAGATTCTTGTTTAACAAAAACTATACTCCACTACACATGCAACAAATTTGTTGTTTCTCAAATTCAATTCACTGAAAATGAAAGACAATTGATGTTGTTGTCTAACGTCACCATCCATTCAATGATTCAAATATTTTTTTTCTTTTAATTTAAATATGTAAAGAAGATAAAAGCAAAAGGTTCATCAAAATTAACACAAACTTAATTACAGCCCCTATGAATCACCCACTCAAAGGTGGGAAATAAGTCAGCATGAGTCACAATCCCATCAAACCCACAAAGATATGTCTTTTATATACTAAAAAATAGTTTAAAAAAAGTCTGAAATGCGTAAAGAGAATAAAAGATAAAAACATACTGAGAAAAAACCTAACAAAGGAAGGACGATAAAACACGAGAGGTGTTTATTGTCGCAGCCGTCTAGTCTCGAAAAAATAAATAAAAAAGTAATAAACTTCATTATTAGATCACCCCACCATCAGATGCACTATATCACCGTTGCCCACAAGTTATTAATGTAATAACAAAAAAAAAAGTTATCATTTCATATGTATTGTATAAAAGGGAATTTTTGGTATAGATAACCCTCATCAATTCTAATTTTGTCAAAATGCTCTTATTAAAGATCTTCGAATAAAAATACTCATAATTTTTTTAAATCTTTGTATCGGTGCCCTTGCGATCAACTTAGCTTGGTTTATTCACGCTTGGTGGATGTCAAACAACATATATAACCCTTCTATATGCATAATAGGGGAGCCGATTTGGTGCGGCGAACGGCGGATGCGGCCGCGACATGAGCCGTCCGATCACGGGTCCATCGCATCCGACGGTCCGATGTGAACGATTCACATCGGACCGTCGGATGCGCTGGACCCGTGATCAGACGGCCCATATCGCGACCGCACCCGCCGTTCGCCGCACCCAATCGGTGCTCTGCATAATATATCATATATATTATAGTGGAGGATATACTTGACGTAGTATAAATGTATTGACTTAAAGTTTCTAGGGGTACTATGGCCATTGGGTTTTGACAGGATATTTTGACAAAATTGGATTTTATAAGGGTATATTTATAAATTTTCATTAAAATAGGTAAAATAAGTTAAACACCCCTTATATTTTAAAAATATTCACTCACACCCCTATGTTTTTCAAAAATTATACACTTATACCCCTACCATTAAATCCTATCATGAAAAAGGGTAATATGAATTAATAGTTTATATTAATTAAAATGCATAGATGATTAATTTGAGAAGATACTTTCATTTTATTGTTATTCTATTCAATTAGAATTATGCAGTAGTTTTGTGCATTTAAAAAAGAGCTTTTTACATATATACCCCTTAAAATCAAATATTGACAAAAATACCACCCATGGTCTTTTACCTCTAATACCCTGAGGTTATTTTCGTTTTACAAGAATATCCTCAAAAAGGCATTCATGCATAATAAAATGAGGTTTTTTTAGGGTATATATATGGAAAAAAAAATCAATAAAATCTCACTGATGCCATGCATGCAAACCACCCACAGTGGAATATTCGTTTGGAATCTCACTGATGCCATGCACACCTATTTATACGTCCTCCTCCTCTTCTAGCTCTGTATACTCTCTTTTCTCTGCAGAGACATTTTTTTGAAGAATTTTTTGATTTTTTTTTCAATGGAGGGGATAGTTTTGATCTTCGATTTCGACAAGACGATCATCGACTGCGACAGCGACGAGTGGGTCGTTGGCGGTTTGGGTGGCGCCGCCCTCTTGGAGGAGCTGCTACCCACCTTGCCTTTGAACACCCTCATGGTTTGTGATCCTTCAACTTGGTTTAGATTTTTATTTTTATTTTGTTATTTTTTTCATTGAGATTCTTGATTTTGAATTTTTTTATTTTGTTTCATTGAATTCATGTATAGAAAGAATTTTTTGCTCACTGTTGGTTTAATTTTCATTGATATACTTGATTTTTATTTATGATATTTAGGGTTTTTTTTTATTGATGTCTGTTTGGTGAATTTTGGTTCTGTTTCATTGAATTTATCAATAGAAAGATCAATCTTATTTGGTTTTATTTTATTTTTCTCACTATTGATTTTTTTCATTGATATTCTTGATCAATGTTATTTAGTTTTTTTTTTAATGTGTGTTTGGTGTATTTTGATTTTGATTTATGTTATTTATGTTATTTCCATTGACCATCAACAGAAAGATCAATCTTATTGGGTTTTAGTTTTTAATGGGGTTTTAGGGATTTTAAAAAATTCGATGATTTGTTAATTTAATCCTAAAATATTAGTTTAGGATTTTAGGTTCTTGCTTTTTGTTATTTTGTTTTCATTGAGATTCCTGATTTTATTTTTATTTTTTATTGGGTTTTTTATGTGTGTTTGGTGTATATTACAAAATGATAAAAATATAGAAAACTCAACATATATATTTAATGAAGCAAATGTGGAAAGAGAAAAAAAATCAATTAAGTGGTTAACAATCAATTATTAATATCATTACAAAGATTAGACTATTATTATAAAAATTAAGCTAAGGTTATTTTATCATTTGTTTTCACTAGTTATATGTTATCTATAGTTAAGTTAGATTTTGATCAAAACAAGTGATCAAATAGTATATTTTTATTTATATTAAATAAGAATTTGATGGTATACAAATAAATATGTGATTTACAATGGTATAAAAATAATTAGCATGCATTTGTAGGGTATATATGCAAAAAAAAAAAACCATATTAAAAGTTGAGCGATTTGTCAATTTAACCCAAAATATATTTTGTTCACAAAAATGGTCCTTCTTTCCTATTTGTTGTTAAATTAAGGTGGTGTTTGTCCGCGGCGGAAAGCTGATTTTAAGTGCTGATGAATAAGTAAAGAAGGAGGTTAATTAGCTGATAATCTTTAAAAGTTCAAAAAAAAAGTATTTGGTTCAACGGAAAATATTAAACAGTTATTTAGATAAGTGTGTTTGGTTGGCCACTTAACATATGTCCTTATTAGAAGGAAATTTTGGTTCATTTTATAAGCACTGAATGTTATTTTGATATTTGATTGAAAACATGAAAACATGCTTATTTTGAGTAATTCAAATAGAAAGATCATTGATATTTTCCATGGAATACATCAATCACTAATGCCACCTCGAAGAATGAAATAATTACGTGGAAACCTACAACCTTAACCCAACTTCTAATCTAAACCAAGGAAAATGACTAACTAATAAACCTTTTAAGCTAGCCTCATTAAAATAACAAGAAAAGATAACATGTTCTCCTTTCACTTGTTCAGAGTGACAATTTCACTCAAAAAGCAAGAACCCCCCCCCCCCCCCAAATAAAAAAAAGAAAAAAACCCAAAAACACAATCTACCCAACAAATCAACAAACCCTCAAAAACCTACCTCTGCAAACCCAAAAAGAAACAATCTATACCTCCCCAACACAATAGAAATTATGATAATAACAGCACAAACAACCTAACTTGTACTCTTCCCAGCTCCCCTAGCCATTATCGAATAAAAAACCTAAAAGTAAAAAAAAAATGCCCTAACATTCAGCCAAAATCCCAAAATCGGGTGGTGTTCATCTTGAAAATGCAAGCAAAAGGAGGAAAATAGACCGATCTTCCCCGAAGATGCGAAGAGGAGGGGCTGACAAGCAAGCGAGACGGTGAAGGAGGTCGTTCGTGGAGATTGGTGCAGCGTCTAGGGTTTCGATCGGGGGTGAAAATGTTGAGCAGGAGAGAGAGAGTGTTTGGAAAAAAAACAGTTTATATAGTGCTGGCCTGCTGGGTAATATTTAGAATGTAGGAGGGCAAACTTGACTTTTCGCAAGAGTTACCCTACGTTTTGAGTAAAATAAGTGAGGTATGTTTCACTTAAATTTTGCAGAGTATTTTTGCTAAAAGGGTTTTTATAAGCTCTGAATGTGAGAGTCAACTAAACACATAAATAAGAAAAAAAAAGTGCTTAATTTCTGTTTTCAACCTAATAAGTGCTGAAATCCATTCAAACCAAACACAACCTAAGTTATTATTGTTGTTAAATTAAGTTATTATTTCTGCCCGGTTTTCTGTTTCCTAGGATTTTATTTTATTGTTTCGTTTATTAGGGCATGTTTGGATACTGTGCAAATAGGGGTGAGTTTTCATTTGCACATGTTCAAACATAATATTTTGTTTGGTTATGATATTTAAAGTGTGACAAATAAAATCCAAGGTTTTCATTTGCCCCTAATATATGGGGAAACAAAATCCCAACCAACCCATGTGTTTTCATTTGTAACAGATTTTATTTTCACACCTCTCAAGTGTATATAAAGCAATTTTACATTTTTACCATCCAACAAATTTATTAAAGTCTATATTATCTAAAACAAATATTTCATCTCCTAATCTTATCTTAAGTAATAAAATAGATAATTATATTTTATAAATTTATATAACTTACAATGATATAATTGTGTGGATAATAAATATTAACGTGGTATGAAAATATTAAAATATATCAAGAAATCTTAACTAACTATCATATATATTATCCAACAAAATTGTTATTTATAAAATATAAAAAAACCTTGTATGATTATTTGTTAGTTGAAATTAGAATATTTTTTTATTTATATTCTATTATATTAGAATTTTTTTTTAACCACATTGACTTATATATAAATTAAAAAACTAATATATGCAATATTTAAATTTAAATTTTTTATATATAATATATTTTTCATAAATTTTTCGGGTTTTAAGAAAATAATATATTTGGTAATCATTTGAAAAAAATATTTTATCTATTTATAATATTATTATCTTTTAACATTATAAATTGGGACATATACAAACAGTTTCACATATGTGAGACAAACAATTACTAATAAAAACATATGTGTAAATGATAACACAACATGAAAACAGATAAACATATGCAAACAATGTACAAAGTTTCCTTGCACGTGTAATGTAAAATTTGTCTGTGCAAAAAAACACGTACAAATAATCACTGCATCCAAACGTGCTCTTAATGATTATCTTGTTCTTTTCCTTTTTTGTAGGGTTGATTTATATAAGCTGTTATATAAGCTAAATTAGTTATTATTTTGGTTCTATTTCATTCATTCCATCATTAGAGAGATCGCATTTATTTGGTTTTTATTTTTAATGGGGTTTTAGGGATATTAAAATTTGGGCGATTTGTCAATTTAACCCAAAATATATTTTGTTTACAAAAATGGCCCTTCTTTCCTATTTGTTGCTAAATTAAGTTATTATTTCTTCCGGATTTTTTTATTGTTTCATTTATTAATGATTATCTTTTTGTTTCTCCTTTTTTGTAGGGTTGATTTATATAACCTGTTATAACCATTTGGAAATATTTTTATATATTTGATTTTTTTTCTTTTTTTTTCCATAAAGAATTAATTAACTAAAACGCAAATTTTCTTTCGTTCAGTTTTTGGTTTTTATTCATATTTCATTTTTTCTTCTACTTTTATTGTTATTTTATTGTTTTCATTTTAGTATACAATATTTTTTTACTAAATTAATAAATCAAAACAAAACACATTATTTAATAAAATTATCTAACACGATATATATTCTATTATAAAAAATATAAAAATATTTAATATGTTAATTTATACGAGCATGTATTTTGTTGTTATGAAGGAATATACTTCATAGTCACACACACATATATATATATATATAGTCGAGTGATATCATGCGGCGTCCCGTACGGTGCGGGAAAATAAAAAAAAATGTATATATATATATATATATTCAAAAAAAAAATCAAAACGTTTTGTTCGAGACAAAAGTGGCTCCACCTATTATGATAAATATAAAAATATTTAATTTTTTAATTTACGAGCATGTATTTGATTTTTATAAAGAATGTACTTCATAGCCAAATATATATATTTCAAAAAAAAAAATCAAAATGTTTATTGGATACAAAAGTGGCTCCAGAAAGGACTGAGCATTACATTTTCCTTGGTATAGTCACTGTAGATAAGTTACTGAAGTACTCTTTCAATTATGCAATGTGAAACAGGTCAGAATGATGAGTTACTTACACTCTCAAGGGAAGACCATTCAAGACATCTCAGACTGCTTGAAAACTGTTCCCATTGATCCTCAGATCATCTCAGCCATCAAAACAGCTTATGCTTTGGGGTATTATACCAATCTTTGATCAATTTTTATAACATCAGCCTTGTCATGATTCCATAAAGTTATGAATGTTTTTCATGTTACATATTTTCATGTGTGTTAATTTTCCATCATCAGGTGTGAATTGAGGATAGTCAGTGATGCCAACACATTTTTCATAGAGACCATACTGAGCCACCATGGACTGCTTGAGTGCTTCTCAGAAATCAACACAAATCCAAGCTTCATTGATGATGATGGGAAGCTGAGGATCCTCCCATACCATGATTTCCACTCTTCCTCCCATGGTTGCACCCTTTGCCCTCCAAACATGTGCAAGGTACTTAATATTAGTCCTAAATGACTGTCACTAGATCCACTCAATGCCGAATCTCATCAGGTTCTAGTTAGTATCCAATCAAAGATTGACACACAGCAGAAACTATTACAATCTCACATGTTAAACATGTCAGTTCTTCATTGAGGATTGATTATTCCTGATAGGATTTAGCTTTGAGCATCGCGTGATAGCTCTTCACGTGTTGCATTTTTTTGCAATCTTTTAGACAAATCTTGAAATGACTTGAGTGTTAGTTCATCAGTCATCAAAACTAATATAAAATCACGATAACACAGGGATTGATCGTCGAGCAAATCAAGGAATCCATATTACAGGAAGGGAAGAGGCGAATCGTATACCTTGGAGACGGGAAAGGCGACTATTGCCCGTCGCTCAAGTTGGTGGAAGGAGATTTTGTGATGCCGAGGAAGAACTACCCGGTGTGGGAGCTGATCACCAGCAATCCATTGATGATCAAAGCTGAAGTTTGCGAATGGGGCGATGCAGAGGAGATGGAAGAAGTCCTCCTCAAACTCATCAACATGGTACTACTATCTGCTCAAGAGGAGGGGAATTTCCAAGCCATGCCAAGGCTTCCACATGAGGCATTTCAGCAGGTCCTCAGAGTTCCTCACTGATGAATTTGAGCTGTGGCCTTTGTTTTTTGAATTTGTATACTTGGGTAAATTTTGTTGTTGTTGTTAGTGGTTTGGGCAAATTGTTTAGACAATGACCATTGACTGATATTATGATAGAGGGATATTTTTTTCCATTCATCCAGCTTGTTGTTGTCTTTGTCACATTTAACTGAACTTTATAAATTGTGCCATCTGCTTCAAGAATATAATCAATTTAGACTACAATGGAAGATCTTTACTAATACTCAGAGAGATGGTTTTAGAAAGAGAGCAAATGGTCAACAAAGAAAGCCATAAGACAACATGTTGATAAAATGATGGTATAATTTTAATTGAAATGCCAACCGCATATGAGGAGGGTTCAAACTGAAATAATAGAGCGTAATTTGTGTTGATCCACGGTGAACAGGTGATGGGCGGGTGGTTGGTCAGGGCAATAACATGTGATAGGTTAGAATGATAAACGCATGACAGACTGTGATTAGTCTGAATCCACAGTTTGTTGTCGAGGATGAGAGATACGAGAGTGAGAGGGGATATCCTCCTCCCCCAGCCGGATACAAATTATCCTCCCAAATTGACACAATCATGATGGATAACTTTTGCATGTGATCGAAGATAATGACTCATCAAGACATGTGTCAATTCACCATTAGATTGATGAAGACACGTCGCGGATGATAGTTGGTTTAGACAATAACACATGACAAGTTAGAATCGATACACAGTGAACATGTGTCAAACAATTATTGAAAAAGGTAAAATGGACCCTCCAGGTTTGTCGCCCACATTACAAGTTGGCAACAGCTTGCATACCACATACATGAATAATGAAATAGATTATAATCTGAAATGTAGTATAGGATAATATACATTCCATGAAGGAGGCATAGCAAGTGCAAAAATAGACCATGGAAAACCATTCATATGTTACAAGACAAATAATACATAACACGTGTTACAAGACAATTCATCCTATGTACCTAATCACATTTGGATGTTTATGTAGCAGCCCATCCATCCATAGCAATTATTGTTCCCATGTTTCACCAAGACAGAGAAAATGGTGGCCTTCCACAACAGGCCATGAATCATTGGTGTGGGACTCCAGACAACATATTTCATCATATCACAATGAACAGAAGCACACAAACAAACAGAATTTTTTTTTATTGCAAAAGAAGCCAATGAAATCGTGGGTGGATAAAAATGCTTACAAACTCTATCAAATTCAGGCCAGGCAGATTTAAAGATTCAAAAAAAAAAAAAACTCACAAAGTGGAATAAGGAAGGGGACGGTTATATATACACCATGCATTGAGAAACCCACACCTATTATCCGACCCACCCCAAACTTTTTTACAAATCTCTAAACCCACACCTCTGTATATGTGTGAAGTTTAATATTGGAAACCCACCCCAACCATTTTACCCCAACTTTATCTCTCTCTTGCTTCTCACTTTTTCTTCTCCCCTCCCGCGCGGCCATCTGCTGTGGCGACAGACGACGATGACGGATGACAAACGCGCGGAGCTGCTGTTGCTTCTCATCTGCTGCAGCAACGAACGACGGGCAACGAACGACGATGATGGACGACAGATAACAATGGAAACGCACAGAGCTGCCGTTGCTTCTCGCCTGCTGCGGCGACGAACGACGATGATGGACGACGGATAACAAGGGAAACGCGCGGAGCTGCTGTTGCTTCTCGCCTGCTGCGGTGACGAACGACGATGACAATTGGGGCGGCGACTGGTGCGGGGGAGGGTAGGCGCCCGCCCATGCCGAATTGGGTCACGGAGGTGCTGATGACCATTGCTGCCGTAGGGTCTAGACAGGTTCGACAGGTTTCAATCAAACCAGTGGTGCAATGGTCGACTAGAATAAGTCGATCGGGGAGTTTACACATGACAGCTTCTGGTCGAATGAGTTCGGTAGGTCTTAGTCGAACAGGTGGTTCAATGATCGACTAGAACGGGCCCACCTGGGAATTTAAAATTGACATTTTTTGGTCAAACTTAGGTGAGAAAGGCCAATAGTAAGTTCTGGACCCCGTTCAATAGGTCATAGTCGAACTAGTGGTCCGAAAAAGGGGTCGGGCGATCGGGGTAGGAGAGAGTATGCGGGCACGAATTGGGGGTCATGGGTTTCTTTTATTTTGAATTTGGGGTGGGATGGGTCAATACATAGAAATTTATGGGGTTAAAAGTCTATGGGGTGGGATCTGTTACAATGGGGTGGGATAGGTGGGGGTGGGTTTTGCCCATTTCAAAAGAACAGTAAACTGAGTTTTTAATGTTTATTTTGGATTGGGTTTCTCACTGCGAGGTGTGGGTATATCCGTCCCCTATAAGGAAAAGGAGAGAAAATCATTCCGTGATTAATTGTCTTTATACACTCTTGAAACCAAAGAAAAACCACCTCTACCAACACACTCCATTTTGAACCAAACTCACCTCTTATAATTCGATAAAAGTAGTGTCGACCGATGCGATATATCGACACTTCTAGTGTTGAAATGAAGTGTTACACAAACATTTTTTTATTATATTATCGACAGACGTACTGTCGATATGTGTTAAATATGTCACCAAGTGGAGTGCCGATATTAGCAGATTATTGAAAATAAAATGATAAGCATCGGTCAACAAATGAGATGTCGCTGACAGGGAAAACACCTAAGATTATAAAATCACAATCTAGGGGCAATTAATAATAAAATTAATATGGGATAATATTTGTTTTTGAAAAAATAAAATAGACTTAATTCTGTATATACACTCATAGAAACCTATATATTAAAGCTCTAAAATAATAATTTGTTTGAACAATATAAGGATATGTTTGAATACCCAATAGGATTATAGACACACAAAACCAAAAAAGTTATGCTTTTCAGATTAACATCAATCATATATTTGAATAAGAAAAATATAGATGATTTGTTAGTATACATTGTTAGCCTGGTTGGATATAGACAAAAAAATATTGGGGGTGGTTTTCCTACTGGGGTGGTTTTATAGATTTCAAAAGATTGGTTGGGTGGCTTTCTTACCCGAGTGGTTTTCCATTAAACGGAGGTTTAAATAACCGTCCCCCAAGGAAAAATGATATTTTATGTAACGTTTGGTACCGGATTGCAAAACAATTTTTTTGTAAACGCTGGATTTAAAATTGATTATGTAGGAAATTGTCTCCCCTCATCTTTCTCCAATCACAGTTTTTGGACATTATTTGTATGAAATCTGTCTGTAGAAAATTGCAATTGCAAAACTGTTTGATTGTATAATAGCAAAACTAACTTCCTATAAACACAAAAGTTGTCCAATCACATAATCAAACGATGCCTTAGTCAAATTGGATTATGTCGTATACTCATGTTTGGGGGTGTGTGACAAAGTTATTTGTCCTCAATAATTATACCACACATATAACAATCTATATAGAATATAAAATAATTATTTTATTGTATTTTTTGTTAATTTTATTAGAAAACATAAAAATGACATTTTATTGTTTAGTTCACCTTAGATAATGTAAAGATAAGTGGTACATAATAAAAGTCTATAACTTCTTAAATGACACATGCATAAATATTTGTGGTAGAAATAAGAGTGAGAAATGTATGTATAATATAAATTGATGTGACATTTTTTATGTATATGAGTGTATTAAGTGAAATAATTTTTTAAATGACACAATGATTTTTTTTTTATTGACATAAATAAATCTTGATAATGAATTTTAACACCTATAGAATAATTATCAGACATATTTTTAATTTTTTCAAACATGACTACCATGATTTATTATCTCAAAATAAATAAATAAAATTTTTATTCCCTCTTATTCTCCAATTATGTCTCACAATAAAAATAAATAAACAACAACAACAACGATGATGATGATAATAATAATAATAATAATAATTTGCATGCCATATCTTCTTCACAGCTTCCTCTGCATAATATTCCTTTTGGCAGCTCACAATGCCATGCCCACCATATATATATACACACACACAATGTTAGACCTCCCTCATTCATTCACAAATCCACAACTACCATCTTTTCTTTGTTATCTCTCTCTCTAGAGCTTTTTGTATTTTGGGTCTTTTTATCTTTCTTTGTACACCCTCAATAGATTTTTCAATGGCTGCTGTGGTTTTGATCTTCGATTTCGACAAGACGATCATCGACTGCGACAGCGACGATTGGGTCGTCGCCGGTTTGGGCGGCGCCGCCCTCTTCGAGGAGTTACTGCCCACCATGCCATGGAATTCCCTCATGGTTTGTCATTTACTGATTTTTGGGGGGGTTTTTTTAGCATTTGATGTCTTCTTCTTCTCATTCTTTTGGCAGATTACTTCTAGTTATATTTCCAATTTTTCAAGTAAATTAGAAACTCACATTTTTTAAATTTTTTTTGTAACTATCCACATACATATTTAGGCTCGTGTTTGGAATCAATAATCAAACTGATTTTTATAAAAGTTATATCAGTTATTCAGATAATCAATTCCAAAAAGGTATTCTTTCTCAATTTTGGGTTTTATGCAATAACAACCCCCTTCTCCCCCCTCGTAATGGGGATTAGAGAGAATAAGGAAAGAAAGTTGTTTATTTTGAGAGAGTACGAATAAATAAATGGGCGATCTGGATAAGCTAGGAATAGACCCGATGATTACTCTAAAGGGTGATAGAATTGTTTGTCATGGCTTATTTTTGTGTAATTTAAAAAAATTCTTTCACGCACATCCTATAAACATGTCATATTTATCATATCACACACATATATATCTCTTACTCTTATTCTCAAACACTAGCAATTTATACAAGGGTATAATTGTCATTTAAAAAATTATAAACTCTTGTCCACCATTTATCATCACTCTATCTAAGGTGAATCAAACAATAGAAAATGTCACTTTTATGTTTTCCAATGAGAATAACATAAAATATAATCAAACAAAAATTTATATAATCTACATGGATTGATATCTATCCCGATATAGCTATCGAGGGTAAATAATTTTATGTCACTACCCAGAGGGTAAAAGTCACCAAAGCAGTAGCTTTTTTTTTTTTTCTTGAATCAATTATTTTAAAACATATAGATACTAATCCTGTCACTTTTGTGATGTGAACCAGGATAGAATGATGAGTGAATTACACTCTCAAGGGAAGACCATTCAAGATATCTCAGACTGTTTGAAAACTGTTCCCCTGTATCCAGAGACCATCTCAGCCATCAAAACAGCTTATGCTTTGGGGTATTAATCCTTTGATCAACCCACATCAACTTTTTCATGATTTTGAATGTGTATATCTGACTAGTTCTGTAATTATTTTTCATCATATGAACATGGTGTTGTTGTGATCTCATCAGGTGTGAATTAAGGATAGTGAGTGATGCCAATAAATTCTTCATAGAGACTATACTGAACCAACATGGGTTGCTTGAGTACTTCTCAGAAATCAACACAAATCCCAGCTTCATTGATGAGTATGGGAAGCTGAGGATCCTCCCCTACCATGATTTCCACTCTGCTTCTCATGGTTGCAGCAACCCCTGCCCTCCAAATATGTGCAAGGTACTTAAAATTGTATCACTGTCCTTGTGACACACTAAGTTCTCAGATTTCATTTTAAGTTATAACTTAATGTAGCACAGACACAGGACACAGGGACCCGGTGACACAACAATTTTTTTTAAATATAGGACATGGATGCGGCTAGGACACGACAACAAATAAATTAGCATTATATATATTATACATGCATACAAAAATAAATTGGAGATGTGAACCAATGGTGTCGTTACACAGTATGACATGTTGGTACTAGAAGACTCCCATTGCTTGAAATCTCCCTCTAACATAGCAGTAGCATAAGAGAAGAACAAAATCACATCCATCTCTTTTCTACAGAACACCTTGAATCCAAAAGAGAAAAAAAAAGTAGAAAAAAAATCTATATTAAACAAGTTGATGATACAAGAGTAGTAAATAGCAGACTCTTGATGACATAATTACAAATTTTCATTAAAATAGTAAATTACTATAAATGATAAATTTTCTAGAAGAACTGACCTTGTAATTCCAAATTGAGAGAATTTTTTAAACCTTTGTGGCATACAATGGGCCTTTTGTCCTTGCCCATTGCAACGAGCTTGTCGAGAAACAACAAATTGATTTATAATGTAAGCCATTTCAATGCCCAGATCAAAAGTTACGACCATTTGAAATTCAGACCTTCCATGGAACATTTTGAAATGCTTTATTCTTCATATTTTCTTGCTTCTGTGACTCCAATGGCTCCTCCTCAACCTGCTAACATGTGATGCATCATGTGATAACTTACTAGCTATAAATTTGAATAATAAGTTTTTTGGATCACATAAGGTGTCTGATAGTTGTTCTTTCATGAAGGTCTACATGTTACTCAGTATGTTAGAAATCTATGGTGATTCTGTTTATAACGTGATATAAACTTGTCGCATTTAGGGTTTGATCATCAAGCAAATCCAAGACTTAATGTCATCAGAAGGAAAGAAGAGAATTATATACATTGGAGATGGAAAGGGCGACTACTGCGCATCACTTAAGTTGGCAGAAGAAGATTTTATGTTGCCAAGGAAGAACTTCCCAGTCTGGGGACTAATAACAAACAACCCATCACTTCTAAAGGCCGAAATCCATGAATGGATCGACGCGGTGGAACTACATAAAGTCATTATCAAGGCCATCAATGCAGCATTATCCACCGAAGACAGGACTTCTGAATCGATTTCCATGGACTGGAAGTATCAGAGTGTGTCAAGGCTTCCACATGAGGTAGTTCCTCAGGCCCTCAGAGTTCCTCACTGAACCATGTTGAAATGTGGCTTACCATGATCAAACAAAATAAAACAAGGTTGAAAAAGTTGTTATCTTTTGATGATCTTTTGTTTTTAGATATCTGATGTTAGAGTTGCATTAATAGAAATGGAAATAATTTTTATTTCATTTGATCGTTCTGCTCTTTCAACTGACTACTTTAATACTCTTAATTAAAATGAGTGATCAATGGAACATTGGTTTTGGAGGCACTAAGCTTTGGGTTGGGTAGTGGAATATGGGGGGGGGGGGGGGGGGGGGGGGGGGGGGGATATGGAGGAATGGTGGGAATAAGCCTAAAAGCATGTTTGTTTGTAATGAATAAGTGAATATAATTATGCCAGCATATGTGGGTTATACCTGGCATCGGTATTCTAGGTCCCCCTGGAATTGTGTTATTCAATTCAATCTATTTACCTCCCGTTTGGGGTGGAACAAAAGCATGGAATAGAGAAGAATACAAGAGAATAGCAAAAAAAAGTTGTTTGTTTTGCTAGAATAAACATTGATAGCTATGTCTGGATAAACTATGATAAGACCTGATAACTATTTTCAGAAAATGTTAAAATTGCTTATTATGGCTTATCTATACCAATGGATAAAAATATTCTTCTCTGTCATTTTAAAAAAATTACACATTTCAAAAATTGTCACATCTATCATATCACACACACCTCTCATACTTATTCCCAAACACAAATAATTTATGCATGGGTATAGCTGTTATTTAAAAGTCATAAACTCTTATTCATCTCTTATCTACCACTTATCCTTACTTTATCAAAGGTGAACCAAACAATAAAAAAATTAATTTTACATTTCCCAATGAGAATAACAAAAAAGACAACCAAACAAAAATTTACCTATTCAGCATGGATTGTTTTCAATCCCAGTATAGCTATCAAGGACGAATAACCTTATCTTACACCCCAAATGGGGGATTAGATCTTTATTCACATCTTATTCACTTTTTATCCACATATTATTCATAGTCAACCAAACAATAAAAACTTCTTTATTATGTACCTCAACGAGAATAAGGAAAAACACAACTAAACATAAAATAATTTATTCCTTATCTATACTTGAATTGTTATCTTCCCAGATAGCTTATGCTGCTCCCTGAACTGCGCTAAGAGATGGTCTATAGTTTGCTATATTGGGTAATGAATGATCTTGTATCAGTGGGCTCATGCAACCTTTTCTGTTTCCATTTATTTTTCTTCACAATGACTGATTCTGTCAGAAACATTGAGAGGTCTGAATTTACCATGTCATTCAGTGGAGAACACTGTGAGTGCCTAAAATCGATTTAAAGGGAGATTTTGAGTAGTTGATCAAACTTGGAGAGAAGTGTGTATTGCCTGTGCAGACTACATGGCTAAAACAAATTCAATTTTCATTCCAAGTAAATATCATGCACTTATTAGTTACAGAATTTTGAGTGGGTATAACAACTACAAGCCTACAAGAGGAACTATTGATCCTTTTTCTTATTCCATGTGCTAATGCCCCTCCAAAATTCAATGCTTGCCCATCTTGGGAATTGTAATGGATAGCTATATATGCTGGGATAGTAAGAGCTTTATGCTTTGTTGTCCTTTCTTATTTTCATTGGATAACATAAAAGTCATTTTTTTTTGTCTGTTTCACATTAGATAAACTGAAAAAGATAAGTGGATGATGTTGGGTAGATGGATATTCATTACTTTTAAATGTCAAAATTCCATCTTTATATTAATCCCTTTTTTGTTTAGCAATGTGTGTGAGATGTAATAAGTGTGATAATATTTTGGAATATGTGTGGAGTATTAGGTAATATTTTATAAACAAAATTTTTTTAGCCTCACTTTTAGACTTCAAGATATATAATTTTACATGAAAAGCACATAGTAATGGGTACTTTCATACAAAGGTATATATAAATAGAGTAATGATATGGTGCGGTTTGTGCGGACCGTGCGGATCACAACATATACATCTTTTAAAGAGGTAGTATATGCACCAGTAAAGAAAGCATAAACCTCATTTGAAGATATTTCACATCCTTTAAAGGGGTATATGCGCTAGTCAAGAAAGCGCATACCTTATTGAAATATTACATAAATCATTTGAAATTACATGATCAACAATACCTTCAATGAGGTATATGCTTTCTTTACTACACAGATGCCATTTAAAGGGAGAATATACGCGGATCGCACGGACCGTATGAAACCGTATATTATCACTCAACTATATAAATATATGAAGTTAAGTAAGCTAAAAGTGAGGTATGTAATTTAATATATGAGGTTAAGTAAGCTAAAAGTGAGGTATGTAATATAAATACATGATGTTAAGTAAGCTAAAAGTGAGGATGTAATATAAGTATATGAGGTTGAGTAAGCTAAAAGTGAGGATGTAATATAAATGTATGAGGTTAAGCAAGCTAAAAGTGAGGATGTATGTATCAAAACTGGTATATATGTGATGGTGCTTTTGATTGACATACTAATTTTAATCTCCTCTAATAGCTACCTAAACTACTGACGGCTTAAAGATTTGGATGGATGTCATAATGTTTTTTTTTATTTTTATATATATCGGATGGACCTCCCATGGCTGGTGTTACGGTCAAGCTGAGAAAACTACCTCTGCCTATTTACTCGGATCCCATGAATTTTTTTTCGAATAATCGCCAACAAATAGGTGGGTAAGTTAAGGCCAAGACTCGAATAGGCTTAAGTACATTATGCTATAGCCCCTGAGGACATGATGGAGCCTGAACTTGAATAAGTTCATTAAATTTTCATAATATAACCTTACTAATCTTCTATATATTCTGTTCCTTCCCCTTGCCAAGTTCTCATAAAGAGTCTCCAAGGAATATAAAAAACCTTTAGTTCTTCAAATGATATCATCACCACAAAATTAGACCAGAATACATTCATCTACACTGGAAACCATAGTCTGATACATTAAGACAGCCCTTTATTACAATTACAACTAACAAAGCCCTAACAATTTTAAATGTCAACCACCACCCAACCTCAACTCCAACACATGGGAGGGATCAACAAATCATTCAATACCCATATCTCTGAATAAATTTACAGAAATGAAAACCCTGTACATAAATAAACCATATAAACCTAAACAACAAATTTAATAATGAGCACATGTTGCACTTTATAATACAACAAAATCCGGGTGCAATCTCTTCAAATATTATATAACAAACTTAAGAGATACAATACTATATGATTCAATGATTTTGAGGACGACCGCAGGCAACAACCATGGCCTCATTATTGTTTTTATTGTCACAAAACAATGAAAGGATTTACAGAGAGCTCTCCATTTATTAGTAACAAATGAATCAAATCTGAATCTCTCTATTGCCTCAGCTCGTATGTCCTCTCCCCTCTCCCGCCTTCTTCATTTCTATCTACACCCCATCCAGATTTTGTCAATTGGATATCTGGAGATGGCAACACGTAGTACAAGATTTTGTCACAACAATGAAGTTCTCTGTCCTTGAGCTTGATCAAACTTCAAGAGATATGCGCGTCTTAATAGGTTTGAGCTTCAGACCCATGCTCTCTGGAGAGAGCAATTCAGGAGAGATACATGAAGGGCTCAAGGGGCTGCTAGGGCTTCCACTGAATTGGCAAGGCCGGTAAAGACCATAGTTCATGAGGAAATACTCCATCGGTATCAACATCGCATGTGGCTGCTCTTCCGTCACAACTGAACCACAAGCCTGAACCTGTGTATCAACCCAACCACCAAAACAAGGCAACAGTTGGAGAATCAGATATCTGTATCTTTATGTGTTCATATACACATCTTCTATTTCTCAAAATAACTTTCATGTTACACAATTTTAAAATCCAACTGATAGTATAATGATGGTATAAAAAAATAAAGCATCTTTCATTAAGTTATTTAGAAGCCGAAATAAAAACATTGTATATGTTTATAAAAAAAATTAAAAAAATATAAATTGTATTTCTTAGGGGCATTAAGGGTCATCAAAGTACAATCTATCTAGATTGGTGGGATTTTGAATCTACTCTACTTTCCCACTAGTCAAGATTTTGAATCCAATGGGACTCAGAAAATCAAAATACCACCGCATGTGGATTTTCACAATTTCCTGGTAATCTTAGGATGGAATGAAATCCACACCAGATTACCACCAACCAAACAGGGTCTAAGCACCAAATTGTTAATGAATCAAAATTATCTAAATTTATTTCTATTATGGGAGATGCATGTACATAACAAAACAAAATCAGATTACCTCAACTAAAGCACTGTATCTTCTATCAAGCTTTGAGGTCATGTGGAGGGCTTCAGCGTGGAAGGGTGAGTTCTCGCCAACGAATATTAGTGTTCGGCATTGCAATTTCTTCAATCCTTCTGAAAGGTCATGCCTCCTGCAAAAGTCGGAAGCAAGTAAATTCAGGAAGTCTGTACATGACATAAATATATAACACATCCAGTCGCATTATCATTCTGAGCATACCCATTGATTGACTGGAGAAATCGGAGCACATTCGTACTCTTCCTCTCATCAAGAAGCTGCCCACATAAACATTTTTCAAGTCAAAACCAATAATATAGCCAGTTGCGCTGTTTTCAATCTTCCATCTTTTTCAATATAAATGACATCTCGTGCAAGTAAGAATAGAAAAGATCAAACCACTCACACATCTACAGGCCTGCACAATATCTGATTCAGAAACATTTGCACCACCCCGGACTTCCTGCCAATTAATTAACAGCCACAAGTCTTCCAAGTCAATCAGATGATCAAGATTACATAAACACGAGATGGGCAAGACCAAAATGACAGGAAAAGATATTTTTCAATTGCAAAAGAGGGGATACCTTACTAAAGTAACGCTGCAGCAAACCCTCCTTCACTACGCCACACATCCCATAGAAATAAAGCAAATTAGACATCACCTGCAGTTGATTTATCAAAGATGTTTAGATATTGATATGAAAGCTTTAATGGCACAGAAATTGAAGAAAATTGAGCACTTGAAAGAAAACCTTATTGTACAACCATTCAGTCCAAGAAGGAGCTTTGCATAGAGGAGAGACAAGCATCAAACCAATGACGCGTTCCCTATATCTCATCTGTGGCAAGGCAATGGAAAATAGAAATAAATAAAATATGAAATTACATTAAATTACAAGTCAGCATTTGAGAAATACTCACCGCAAAAAGTGTAAGGATATAAGCACCAGCTGCCACCCCCAAGCACATCACTGCTCCAAGTCTGAGAAAAAAACAATATAAAATAACTAAATAAGTATGAATATGCCAACATGGAAAAATATCTAAAGAAAGCTTGAAATCATATATCTATGAAATTATATCCTTGGATCTGAACTTCACAACTGCCATACTAATGTTCCAAATCTCTATAGAAAAGTGATAGTACATAAGAATTACCCAAAGAAGTTGAGAACTTCAGCAACTTGATCTGCTAAATCATCCACAGAAAGAACAGGGACATCAGAAGAAATTGGAGCAGCTCCTAACTGCAAGAACTCTTGAGGAAATTGCCAAAGGAAATGATGTGAACATCATGTTGGGAAAATACATGTATATCGATGTAATAAAACCGAACTTCAAAGTATATAAAGCAAATTACCGAATACCGACCTCATGTCCTGGGGGACTGATATGGTAGATGCAGAAATTGTGAAGCAACAAAGAAGCAGCTTCAGGGCAAAAGAATAATCCTTGGAAACATGACATATCTGCTTTAACAGAAACACAAAAAAAAACTCCAAATGCATAAGAATCTGAATATTAATCGATCAATGGAACAACTGATAACATCATAACAAGATTGTCAAACTCAATATAATCATAACAGGTAAAGTTAACATATATTACTCAACACTTACGATTTAAAGCTATATCAGGGTATGTGACCAGCGCAGGTTTATCCAGGTCCCCAAACACGACAACTGATACAGAACCATGGACAGTCTGTATAAAATGTTCCTGAAGGTCCATACCAAGTTATTAAACACAAAATAAAGAAACTCATGACAAAATATTACGAAACCCATTAACCATTGTCAAAATGAAAACAGTATGCATGGTGTTTCTATCCTAATGGTCTGTTTCAGAATTAGGAGGTTCCTCTTAAAATAACAATTTCTTTTAACAGATCGATGATATCCAAAATAAAATGATTGGAAATCATCATCTGACTGAATATGCTAAGAAAGGATAAAACTAGAGGCATCATAACTTCCATGCAGATGTTCAATAATGTTTAACTCTATCTTCAAACCAGAATAAAGAAAACAATAGTTTTCGAATATTGGACATTCAGTTACAAAATGATCGAAATCTTCATAGATAACCTATGTTTCTAGGTACACTAGATGAAATGAAGGTAACAACCAATACATCTTATCATAAAACCTATACCACTACATCCAAAGAAATCATTCTTGCAACGCAAGTAATGAAAAACAAAAACATAACATAAATGAAGCAAAGGAACACTTCATGTTTCAACCGGAAGTGCGTAATATTGATCTCTTGAAGAGGTTCAGTTGACAATGACCAACAAAATATAACCATACAATCAAACCCACAGCTTAAGTTTTGCAAAAGAACAAAAACATATGATGTAACAAGAAAGCATAGAATCTAAATTAAAAAAAAAAAAACAAATAAGTTTATCAACCCTTGTAATTATTTTAAACAATGGTTCTTCTCGGTATACAGCCCGACAACTAGACAATGCAAGAAAGGAATGCTCTATAATTTACAATAGCAGATTAATTGATTCAGTTACTGCCTTAAAACAAATTCAAGAATCTACGATGGTTTTTCAATAAAAAGATATACAAATAGTGTATATTAAACTAAATTCCATCTTCAATTCAAACACACATACAGACTACAAAGCCTCAAAGAACCAAATCTTTTTTAAAAAAATATAATGCAACAAAATATACCTCAAATTCGACACTACACACTAAAAACCCAACAAAACCAACCACAAAAATATCTTCAAAATCCAAAATTTCCAATCACAACCTCTCCACCCAATCAAAACCGACCAAAAAAACACCAAATGCGAGTCAAAAAAACAAAACCGGCCCACCATAAAAATCCGAATAAAAACCCAACCCAACGCAACCCCAAAGATCCCAACTTTTCACAAACCCAACCAAAAACTCCCAAAAAACAACCAACACAACACAAAAGAAAAACCAACCTTCCCACCGAGAGAGATGGTATCAATGTCAACGGAGACGGAACCGCTCGATTCGCCCATCACCAATGGTTCCGAAGCTTCCGACGTACGGAAACCCCAAACCCTCTCTCTCTCTCTCCCTCTAAAAAAATCTCTCTCTCTGATCGAATTCGAAAATAATTTTCAGGAGATCGATCGAGTTAAATATCGAAAAAAAAAAAGGAATTCGAGGCTTAAAACACATATTGAAAAGTAGATAGAATAAAGCTGCTTTTTAAGATGATTTTAGACCTTTGAACCAGGAATGGAAGGAATTTAATGTTTGGTAGAAAAGTTGCTTTTCAATTCAAAAATCGACCGACTTCTTTTTGAGATTTTAAAAACACGGATTTCGAGGGAAATTAAAAGGAATCCAGCTTTTGATTCCGCCGGAATCCGACCCGGGTTGCGCGTTTGGGCGGAATCCGCTTTTAAAAAGCGGAATGACGTGCTAGGACCCTTAACCATGGTTAGGATTTTGACCAACCACCGACGCTACTGGGTTAACAATGACGGTTCGGTAGTACCCTCTCAGCGGTTCGTGAAAGTGACTGGGTTTCTGTTTGAAATTGACCCCGTGTATTTCGTGTTTCGCGGAGCAGGTTATGGTTTTGGACCTTTGGTTACCCACTTTTTTTGTTTTTTTTTTGTTTTTAGGGGTGGGGGCGCAAAAATTCTAAGTATCTTTTTAATTCCTTATTTTGTTTATGTCCCTAATTTTTAAGAGCCCGTTTAGATAGAAGAATAAAGGGTGGAATAGGGTGATAAAGGGGAATAAAGGGAAAAAAAAGTTATTTGAATGAGTGGTATAAAGGGGTAGAATTCTGCAGAATCAGAAGTAAATAAGTTGATAATTTGTATTCTAAGTTTCTCATAGAATTGCGTTGACTCACATATCAAATCACATATCATCACATTAAATCATATATCATCATCTCTTATACATCAATGGGTCCACATGTTAAATCAACTTTTTACACTTTATTCACATTTTATTCTTCATCAACTAAACATTCCAACCTTTATTATTACGTTTTCTAATGAGAAAAACTGAAAAACATAACCAAACAAAGATAATCACTTATTCCATTAATAAAGATAACAATTCCAAAAATATGTATAAACAACATAATAACTTATGTCTCTATTCAAACTGGTTCTTAGGGTATTTAAAACTTTCTTTGATCCTACCATTAAACATTGTTTTAATTATGTATAGGCAGGGGGCAGAGCCAAGGGGCGCCCCCCCCAAGGCCCAAGCCATGCATGCATGGCTGAATGCATAGTTGAATGTAGTGTTTTTTTTTTTTTGGATGCGGAAGAGGCACTCAAATAAGTGTGTAATGAAATGAAGTGGAATATTAGGTGAATGTTGGTGATGAAAGTTATTTATTTAGTACTGTTCATAATCTCATTTAATTTGGTCGTTTACATCTCACATTTTTTTAAAATAATATATATTATTTAATAAGGTATATGTTTTTATAAAAACTAAAACATAAATTTTAATTAATTACATTAATACATTTGTAGAAAATGTGAATTTTTATATTAAAATATACACCTCGTTAATATGAGTATATGTTCTTTTTATTTTCTATTGATGCATATGAGACTGGAATGTGGGAGAAAAATTAAATTATGTATTAACACTTAGCTAATTAAGTAATTATGCTCATAAAAATTGAGTACATACTCATATAAATTATATACATATATTTTAATTATATTTTTCAATCTCTACCTCTTGTTTTTGGTGGTTGAAATATCACAGTATTTTTTTTTAATGTTTTTTTTATTTTCTTCTTTCATGAATGCCAATTTGATCTCTCGGATTTTTTTAAATAATTTTTAATATTATGTTTTAAGGATATCCTTGTGTTTGTGTTGTTATCAATTGTTTTTTCATATTTATTTGATTTTTTCATATTTATTTGATTTTTTTTCATATTTGTTTAATTTTTTGTGATGATAAATAATGAGATTTCAAGTTTTTTTTTAAATTACAAATAAATTTTTTTAAATTTTCTAAATATGGAAAAAGTAGTAAAAAAATAATTTTCTATCAAAATTGCCAATTACGGTTTTTATTCGTCAATTTTAATTATCTTGAATTATCATACAATTATATTATTTTAAAAATACATTTTTTTTACTCTAAGTCTATTGGGCTTCCGGCCCCTCCTTATTCTAATTCCTGACTCCGTCCCTGTATATAGGGATAGTGAACAATCAGGGGTGGACGTATAAGTTGGCTGGGTCAGACTGTAGATTTTATATTTTTTTATATTTGATGATACATGTTATAATATTGACATTTTATATTATATAAATTACATTTTATACATATAATATACTCCTAACAAACTAGATATCAATATAACAAATTAATAACAAATCAAAATAGTATCCTAACCAATTAGATCTCAACATAATAAACTAAATCGAACTCTGTACCATTTGAAAAACAGGGTTTAGGCAGCTTTTGAATTTACAGGAATTTCATTTTCCAAACCCGTTTCCAAACAAAAAAATTGGGGCTAAAAGCTGCATACATATTTTTGTAAAAAAATGCTCAAAACCTGAGTTTTCTAGAAATTGTGGATTAACTACCATCTTGCAAAATCAGATTTAAACCCAGCTTTTGTTTGAATCAATTTTGCAATCGTACAACCAAATGCAGCCTATTACAAATTTTAACTGTTCTAAATTTTAAAATTAAAATATCATCTTAAAAATTAATTGCAATTGAACAATAAAGAAAATCTATATCCACAGAACAATTCTTCTTATTTTTCTAACAACTCTTCCTTTTATATAGCAATTCTTACAAAATCAAAGTATTCAATTTTAATAACATTTTTTTTCTTTCTTTACATGTATAAGTTTTTTGAATATATAAATAATTACATCAAATATAAGAACAAAAAACTTTCATATAAATATTTAATATAAGCTATGAAATATAAGAACAAAAAATTTTCATATAAATATTTAATATAAGCTATCAAATATAAGAACAAAAAAATTTCTATATAAATATTTAATATAGGCTATATAGTCCACTCCAAAATATTGTCCTAAATCCGCCCCTATGAACAATGTACATATGAGACATAACAATGTATAAAGGATGGATAATACTGTACAAGTTAACAGTAAATACAGAGTGTATAACAATGTTTATAGTATATTTAACGAAATAAATGACAAAAAATAAACAAGAATGACATTTATCAATATAATAATTAACTTTGAAAAAATGACTGGAAATTATTTTTTTTATTTTGGTGTCTTGTGTATAAGTCAATGCGTATTCTCATACGCCGCCAAATGATCAGCACTGATGAAAGCAAATTTGACGGTCCACGATGAGTCACTATGAGAAGATCGTATCGAACCGGGGCCCACGGAAGGGAAGATAGACTCTTGACCGTGTGATCGATATCATCGACGGTGGATTCACCGTTGTAAGAGTCGGGGACCATCAAAAGTCCTTGTTAGTCTTGGGACCATCTGAACCTTTCGTTGACTTGCAATGGTCCCTGCTGTCCATCCAATAGAGAGCACGTGTCATTTTTTTTGTGAATTAAAAGGGAAAATTAATGTCAAGTCATCCGAGGAATACTTGATTAATTTTAAGTCCCTGAACTAACTAAAATTATCCCAGGTTCCAGATTAGTTGGGGTATTATTTATGGGTTCATTCATTCCATGTGGGTTATCTTTTAACCCTTTTTAATTTGTTGGATATGTTAATAGTGTATAAAGATATGTTAATATTTAACAATGTACATAGACGGTGAAGGAAAGGTAAAAATGAAAAATATAACAGTAGATTTAACAGTGTTCAGACAAAAAGGTCCAAAAAAATAATATACAATGGATTCTGGTGATCTAAATATAAGTTCAGATGTTTTAGGAATTTAAAAATAATTTAGGGGTTTCTTGAAGGATCCAGAGTTATTTTCACCGATTTAAAAATTCATTTTCATATTTGTTATTTTATATTAGAAATAAAAATCTTTGTAAAGGAAAATTATATATGAAATAATAACCATCAAAAAAATGGAAATCTTCTTTTAGTCCCTATCACATTTTGCAAACATCTTCGTTAACACTTAACTTTCATTGTTATTTGTTAGCCACAAAAAAAAAAAAAAAAATTTCTCTTCTTTAGAGGTCTTTTGCAAAATGTTTGTAAAGGAATTTTCATTGTTAACACGTAGTTAGGTTAAGAAGGAATTTTCTATTAATTTGATGGATTACAAACTCCATGTGATGAGACTACCAATCAAACTCACTCTCAAATCCTAGGGTTGCATCTCAATCGTATGAAAAAATCTCACTCAAAAGAAATTTATAGTCTCATACATAACTATAACAATTATAACATTCTCACACATGATACAAAATTACAACATTAATTGTCTTTACACATGAAAAATAACAATTGGCATTTATCAATCATTATCCAAACAAAAAATTATTATTATTATATTTTTAACAAAAATAATTAAATATATATAGTATTGTCAATAGACAGTGGCTTGGTTTACTTGTGCAGTAACCAAATTCTTCCATAAAAAAGTAGGTCCCCATGGAAAGACTGTGTGTGTGAACAATATAATGTGATTGCATTAATTAATGCACATGCACCACATATTTTGCGCACGTGTCATATTTTCGGCCGACAAATGCACAGTTTCGCATGTTTAATTTCATCTATTTTGAGTGAAACATGGGAAACATTTCAACCACTTCATGTTTTGATCTTTGCACGTGTTTAGTTTTTAAGACACTTTGAGTGTCATGTTTTGATCAATTTTGGAGCCAATTAATGATGTGCACATGAATTGAATGTGGTTGTTTAGAAACAGTGACGATTATATAGATGGAGTCATTAAAAAAAATTTCAAAATTTTTTAAAAAAATATATTCTTACCATATATTTATCAAAAGTATAAACTTTTTTTTTTTAAAATGAAACAACAATTTATATTAATTAAAAAGAAAAAAGAAAAAATGATGTTTTAAGTCTCAATTATAGTCCACGTATATTTTTTTTAAATCATACAATCTCTCATTAAAATACATACATACAGTTATATGAAATGAAGTATATACTGATTTACATCAGTGTATTTTTTTACATTAAAAATGATAAAAAAATTTGCGTCAAACACTATGATAGAATCTCATACACTAAGCCCCTGTTTGGAACGAGGATTGTTTTGTTCTTTGGTATACATTTATCAAAACATAAATGAATATAAATAAGGATAAAATGATTTTATGTTTCATTGTATTTTGAATTATTCTCGTTGGTAAATGTAAGAATAAATGTTTTGTTGTTTGAGTAAAATGTGAATAAAGTATAGATAAAGATTTAAAAAGGTAAAAAAATAATGATAGTTCATTTGATAGGTGATTTATAAGAGGTGATAACAGTTGATTTGACAGTGGACCCTCATATTCTTTGGGTGAAATAACCTAAGATAACTTTATTGGAATCCATATACCACTTTATACCATTTTATTCTGGCATACTTTATCAGGGGTTATCGGGGTAAACAAACACGCTAAAATTCTTATCCGGGTTTATCTAAGGGCTTATACCCAAAACAAACGGGGGCTAAAATAGCGCAGTATATATTACATTATTGTAATGTATGAAGCTGCAAAACGGATTGAGTGTATCAACGCTAAAAAAATAAACCATCAAAGAATCAAGAAAATAATGGTGGGGTGGTGAGGTCAGCGGTGGCGTGGTGGGGTCACTGGTGAGTTGAGTTGCTATGATGACAGTATATAGCTTAGACTTAAAAAAATGATAGATCAATTGACCCCATCACAATGCATGTGGCACCGCCCATGTCTAGAAATAGATGACAATTTTTTCATAGGTATATGGATTTAATCATATTTTTCATAGGTATATGGATTTATATATTTATTTTTAAATGAATATATTTTTTTTTATTTAGGAAAGGTAAATCTTGCTATTAATATTTATATTCAAAACTGAGGATATAAGCCTGAATTTAGGGTGAGAAAAAATAGAGAGGACAGTGACCCTGACACCTGTGCAGCCCAAAGCGCACCAAAAGGGTAAGGGAATTGAGGCTAAAAATTAAATAAATTGTTGAGATGAGAATTGAAACTAAAAATAGAGCTGGGTTCTTTAAACGATGTCATTTGTCAAGCTGAGATTATTGAAACATAGTTACATCGTAAATCAAATTAGAGAAGAAGAAAATAAATCTGATTACACAAAAGATGATTCATGTGATTCAATCAAAGATTCCTTACGTCTATAGAGATTTTTTTTCACCATTTTCTGGAGCATAGATTCTAGGTGATGCGATTATAAAATTAACTTAAATTCTCATAGAGATATATCTAAATGACATATAAATCTCAAAAGAATAAATCTAGTTTGTATACATTGTTATCATAATGCTCTTTACATAACTATCATTACATGTAAGAATACATGCATACACAAAAAATTGAAATATCCTCACCAGTTTTTCACCATAGTGGCAATCTTGCAAACAACATTTCAACCCTAGAAAAATTATTTTGCTACAGTTAATTCTTCCTTCGTATCTAGAAATTGAAATACAAGACATTAACTCAATAGAAATCTATGCTTTAGCACTATTTATTGATGACGTAAATGGAAATATATTATGGTCGGTCGTACTTAATCCTTGAAATGTTTGTTAGCATGTCTAATTAATGTCCATGTTATGTTTTCATCATGTAAATTGGAATCTAATACATCTACAGAGATGGAAAGACACATTTCAGAAGTATTAAATTTGAAATTTATAAGTGGTTGACTGAGGATGGGCTATTCAGAGTTGTTGTCCTAATGTAGTGGTATTAAACAACAAACATCATTTTACTCAGTATGCAGCTTCCTTGTGTGGAAGTATTGAACTAATGGTCATGTTGACACTTTGAAAACGAGTTTTAATTTAGTTAAGCTTTTTTTAAAATAGAATATCTAAAAGCACTCAAACCTGTTTTCAAAAATCAGTTTTCCCTATGTGGAACTACCGAAAGTTGTTTAAACACATTTCAAATGCATAAATTGGACAATTAGTTATTGAAAAATCTCGTTTTACATGAATCTTACATGATTCAAATGCGTTTTCAAACGCTTCCAGTGATCCAATCTTGTATGCAGTATTTAATATCTTTAAATTTATATTTTTTTATGTATATTCTCTGAGATATATATTTAAATGAATTGCATAAATTCATTCATATATATGTTTCATTTAACAAGATTTATAATAATACCATAAATGAAATGATCTTGACATCAATGTCAATGTCAAATGACTAGTGCTTATCATCATATCAATAAAATATTAGTGCTAGTGTTTTTTTTTGTTTGATAAATTGAGACTCGAACTCTCGACCTCCCTTTAGGGGAGGGTGTGTCTCGACCACCCCGCTAAAGGGGTCTAACACACTAGGGTGTGCTAATGTGTTGGGTGAAGGTTGAGATAAAAATGGGAGGATTTGGCAAATGTTACAAAAGAAAGAGACCACTCATCTAACATTCAAATAATTATTTATAATTTGTAAAATAACAAATAAATAAAATAGTTGGTGACACAAAGAACAGATGGGGGGAGAGATCAAAATCATTAGAGGCTTCATGTTTTAATTCATAGGTTATTAATAAACAACCCCAATCAAGGCTGCCAATCAGTCATTATTGAGACTTCAACTTTCCTGTTGTTAGGAAGGACATCTCATCCTTTACCATAATAAAAATTAGGTTCTTTTGTGTTTTCCTGAACATCATAACCTAACACAAAGGAGTGACTCATCCAAAGCAACCATAGCAACCCTAATTTAATGAATGAAAACAAAAGTATTAGGTTTGATACATAAGTCATGCCTGTAAATATTTGTGATTGAAGGGATCCCGACAACATTGATTGGCATATTCAAGTGGAGGGGAATATGGCATGTGAATGTTGCAAATCAAGGCCTACCCTTCAAAATTGATGAAAGTGATTTGGTAGTCAAATCATGTAAGTCTCCATTTGGGTAACAACATCACCTATTTCAAGATAGAAGTCTATTTCAATATAGATAATTATACTAGTAGATAAATTATTTTATATTTATTTATATTTTTAATTATTATTGTTTGAAAACATAATAATGAAGATTTTATTATTTGATTGATCATTGATAAGTTGTGGATAAAAAAATGAATAAGAAATAGATAACGATTAATAAAAAACCTACAAATACTTTTACATGTGAGACCATGATTTATAAGAGGGGATGATGGGTGATTTGGTATGTGGAACTTCTTTATACCAATTGAATAAATTTAGTGAAATAATAAAATTCCGGGGGACACATCATTTATTTTTTCTCATTTATTCTGACATATCTATACCTATTTATTTCCTGCAAACAAACATGGTTTTTTTTGCTTATTCAATCTTATTCCACTTATTTTCTTCTCTCCATGGGCCACGAGAATATTGAGTCCATGCACAACACATTAAACATGGAAACTAAATGATGGGGGTTTGGAAAAGGTTGGGATTTTTTTTTAATCATATATATGAGTTGTCAAGAATGCCATAGTTGGAATTGTCTTGTTATTTTCTTTTGAGTCAAACTGTAGTCAAACTTATAAGTAACAAAATAGATTATGTTCGAAGTGGTGGTGAGAAGAATGGGTCTTCATTGAATTGCCATGTTGTTATGTTGAAAACTTGGGATATATATAAGAGAGTGGGTTTAGTTATTTTGCATAAACAAGTAGATTATAGTAAACATCAACTTCATATGTAATTATGTAGACACACACATTGATTAAATTGGGGGAGTGTAAAATTAGAGCTCATTTCTTTTAATATCTCTAATCTAATAAACATGACATCAAAATATGTGTTTATTATAAATACTTTATAGTCATACAAGTTATTTAAATACATTATTCATTATATAGATATAATAGAATAAATTTGATTAAATTTGGAAAAACTTTAAATAAATTTTAAATTTGAATATTTAATTCAAATCTTTGAACTTAGATAATATGTACTAGAGACTCTTTTATAACCAATTATCAAACGGATTTTGCTTTTACAAAATCAATTTTTAGATGATTGATTTCAAACAGATATTTTTGAAGTTGAACTTTTATTTTCAAATTTTGATTTTTGTGCTTTAAAAGTAAACAAAACAGATTTTATAAATAAATAAAAAACCTGATTGGGAGTAACTTATCCAGAATCGATAACATAAGCTGTTTTAAAAAATTGATCAAACAAGACCTAAATACATGTCCAATAACTTGAGCATATATTGATAATTAAATAGTTCAAAATATTGATTCCAATCGTATTTCATTCATTCAACTTGATTTTGGACATGTTAAATTAACTAATTCTATTAGGGGAAATTGTTCATATGCCCCTGGACCAACCCCCCTATTTTTTCCATGTCCCTTGATCTGGGGGGATTTTTTTTTTGTCCCTGCTTTTTAGTCCCCTTGTTTTTTTACCCCTTTCACAGTCACCTCACATTTTCTTTCCACATTTGCCCTTTCCCTTTCACTGCTCTCTCTCTCCCATTTCTCCCCCAAATCACCTGTAAAAAACCACAAATAAAAAAAAACCCCAAATCAAAAACCCTCCATCGGCATCCCCATGTTCTTCGGTGGTCATCCCATGTTCTCCGGTGGTTTTTGAAACGGAGGCATCTAGCCCCTTTACAAACCCTCTCACACTATAAAACCCTCTCACCCTCCCATTCTACA
Organism: Acorus calamus; assembly: GCA_030737845.1. Lineage (NCBI taxonomy): Eukaryota > Viridiplantae > Streptophyta > Magnoliopsida > Acorales > Acoraceae > Acorus > Acorus calamus. The sequence goes on along the minus strand of CM060877.1, from coordinate 6,559,438 downwards.
AACCCTCTTATTGAAACCCAACACCCACAATCACCGACCTCCATCTCTCCATCTCCGACTATTGCATTAGTAATCACCTTCTCTGTCCCACCTCTCCGGCCACCTTCAAATCAGCCACCTGCAAATTTTTGTAATTTCTAAGTATTGTTATGCTAATGGTTTTTGTGTTTATCAAGTTTATCAAGTAACCAACTTACTTTTCAGTGCCACTTGAATCAGTTTATCAAGTAAAGGATGATTTAGAAGTTATTTAAGAGAGGACATCTACGAAAATTTTCAAGTGAATATAAACTGTGTATAAGAAGTTCCAGTTTTCTTTCAATAGTTGTTCATTTATAGTAACGTTCTATATTTGATTTGTAATATTCTGTAAGTGGTCATTCTATCTATGTAATTGATTATTATAAATCTGTAACTATCTATTCACTCAGTGTATGTGGTCATTAGATTTCTGTGTACTAATTTCATGTATATATCTTACACAGAGGAGGTGGAGATGGTTATTTAAATAGTTTTTCAATGCCACTTGAACCATCTTTAAATAATTTGTCAATCACTCTTTATTTTCTTGTTCAATGTTTATACTATTTTTCTTAATGTATGTCAATTAGTTTAGAAGTTCTTTTAGAGATGACATCTATGAAACTTTTCAAGTAAATATAAATTGTGCATAAGAAGTCTCAATTTCCTTTCAGTAGTTGTTCATTTATGGTAGTATTCTGTATTTGGTTTGTAATATCATGTAAATGATCATTCTATTTATGTAATTGATTATTATAAATCTGTATCTGTAACTATCTATTCACTCAGTGTATGTGGTCATTAGATTTATGTGTACTAATTTCATGTATATATATCTTACATAGAGGAGGTGGAGATGATTATTTAAATAGTTTTTCAATGCCACTTAAACCATCTTTAAATAATTTACCAATCACTCTTTACTTTTCTTGTTAAGTGTTTATACTCTTTTTATGAATGTGTGTCAATTAGTTTAGAAGTTCTTTGAGAGGTGATACCAATCATGTGTATAAGAAGTCTTAGTTTCCTTTCTCTATATATTCATTTAGAGCATTATTCTGTAATTAGTTTTAAATATACTGTAAGTGGTCATTCTATTTATGTAATTGATCATTATAAATCTGTAATTATTTATTCACTCAATGTATGTGGTCATTAGATGTCTGTGCATTAATTTCTTGTATATATCTTACATAGAGGATGTGGAGACGATTATTTAAATAGTATTTCAATGTCATTTGAACAATCTATGTATATAGTTTTCAAATTCCATTTGATCCATCTTTAAATAATTTGCCAATCACTTTTTACTTTCATGTTCAGTGTTTATATTTTTTTCTAAATGTATGTCAGTAAATGATGGTTTAAAAGTTCTTTGAGAGAGGAAATCTATGAAACTTTTCAAGTGAATATAAATTATGTATAAGAAGTTCTAGTTTTATTTCTGTAGTTGTTCATTATAGTATTATTCTATAATTGGTTTGTAGGTTTCTGTAAGTCGTTATTCTATTTCAGTAATTGATTATTATAAATCTGTAACTACTTATTCACTCAGTGTATATTTTACAGATCAGATGGTAAGATCGGACGGTGACAGATCGGATCGGTCTGACTACCCAATCGGTGAACGGCGATGGTTGAAAAACAGTGAGCGGCGATGGTGGGAGGTTTATGCATAGCGATGATGGGAGAGAAGGAGGGGGATCAGGCCGGTGGGAGATCGGTGGAAACGAAGAGCGAACAGATTCGATGGGAAGACAAGAAGGGAACGACGTTATCGATTTGAGAGAGTTTTCGATTTGAAGGAGTTTTCGTTTTGGGGTTTTTTATTTGGGTTTTTTTCCAGGTTATTTGGGGGAGAGAGGGGTGGGAAAGAGAGCAGTGGGAGGGAAATGGCATATGTGGAAGGAAAATGTGAGGTGCCAGTGGGAGGGGTAAAAAAACAAGGGGACCAAAAAGCAGGGGTAAAAAAAAAATCCCCCCGGGTCAAGGGGCATGGAAAAAATAGGAGGCTCGGTCCAGGGGCATTTGGACAATTTCCCCATTCTATTAACATGTTTAAAAATCATCTTTGTTTCAATCATGTTCAACTTTGGATTGTTTCATGTCAAAATGGATAGTAAACAAATGTCATTTTGTTTTGTTACATAGTCTTTATTTACTTCCTCACCCGCAATCTAGATAATAAGGTACACGATTTATTATACCAAGAATATAAATCTTTTTTTTTTGTGATTGATTCATACAGTTTATTAGATAACGTATATTCTTTATTATATTTGTGCCAAAGCATATAAGATGTGTTGCAATTTCAATTTTGTGTTAATTGTTGAGTGATATAATAAGATAAAAAAATATGGATATGATCATCACACGTAAAATGCAACACCAACTTCCTATTTTTTTAAAATTTTGATTTTGATTGATTTTAACATTACATAGAAATTTAGATTAAAATGCCCTGATGTCACAAGCCAAGTTCTACGGCCACACATGCAACACCAACTTCCTATTTTTAAGTCATTAATAAAAAACATATTCATATATCAAAGATTATTGAAGAAATTAATTCTGGGGAATTTATTATTTTAGGTTCTCAAAACATTTGAACTTATTTTTAGATCTCCATACTATTGTATATTATTTCAGAGTCCTTCTGTTTGTGCACCTTTTAGTCCACTGTTATATTTTTCATTTTTATTTCTTATTCACATTTTGTGTCTACTGTTAAACTGTTTATGTACAATGTTAATATGTTTTTGTACAATGTTAAATTACTTGTGTACTTTGTTGATAAATTTTGTACATTGTTTATTTTCTTATTATGAATGTCATTATATAGTGAAATAATAAAAAAATATTGTATTTTCATAATTGATTGTGGCATATTTGCGATCAAATATGTTGCGTACATGTTTGTTAAAACTTATAAGTTGCATATTATGATTTTTAACTTAAAATAAGCAGTTGTTGCATGTTTGTTTACACTTATTGAAACTTATTTAAGCTAAAAATAACTTTAAAATGTTATAATCACTAAGAGCATCTCCAATCATATATATATAAACATTTACTCAAATTCGAATTCGAGTAAAAGTCATCCAAAACCCTCTCCAACCATTATTCATACTCATATCAAATCATGTTTTTACTCAAACATTTACCAAAATCAATGGAGACTCAAATCTTTACCCAAATTTTTAACATTTTTTTTCCCTTTATCCCCACATTTTTTTCTAAATGTGACATTTTTTTCTTTCAACTCCACTTGTAGTTGAATTATATTAAATGTCTTCCCACCCTCCAAAAATTTCACCATCTCTTGAAACAAAAAAAAATGGTCTTCTTTCTTATGTCTTCATTTTTATTTTTTATATTCTTATTTTTACTCCAATAAGAATATGTTATTTTTATCTTTAAAAAAAAAATTGGATAATAATAATTTTTAAATTTAAATATCTTGAACGGAAGAAAAATTGAGTAGTAAAAATGTTTGGGGAAAGGACTTTAACAATGTTTAGTGGAAATAATTAAAAAAGATATGAATTGTTTTAAAGATTTGAGTAAAACACAGAGTGGTGGTTGGAGACATCATATCAAATCAAGCTTTTACTCAAATTTTAAGTGATATTTGGGTATAGGTTTGAGTAAGGGCTGGAGATGGCTTAAGTTGGGTTAGGAGTGTTTTTCAGATTATAACTTTTGGATTAATGCTTAAAAAAATATGTTGGACATTTTATACCCTTCACTTTATTTAACAATGACAAATCTTTTCATCTTCTCTAAATATTACTTTCATCTACTAAAAATTTGAAATAACTCATATAAGATATTTTTTTTGAAACTTAACTCGAGTAAGATTAAAACTTTGAATTGTAATTTTTTTTAATAAAATAAAATTTAGATTACAATTAGAATATTTTAGTTGTGTTTTTTTTATTAATAAAGATTAAGTTTTATGTTTTTTTCTCTCAAGTTCTACTTTTTTAATTAATGTGGAATCCAATATTTATACACATGAAAGATTTATTTTTGACAATTACACGGCAAAAACTTTTGTACAGCTTATCCTAACAAACATCTACAACTGATTATTCTCTGTTTTTAACAGCTACAACAAATATGTTAATTGCTTATCAAAAAATTATAATCTATAATCTATAAATGTGCCAGGAAAAGGTCGGTCATATGTGTGGATGAGAGGGAGAGGGCGGGGGGGGGGGGGGGGGGGCGCAAAAAGAAAATGTGAAGATATTGGTAAAAACAATTTAAAAAATATATAAGATAATCCTCATTAGATGGAATGACCTAGAAATGATATCCCAAATGACATGGAACCTAAAAATAAGTTCAAATATTTTATAGACTTAAAAATAATTAAGAGGTTTAATGGGGAATCCAGGATTAATTTTCTCAAAATTATTTAATAAATAATGAAAGTTTTTAAATTTAAAAGCCCTAGGAGACATAAGCTAAGTTCTACAAGTTCTACAGTTCCACGTGCCTCTGCACAAAACGATCATGAGTCACAAAATAAATTGTTTGTCGAGGCTGACCTTATGGTCAAGCTGGGAAAGTTACATCCGCCTGTTTGCTCCGATCCCACGGAAAATTCTTTCAAATAATCGCCAACAAACAGGTTGATAAGTCAGCGTCAAGACTCGAACCCAAGACCTCCCCTTTAACCAGACAAGCCCTGAACCGTTGTGCTATGACCACTGGGGACGTAACTGGAACTTAGCTTTGTTGTCCAATGCATTTTAATTTTCAATATATAGTAATGAAAAAAAAAGATTCACACACTTTTCGGATATACAGTCTATCCAGCCGCATATACAGTTGAATACGTAGTTCAATCTTTTTTTTTGACCAAAACACATATGGGTACGCGGACTAGTATGTGAGTTAGACCCACATATTCGGTCCCTATATTATTATTATTATTCATTTTTATTTTTTTGTGATAGGCTCCTCCTTTTCTATCATTGTAAGATAATCTATCTATTCCACTATCCACTTTATTTGATAGCTAATTTGTATACTTAGGAATTTCCATTTGTGGTGCCATTGCAAACATCCACAATAGTTGGTGACTTTCATTTGTGGTGCCGTCGCAAACATCCACATCATTTAGTTCCCGTTTGGATAGCGGAATTGAGTTATTCTGGATAGATAATTATGTTAGTATAGATAACAAATCTACATAAATAAGAGATTTTCTGTTTGGTTGTGTTTTTTTTATTCTAATTGGAAAACGTAAAAATAAAGGTTGAATTGTTTGGTTGATAAAGAATAAAATATAAATAAAGTGTGAAAAAATTGATTTGACATGTGGGCCATTTGATGGATAAGAGGTGTTGATAGGTGATTTGATGTGATAAGGTGTAAAAAGTTTATTTGACATGTGGGCCCATGGGAATAGATAAAGTGAGTATAGCTTATCCTACGGGTTACTTAGAATTGTTATACTCTCTTATACTCATTTATACCGGCATAGTAATTCCATCCTATACTCTTTAAACAAATACCAATTTCCCCTATCTATTCTTCTCCCACCTTATTCCATCCTTAATCCACTCTTATTCCGCCATCCAAACGGGGTATTAGTGATTATGGTTTGTCTGTTGTCCTTAAGGGTCTGTTTGGATATGAGTATTGAGTGTCTTGGTGATTTTCATTTATGGTGTCGTCGCAAGCATCCACATCAGTTAGTGATTATGGTTTATCTATTGTCTTTAAGGGACTGGTTGGATATGAGTATTGGGTGTCTGAATTGAGATTGAGAATTCTAATATAAGCCAATAATCAATGCATTACAAACATATGATTGGAATTGAGGATCTCCCTAAATGAGCTCACGACTGTAAAATGCATATTGGATTATAATAGTCGTGCTCACATATAAGAACATATTATCTTTTCCCTTTATGTGATATAAGATTAAACACCCCGCTCTCAGAGTCTCATCTAATTCATGAGCCTTATAGGACTATTGTGCCACTTAGCTATCCTGACCCACCAGTCCCTTATGTGTCGGGTGTTAGCACTTAGATGTTCAATACTCAGGTGTTGCAACCTCAGGCATTTTGTAGACATGAGAAGGTGTGACCCGGGGTGGACCTCAAACTTTTTTTATTTTTCTTATAAATAATATTATTAAGTTATTAAAATATATATTTTAATTTTTATAAATATACATAATTCAAGTAAGTATATATGTTTTTTTACAAAATTGAAGGTTTCAATGGAATGCATTTTAGACAGTAAAATTAGCTGAACCCAACCTTTTTTTTAATTTTTTTTCCAAAATTTTGGATTAAAAAATTCATCACTACTAAAATGCCCTCATCAAATGGAGCCCTAAAAAAAAACCTCCTTTCGCTTCCCCTCCTAAAACCCTCCAAAACCCTAACTTTCGTGGCGGTTGAGGCGGAGCAGAGTAACGATGGGTAAACGTAAGGGCGGTCACAAGCCCCTCTCCCCCTGCGGCACCGCCGCTAACGGCCCGGCCCTCCAGCCCCGGAAGACCATCTTCGCCGACGCCGACGAAGACGACTCCGTTGCCGCCGCCGCCGCTGCCTCCTCCCCCAACGAGGAGAGGACGGAGGAGGAGGCCTCGAATCTCGAGGACACGACCTGCACGCCCTCCGAGGCGATCGTCGGCCTCGAAAAGACCAGCGCCGATTACTACTTCGACTCGTACTCCCATTTCGGTGCGTGATTGTGTTCCTGCTTTGAATTTGGTTCTTTGAAAGTGTTGTTTCGCTGCGAAAGGTCTTACCTTTATGTGTTTTTTTTTGTTTTTTTTTCAGGAATTCATGAAGTAAGTACGGCGGGGTAGCATACGATTGATCTTTGATTTTCTCCTCCAAAAAAAAAAAATATGTGCTTTGTCTCTGTTTTATTTAGTAGTTGAAGTAATGCATTCTTTTGTTCTAATTTGGTTTTGACTTTGATGTGTTCTTAAGAACATGTGTTCGTGAATGTGTATTGGAAATTTATTTTGGTGTTTGGAGTCATGTTTGAAACCTGTATTGTTAATATATCAATGATTAAATTTGGGGCTTGATTATTTTATTTCAATCGACATTCTTATCCCATTATTCTATATGTACTCAAATCCTAAGAAATTGTGGAAAGATTGGGTTTTGTGGATCTATTAGTGTAAGAAGTAACAGTGATGGCTTGGGTGTTGCTATGATAATGGATGGTGTCAAATTCAGAACTTGGATACTGAGTGTCTTTATGCATGGAGTCTTGAATTTGAGGGGGCTCGTAGGAATTTCATTCTCGAATGTTAGGGTTTGTTTGGGTGTGAGAATTCTTTTGGGATGTAAATTTCTTGGGCCATCTGGCCGGGCCATTTGGGAATGGCAGATATCTGTTTGATGGGTGCGCGTATTATACCTTTTGTACTCAATGTGTTCTGTAGTGCTATAATTGTTTGTTGACTTTATTCATGAATTGGCAGTAGAGCATGAGAGAAGAAGAAAGAGTATTTTTCTGTGATATATGTATCATGGTTTGAAATTTTGAATGAAATTTTAGCAAGGGAATTATATGGTTTTTCCCTTAAAGTCTCTGGTTCCAAAGTGCATCTTGTCACAAAATTCATAATTAGAATTTCATTTGATTACCTTTGTTAAGAAACTGAATAGTTAGAATTCTATCATGGATATAAATTCATATTCTCTTTCAGGACATGTTTCTATATCTTTCTGTAATATTTATAGATTCTTTTGTTGGAATTTGGGAGTTGACATGTAGTCTAATTTAGAATTTTCATCACCTGTAATATTTCTATAGAATTTGAACTCAAATTTATTCCAGATACAAATTGGTCTTTAAAAAAGGTACATCTCCTTAAGTCTGTCTATATAACCCTAGTGAAAGACTGTGTTCTGTGTAGCATTAGTTAGACATTGCCTTATATTGTATGAGTGATTAGATTTGAGTTTGAGTGGCAGCCTGGAGGATTTATTTAATTTTTCCTGCAGTATCTGGTCATGCAATGCAGTGGATGTTCTTATATGATACACAAGAGTGATCCAATTGGAATCTGGCACATAATTTTGTTCCATAATATTTAAGGCTATCTAGTGATAGTTGAGTTCCATAAAATTCCTTACTTTTCTGGACTATTGTTCCTCTTGAATGGGGTGATCCTCATTTTGTGAAGATGGACCAGGTAACACTATCAAAATGGCTGAAGTGCCTTTTGCCTTTTTTACATTACTTTGAATTGTCTGTGGAAACAAACAAACAAGGAAACTTGGTAATCCATTTTATGGAAAGATAGGTATATGAAGGTACATTACTACCCAAGTGGATCCTTGGAGCTAACTAGTTATTCTCATTGAAGGATTACATAATTAATTGATTAATGTGTATAATAGTTTCTCTTACAGTTGAACTGTAGCTATTGTTTTATCAATCTGGTGGATGTTTTTGTGTGAATCTCCTTGAACCCTGCAATCTAAATGTTAACTGGGATAAATATATACATTCAACACTCAAATTTCTCTCTCACAGTCTTTCTCTTTCAGGAAATGTTGAAAGACACTGTCAGGACGAGGACATACCAAAATGTGATTTACCAGAATACTTTTCTCTTCAAAGACAAGGTAGTTCTTGATGTAGGAGCTGGAACTGGGATTCTGTCACTTTTCTGTGCAAAGGCAGGGGCTAAGCATGTCTATGCGGTAGGTGATTGTTGGCTTTGGTAATTTTGTCATTGTTGGAGTTTATCTTTGAGAAGCTTAGAGCTAGCTTTAAGTTGTGTGCATCACTGTATAGGGTGGTTCTTTTCTGTTTTGGCTATTTTTCTGTTGTAGTGAGTGTTTCATGCCCTGTTCTTTTAGAAAAGAATGTGAACTGTGGCATCTGAATTTTATTTGTATTAATATTATCCTTGTTTATAGAAATAGGGAGAAGCCTTATTGAGGCCAAATTTGTGAAGTTTCATTATTTTAAAGAAAGGGTGAAGTATTCCTTCAAATAGTATATACATAATATGGTAGAGAACCAGGTCACATAATGTAAAACAAGACATCTTTCTAATAGGAAAGTTCACTCATTAAATGCACAACACCTTTTTTTTTGAAGTTGTAGGAGCAATCTTATTAATAAAGAAGCCTGTGAACAAAAGGAAAGGTAAAACACCTTAGATCAACACTCCAAATAATAAGCAGCTGGCCCAAAAGAGTATTGCTGTCCATATCTATATTTAATTTTCCTGCCCTTATAATGTGTGTTGTGAGCCACAAGCTCCCTTCAACCACAGATATACATGCTCTGTAAGAGAATAGGAAACCTTCAATGATAGAACACTCAACATAGCACTGTTTTTTAGTGTCGGAAACCCTCGATGTAATTTTCTTTAGAGGATAATGAGATACCCTTGTTCACTTATTGATTCACTGTTTTTTGAAAAGAAAATTGGGAATTAAGGTGTAAGAGCTTACTTGGGAAGTACTGGTTTCTTTTTAGTCCAACAGATGAGTCAACTTTTCCATGAAAAAATCAAGATGGTGAGAGGAGTTCCAAGGAAAATTTTTACCAGATCATTCCCTATTCCTTTTCTAGTTGGGGGCATATTTCTGAACCAAATGAGGTTTATGCACGGATGATCTTCCTTTTGCTGGACTCTGGATGACTTAAAGGAAAGAAGCAGAAGGATAGTTTTAGCTATTGTAAAGAATGCAAGCAGAATTATTAGATCTTCTTGTCATACGGTGACTGAATGTTAGTTGTTTGGTTTCTGTGGAGCCAAGAGGTGTCTGGTATCCTTGGAAGATTATGAGCCTCCAGGTTGAGGGATGCACTTGGGAAAGCATTGGAAAGGTCTTTTTTGTATGACGTGTTCAGTCTCATCTTCTCAATGTGTTTTATAATTCTTTTTGCATATGGATGAAGTGGTAATATTTTTTGGCATAATTAAGAGTTAATGCTACCCACTTCCAGAAAAAACACATGCTGCTTTATAAGATTAGTTATTAAATAATTGATTAACATGATAATGCTTTCATAATTCATTCTTCTAATAAATTTACCACTTTTGAATTCAGGTTGAATGCTCCCAAATGGCTATCATGGCGAAAGAGATTGTTCAAACAAATGGATATTCTGATGGTGCTTACTTATATTAAAATTGTTTTCTTTATCTTTTGTCACTTAACATATCATTTACTGTTGATATTGCCTCTCATCACCACCATTTGTATTACCTTTTTTTTGCCAGTGATAACAGTTTTAAATGGAAAAATCGAGGAGATTGAGCTTCCTGTTGATCATGTAGACATAATCATTTCAGAGTGGATGGGCTATTTTCTCTTGTTTGAGAATATGCTTAATACTGTTCTATATGCTCGTGATAAATGGCTGGTAAGTTGTGCTTTTCTGTTTCATTAAATTCAGAATTGAATTTTACATAACAAAAGATTTTTCAGATTCTTTCCATCATGTCTTGAGCCTCTAGAACGATATGTAGAAAAACAACCATTGCTTCCTTCTCTTGCATAATTGCACCTTTTCTTTTTCTGCGTTTCCATCATGATAAACATATTTCATGCAGATAGCATAAACGTATCCAATCCACTATTTGGTCTCATCGTTCAATGAAACTTATGTTGGTGATGATTTATGAATCTCCCATAATACTTGGACATGGATGCATGACATGAGTGTCTTGAAGTAGAAGTAAATATGAGATGAGTAGATGACAATATTGTCGTGGCACTAGCAGATCTAGTTATTGCAAAATTATGACCCATATAAGAAAATCTATGATTTGTATCATTTCTGTCATGACTTGAACAAACACAACATTCTTTATTTCCACCTTGACAAGATCTGAGACCCTTACAATTCCCATTAAAACCCACCCCCACCCTATCCCACTCCCTGAACTTCTTATTTGGGAACTTAAACCCACTGATTGCTTAGGGCCCAGTCCAACATCCCCTGTACATATCTGAACATCAAGTCTTTTTTTTTCATCTTCATTACCGCCATTTCAAAACCTTGGACGAGAATGAAATTATGAAAGTACTCCCTGTCCGCCTACTTTTGGTTTAGATGATTGAAATCAAAAACAATTTCAGCTGAATAGGTGGAATACACAGAGAAAGATAAATCTTCTGGATAAGGTGATGAGACAAAGACTGACAAAAGTCAAATTGGATATTTTCACCAGGAGAGAGAAGTAACTAATTATAACCATATCCTAGGAGTCATGTTTGTGTCAGATTAATGTTTTTCTTTTCCGGTTAATTATATTCCTCATCGAGCTTTGGAGTGTCTTTGGAGGACTGGTAGTGAATTCGCTAGTGGTTCTTAACATGTAGTTGGTTGACACTTGGATTTCATTTTAAGAATAAACATCATAGGTTTAGTTTATTGTTTAAGTTTCTCAAATGTTAGAACTCAGTAATTGTTGTGATGAAGAGCTGTTTTCTGCCACATGATATTTGAATTGGACTTAGTAAAGCATTATCAAATGTCGCAGGAAGGCTTTTTTCAGTTCTCCCTCATTGACTAGAAAATTAAGCTGTCCCTCAGTTCTCCCTCTTTATATAGTATGCATATTTAGCACTAAAAAAATTTATCTCCGTTTTTGTTTACTTTTTCTGGTTTGTTGGAAGTAAAATAAATGCCTCTTCTGTCCTCACACTTAAAGTACTGCATGATTTTTTCATGATCCTTCTTTCTTGATAAGTCTTGAAGTTTGTACTTGTATGGTTTTATGATTTTGTAGATAAATGATGGAATTGTTCTTCCGGATAAGGCTTCTTTATACTTAACAGCCATAGAGGATGCTGAATATAAAGAAGATAAGATCGAATGTGAGTTATTTTCCTGTATGCATTGTCATTTGTCATTGTGTGTTGATGTGTAATAGCACATCACCTGCTCTAACATCCCTTCCAGCATGAATGCATGTTTACATAGTTACTTTTTTCTCATCTTTATTCCTGACTGAACTATGTTCTGCTTCAGTTTGGAATAATGTTTATGGTTTCGATATGAGCTGCATCAAGAAACAGTCCATGATGGAACCTTTAGTTGACACAGTTGACCAGAATCAAATTGTCACAAATTCCTGCTTGCTTAAGGTATTTTTTTATATTCAACGTTTCCCCATTATATTTAATGTATTCAATCAACATGATGTGGGTTTCTCATTATATTTTTTTTTTGTAGACCATGGACATATCTAAGATGTTTCCAGGGGATGCATCCTTCACGGCACCCTTTAAGCTTGTGGCAGAACGCAATGACTACATTCATGCCCTTGTGGCATATTTTGATGTGTCATTCACAAAGTGCCACAAGTTCACAGGCTTCTCTACAGGTGCATACAAAACTCATTTCAGTGGTACTTAGAAGTAACTAGAGCATGAGGAATCATGGTACAAAATTCAAGTTACATGTGGATATATATAAACATAATGCTTATCCAATCCGATCATTTTTTGATCTAGAAGCTTGGAATTTTCTAATGGAGTATAAAACACTCATAATTAGCATTATAATGTAAGTTTTGCACACTTATCCCATCTGTCTGCAGCATTACACCAGCTCCATAATGAAACTCCTGGTGATTATGCACCATCCTTTTCACTTTGATAAGTAATAGTTTGCCCTGAAAAACTGAAACTTAAACTTATTTGTCTGGACTTTCTGTGAATAGAGACTCCATTAAACTACATAGAAAATCTTTTTCTGCTTCAAGGGCTCATAAAAATCATTGTGCAGGACCGAGATCAAAGGCCACTCACTGGAAACAAACCGTCCTCTACCTTGAAGACGTACTGACAATATGTGAGGGTGAGACATTGGTCGGAAGCATGACAGTGGAGCCAAACAAGAAGAACCCTCGTGACATAGAGATCATGCTGAAATACTCCCTCAACGGACGCCATTGCCCGGTTTCTCGCATTCAGCATTACAAGATGCGTTAGACAATGAACCCCATCAAGAGGCCATATAGGCACCACATTCTTCATAAGCTTTCTATACACAGCCATGTTTGTGGTGCTCAATTTGGGGGCATTGATGCCTTTATTTAAAGGTTATTTGCATTATCAGTCAGAATTTTGGTTGTCTTTATTAGCAAAGAAGATGCTTGTTAGTTATGTTATCTAAGAAGAAAATTTTGATTTTTCTATTCATGGCATTCCACAGCTCTCTGTCAAATCTGAAACATCTCCCACAGCTTTATGACTTCCCACCTGGGGGTACAGTAAGCCATGTTGCCATTTTTTTTAAATGTACTTTTTTAAAATCATATACCTCATCTCATAAGATATAAGATATGTATTTTCATAAAAAGTAAAATATATATGTTAATGAATTGAATATCATTTATTTAAAAGTGAAAAATTTAGTGAATTATATATTTTGTTACAATGAGTGAAAATGAATGATTAATGAAATATATAAGATTATATTTGAGACCGTTGATTAAATGTAACAATGGTCATAAAATTTATGCAACCGGTCCACACAATTACCAATTTTTTTATTTATTCTTTAAAGTGTATTTTATGTAATGAATCATGTACCTTCATTATACACTCAAGTACTCTCTTAGTCTTATGCACAAAAAAAGGAAGAAGAATACAGGCTTTGAATATGGGGCTATCAAAATTCCTATTAATCTATACTTCATGCTCTCCATTTGAAAGTTGCAGCATGGCCGTGACCAAATACAGGCTCGTATTTGGTAAATAAAAAGAACGCTAATAGCGGGGCGATCAGTGCTATAATTCAGCCTTGCCTGCCTTTGATGCCTTTGCGCCGGTTTTCTTCCTTCCCCACCATGTTTGAGTTCGATGCGATACTTTGTCCACATGTTTTCTTATAGCAGCTCCACTTTGTTTCACTCCTTCCAAAATCTTTACCTTCCAATCACCCTTGGCTGATTCTCTCTCTCTCAAAACTTTCCCCTGCAATTCCAATAGAAATTCACATATTCACGTATTAGAGTAAATAAAGAAAACATGTAGCAGAACTTCCATGTTAGTCAGAACCACTTGAATAATCTATGGTCACTTAACCCATCTACGACATGGTTTACCATTCATTATGCTTGTTAGCAGTTGGAAAGAATGCTGATAGTTTAATAAAGTTGTCTTAAATGGCTAGACAAGCCTAAAATACTATATTTCATTTTACAAGACAGTGAATGGACTATTCAGGTCATAGACGTGACTTATTATTCACTACAACATCACTAACTAGTCATTATAACATATAGAATATGATAAATTACCAATTTGGAGGGAAAATTATCTCTGTCATCTTCTTTATCATCTTCATCATCATCATCATCATTGTCACGCAAATTGTTCATGATCATTAAATCCTCTTTTGAGTACATTTTCATGTTTGGTGCTCCAGGCATACCCTGTAAAGAAAAAAGGATTAGAAAAGCGTAGCACACACTAAAGAGTATGAAAAACAAAAACTTCAATCTTTTAGAGCTATAGTACCTCCATGGATCTCAATATCTTCTCCATTTCAGCATCTTTCGATGACTTTGCAACAAAAGGCTCTCCAGGAATTCTATCCTGCAAGACAATAAATAAGAACCATTTAAGTTGACTTGCCAGTCAGACATTATTAAGTGTTGGGAAATGTAGTCCTCATTGGTTCAAAATTATAATGTGAACTATTTTTGTTCATACAATTTTCAGCGGTTTCAATTCAAGCTTTCTTCTATATGGAGTCATTATATACCCTGGATGTTTAAGGGATCGGTAGTGATGCAGGACAGATTCTGCATCAGGTAGCAACTCAAAAGGCCACCAAATTTTTTAAAATTTGTATGAATCCTCATAATTTTTTTATTTAAAAAAAAAAATCCATTTTAGCCATTTCATTTGTGTTAGATTATATATTTCACCTAACCGGTTCTACTAAAAAAATTATTTTTAATAATGTAGGATAAATCCATTGATACAGCATACCATGAATATCTTTCAACTTATTCAAGGGACAATCCAGCAAAATGAGGTACCTCCCAGTATTTGTTACTACATTTCAGATCTTGATAAATGGTTGCCTTTGAAACAAACCATGAAATAGGCCGATCTAAAAGAGTTTTTGTATTAGATCATGGTGATAACAACTGGTCACTTCAATCATGTACTGATTAGACTGTTCTGCAACAATAATATCAGGGATATGAAAACACATTTGTTTTATCTAACTTTTGCATTACATTTTCCACTTATTTTGCTGATTTCCTCTTGTTCCTCTCATTTATAATTTATCACACACTTGATGTCGAGTGCAAGCCCGTTCATAGAGTGATGAACAGACATCGCGTTGTTTCTTGTTGGTGTCCATGCAGACAAAATACATGCCCGAGCGTAGATGTGTTCTTTTTTTTTCTCCAGTTTTTTAGATATAAGTTTATAAGTGAGAAACTCCAACAGAATGCATCATGGCGTAGGCGAGGTGATCAAAGGTTCCTTGTTAAGTTCCAATGACTAATCCAGTAATCCCATATACCACATGCGGTATGTTGGAGCATTTTGATATCTCACAACGGATATATTTTCTAATGTAAGAGGATCTATGTGGAAAACACTTGATGGAAATATCCTTGATACATAGAGATTGGGCATTATGATATTGGGAGTGGATACACCGTCTACTAATATGGGCAAACTTTGGTTCAAGAGGTGACATTTCAGATGCTATTTCCAAAGGGGGTTTCCAACTTCGTTGAGCTCTTTTTCTTCTTCCTTTTTTCTCCTCTTCTTTCTTAAATTCTTGTATGGAGATCTCTCGTCTCCTTTGCTCGGGGCCCACTTTTAATAATAAGATAGTTCCTAAATTATTTTTTAGAAAAAATTCTAATAGAAATTCAATAATTTTTAAGCTGAAACAGTGTATTTTACGTGTTAAATTAATAAAGAAACACAGCTGATTGATTGAAAGAAGATAAATGAACAATGGCCTGGACAATCACATCAAAGTCCAAGGAAATGCATGTTATATAGTCTAATCAATATGTACAATATCCTTTGACATTCTAGAAATACGATATTCATGATTTTTACTTACTTTTGGAACAGGCGGCACCTTGACAGAGCACGCTTTAGTAAGATCTCCGCATAGATACTTAATCAATGAATCAATAGAAGGTCCGGACTTGAATATGTATTCAGCAACATCAGTATCTGAATACCCCATAACCTGAAATCATTCATACAGACATCCAGTTGTTAAAACAAGATTCTAAATGTAACAAATTTAGAAGCCTTAACTGCAAAGTGAGAAGAAGACCATTAATGTGTAATATAAACGTAAGAAACTAATCTTGCTAGTGATGATATTTTTACTTCAATGGTCACAACCCATAGGCATGCCAGAACCAGTTAACTCGGCCGCAATCTGATTTCAGTAATACTTGTTTTCCCACCGCCGGGGTTTCGTCTTGAGCAAATTTATGTGCTCATTGATTGGCCTCACTCTCAAGATTCGTAGGGAGAAATCAAGTTTCCCTTGGTTCTAGGTTTCATTAAAGAACCCATCAAATGTTGACCAAACTCCATCGCAAGTAATGGTAAACCGTAATTTTGATGACGCCATTCAGTAATACTTTTGACTGAGTTTACATAAATTTCTAAAGATGACATTCAGATGACATCCCTTTCTCAGGAGAATTTAGATTATGATCATAATTTTGACCATGCTGCAATTTCAAGGAGAAAACTTGTATATGCATCATAACTAACAAAACTTCTAAAGATGTTTACATACAAAATAAGTATTCACCTTGTGTTTCAAATATCATGGCAAAATCCAAAGAATATACATAAGAACCTCAAGAAATAGCCAATATTTAGGACGTAATTACCCAACTTATCTTTCGTTCAGTGCTCATGCTTTTTTTTTTAAGTATGGAGCAACCCTCAAACAGAAAAAAGAAGACTGATTACAAAATCAGTGTTCATGTATTAAAATGAGCTCCTTATACAAGCCTATCATTTAGAAAATAAAGAATGCCACTGAAAGCAAAGCTGCTATTGACATAATATTCACCTCTTGGCAAGCTCTTTCAATAGTCTTGCACTCTGAATAACATTGCCCTTCAGTGCCTTGATCAACAAGCTGGAAAAAGAGGGAAATAAATACTAAAGGTAATGCAATAGATTAATAAATATAAATCAATCTACCATATGTTAGCAACAAATATCCATAGGGACATTTGTAACAAAAAATGAAAAAGGTTGTCCGAGTTTATGTCAACAGATTCTTGAAGTGGATACATTACATATATTCAATTGTAGATCATATTTCATCATTCTAACATGCCAATTCTGATGGAGTTAAGTGAGAGAATTTTGTGAATCCATGTTCCAAATTTTTACGATATAATATGACCGCATAGGTGAACATAATTCAACTATTTGTCACACTAACAAAGCCTTCTTCCTCAACTCATTTCAGCTATAATTTGTTTCCCACAATGTCATAGGAGCGCTGATACACTCAGTCGGTTTTGTAGCCTTATCTACATCCCAAAAGCAGTCCCCCAGCTGCTTATAGACTGCGCTATCGCAGTGTATGAAGTATGAAATTTTTAAAAAAAATTCATTTTTTCAAAAAAGAAAAAAAATTAACTGGTGTCTTAGTGTATACTTTATTTATTTTTATAACAGTATGTATTTCAATGAGCAAGTGTATATTTTTTTAAAACGGTTGTAGACGGGACTGCACATAGGGCTGGACATATCATTTTCCATATAATAGTTCATATGTCAAACACTAAAAAAACAAAGGCCAAGTCTCAATTACTTCCAAGGTGTCTCCTTTCTCCACGGTATCGATACGCAGAATCCAATCCGACTCTTCCTTCTTCAGATTGCAAACATTCTCCGCAATCTCGATGATCTGAAGCTCCGAAATCTAATCCACATCACAAAAAAACCAAACACACCCAACAAAGCAATGAAATTGAAGGATCTATCCAATGTGGAAACCGAAGAAACGCATCGACCCACTTGAGGAATGAATGAGGAGGAGAAGAAAAGGACCTTCTTTGGGGAGATCTGGGACTGCTTTTTCTGGACCAGACCGAGGAGCTCCTCCGCGATCTTCTGGCAGACCTGGCATCTTATGAAGGGGAGGTCTTCCTTCCTGGCCGTCGATGGTGGGCTCTTCGAAGAGACAGTGTGCGTTAGAACCAGAAGGAGAGACGAGAACAACAACATCACCACTGCTGTTCTCCCCATCTCTCTCTTTCTCTCTCTCTCTCTCTCAAAAGAATGTGTAGGACTCCATTGATGGACTTAATGAGTGTTGGATTTGAAAATGACTGAAAAGCCCTTGAAGGTTGGGCTGTTAAGCTGAATAGTTAAGGTAATAAAAGCCATGTAAGGACAAGTGAAAACAAAGTTAGTATTCGTATTCTACTTTTTTTTTTAAATTGTATTATTCTAGCTAACATGGTTTAAGTGGGGCCCATATATTAAATAATTGGAGGGATTATGTATCAAATCATTTTTTTTAGTTTTATAAATTTTTATCCACATTTTATTCGTCTTATTATATCCATAGTTTATGTCAACCAAACAACAAAAATTTCATTATTAAATTTTAAATAAGAAAAACTAAATAATACAATCAAACAAACAAATGATTTATTCCTTATTCTTATTGAAATAATTATTTATCATAGAATAACTTAAGTTGCAAAAATTAAAGCAATTTATCCTTAAAATCTTAACCATTTGTCAAACCAGTTCTTAGTCTCTATTTGGTTAGAAGAATAAATGTAGAATAAAGTTGCAATAAGGAATAAGTTCAAAAATTATGTTTGTTTCCAAGGAGTAGATTAGTATAACCAAATCAGAATTTAGAATATGTGAGAATAATTTGATATTGTTATTTTAGGACTCTCTCAAATCACATTATTTCATCCATTAAAAGGCTCAAATGTTAAATCATATGTCAAATCATTTTTACATTATAAATCAACATTTTATTCACATTTTATCCATGGCTTGTCAATCAAACAACAAAAACTTCATCATCATGATTCTCAACCCCCCAACTAAGGTGTAACACAAAATTCTTAGTGTGATAGATAACAATCAATGTAAAATAAACAAATTTTTGTTTAGCTGACTTTTCTTTAAAAAACGTAAAAATAAAATTTTATTATTATTTGATTCACTTGGGATAAAATAATGATAAGAGATGAATAAAAATTATAACTTTTAAATAGCAACTATACCATTGTCTAAAAATGTGTGTAATATGTCAAATGTAACATGCTGTTAAAATGTGAGATAATATTATTTTTATCAATTGACATAGATGGACTCATACAAGCAATTACATCAAACCTAACCCCCAACCCCCCAAATATTTGTCAGGCCCATTACTTATACTGCACTATCATACACGTCCTATCATAGTATATGACCCAATTTTTTTTTATTATAAAAAATAATACACTAATATATTTTAATATATATTACTTTTTATATAACAACATGTACTTCAAATGATGAGTATATGATTTAAAAAAAAATAGGATATACTGCAATTGAGACTGTGTGTATCCTTTTCCTTTACCCAAATATAGCTATCAAATTTTTTATTTTTTTCCTTATTCCCCTCTATTCTCCCTTATTCCCCAATTATGCATCATCCCAAAAGGGGAAACTCCTTGTAATTATATATACTAAAATTATTATCTATCACATAACTTGACAGGATGAGCATGCACTCCTTGTGAAAATATATATAAAAAAAACTATTGAGAACAATTGATAATAAAAAGTTGCCCCAACACTTATTGGTCATTTTTACCATTAAAAAAAAAATATTGGAGGTAATTTATTTTTTATTGGAGGTGATTATATAAGTGTAACTGGATGAGCATGCACTCCTGGATTATCTAGCACAGTCAAATAATAACTAAAAAAAACAAAGTCTATTTCAAACTGCAAGGTACTATTTTGCCTGTAATTTGCTGCTAGAGTTCTGAGTCTGGATCCTGTGTGTTAGAGACATGGCATATTCACAGTTTTTATACCATCTTATCAGCCCACACAGGCTCCTCCTGTATGTCTTTAACACCCACAGTTACTACTGGGTTTCTGGATTTATCTTGCCATGGCAAGATTTTATTATTATTTTTTCAATTCTCATTTGGCCTCAACAATAACCTGTGCTATTGCATTAACCTGTTCAGGTAGTATACATGGCTCTGATGCACGGCGCTTGCTCGACAGAATCCAGTCACGCAAATAAAACATCTATGGCATATTTGTTAAATCTGTCATATATTCATGTATCTGGATCTTGTATCAGAACCTGCAAATGAAATCACAATTAGTTAATCAATGATAGTGCCAGAAATTGTAGGATTTTGTGAGAACTCAATGAGGAGATGGAATCTAGTCAATGCTGGATATCTTTCAAGCCTCGTCAATCTTTAATGTAGGACTGACATATAGTTAAAAAGAAATACCACAAATCTTGTTTGTTAAACATGTGAAGTATCACATTTTAGTCCTTTGGGGACTGATGAGATCCAGACAACAGATGCCATCCCCAAGGAGCTACCTTGAAAGCCAGAATCATCACACGAAAAAGGAAGGCAACAATAACACTGTGAATGGGCCAGGACGACCAGACTTTGAAATGGGGACATATTTTGCAAAGTTTGTAGTTTTTTTTAATCAAGTTTCACAGGTAATCACCATACTTATATTGTCAACACTGAGCATAAATATTTTCATATACAACCATGCAGCAAGTAATGAATTTCCAAGGTGCTTTTTTTTTTCCAATGCAGATAGTTTCTAGGTCGATTATCAAATCCAAAGAAATTCACCATCTTATGGAGCTCTACTCAATGGCCACGACGCTCCTGCCATGACAGCTTCAATCTCCCACGTCTCCCGTGGAACATTTGTAAGGTTCTTGCAACCATCTGATGTCACATACTGAAAATAAAAAATAGACATTCAATAATATTAGACGAAGTGACAAACCATAATATTTCCAACCTCTGCTATAACTAACACACACGGGTCATCAGATAAGACTAGACAGGGAGAGCGCATAATCAGAAAGAGAGTGGTGATATACGATATCTGGACTATTTGAGGGATAACAGTTCATTCTATGCAATCATGTTTTTAATCAGAAATGTACCACATCACTCTCAATCCGCACCCCACCAAAGCTGCCTCTGAATTTGCCAATCTCTTTGACGTTAAAAAACTTTGATGTATCTGAATTTTCCATGGCTGGGACCAGCAGTGCATCAATGAAATAGCATCCAGGCTCCACAGTTATAACCTAATATTCATATAAATATCACTTATTAGGGACAGAATGCATTATACTATCATTGAAGGAGAAAGTATTACCATAAGGAAATGTTTGCAATACATGGAAATTCCATTATATAAAGTGCACGTACATGATGCAAAACAAGTACTATTGGAAACCGTAGTATAGTTTAAAATGAAGTTGCACAATTGACATCAGCACCTGTGGCGTTGTTTTAAATCAAGCACAAATTGACCAAATCAAAACCAAATGCTTTATATAATCCTGCCATCAAAGAACTTTAAAACAAAAATATAAAAAATGATACTACACTAATTGAGCAAAACCCTCCATGGAAAAGCTAAAGAAAACAAACACAACAATACAAATACTCCACAAATTATAATACAATAATACAGGATAGACTCACAGGTGACACATTTTTAACAAAAAAAAATTGAAATTCATACATGATGACTTTGTTAAGCTTCTCAAAAAAATTCAACAATTTGAGTCATGAATGTGGAAATTATGAATTGTCAGATATGCATGAAAAGATGATATCAACTATCTTAATCCAAATAAAAACAATGACTCCCTTACTTGACAGGATTTACAAGTGATCTCCAGTTATAATGTTATATAAAGCTCAGTTTTATTCAACGTAAGGTACTGCTCGATAAATATATGAACATTTGCAAGAACATCGATGGAACAAACTCTATATCATCTTGAATTTAGTACCTACAGTTCAAAATCAACTATTCCATAATTGAGATGGAAAAAATTGAAGTCATGCCCCAGGACAGGATAGCTTTATATCTACAAATGATATCACATTCTCATAAAAAACAAACTATAACTCTGAAAGTATATTAAATTCATGCACAGCACATCACATTAATTCCTATAATCAAAGTGGAATCCTAAGAGCAAAATGATGGCATACCATGCCCTCTTCTAGTTCTCTAACAGTCC
This sequence comes from Acorus calamus, assembly GCA_030737845.1. NCBI lineage: Eukaryota > Viridiplantae > Streptophyta > Magnoliopsida > Acorales > Acoraceae > Acorus > Acorus calamus. The sequence continues at coordinate 6,537,130 of CM060877.1, read as the reverse complement.
GCAAAGAAGATAATCCTGCTTCTTTTGGCCTCTCCAATCCCTGCAAGTTATGTAAATTCTGATTAATACAAGGGCATAAATAAAAATAAAGAATAGGAATTTAGATCTCAATTGGGAAAGTTCTTGTGACATCAATAGTTAGGAATACCTTAGAGTAGCCCCCTGGATCGTGCGTATCGATTCCAAGGAAGTGGCCAAGACCATGGGGCATGAAAATCGCACCGAGTCTTCTAGCCATCATGTCATTGATATTGCTGAAGAAAGATTAAGCACAATCAAAAGAAAATTTCCCTAGTTAATAAATAAAAAAAGATAATTAGCACAGGAAGTGTTGTCATGCTGGTGCATACCCAAGGACAATGCCTCCTATCTTCAGTTCTTCCAGAATAACTTTCTCTGCCAATCTACGATAAAAAAAATGCATTGACTAGATAAACTATATTAGCAACAAAATGTAGACATATATATCATGAAATACTGCCAGATCTGTGGCTCAATGTCCCACCTTTTTCTTTTTCCATTATTGATGCCCCACGGATTCACAATATAAAGAAAGGTGTAGTTTTTTTTTATGACAGATATTGTCAAAATGCAGATAGCATCTCAATTTGTAATGGAATCACATTGACTCGAGTCTCCATATTGTACACTTGGTAACACAACAATCTATCTTTTATCCTCAGAAATGCTAGAAACTGTGATTTGTTTTATACATTCTACAGTGTAATATAATGATAGCCTGGTCTCAACTCAATCTAAAACATCACCAAAAGTAAGTATTCTTGGAGCTTCCTAGGGCGTTTTCCCTGTAAAATCAGCTCTCGGATATCCAAATTCTTGAATTATTTTTTTCTATTTGCCACTTATTTGAGAATTCTGAAAGGTTTGGTAAACATGCTATAGGATGGTAAACAAAGTATGACTACACTAAGGGCAGGATTGTTAAAGTAATTTGCACATGCTTCAAATAACAATTTGACTACCCAACATACGTGTGCATTTCTATCCAGCCAATTCCAGGTCGCATCGCAGATATAACAGAATCGTGGGCCTTCAAAACAGCCTGCAAGGCAATGACATGGACATAAAAATTCTCCCAGGATCATGATAAATAAGATCCCACACAATGAAGAGGAACTTGTGAATATTATAGTCCTCATTCCAATGACTATCCAATTGACAAAAGAAATAATTTGGGTCAAAATCTTACATTGTAGATTAAATGTTGATCCTTTGTGAATGTACCATTGACCTGATTTAGACAAACAAACATACATTTCTCAAAAAAAAAAATCAAGTAGCATTTATTAAATCATAAATTTTTATAATGATAAATGATACATTTAGGTCAACACTTTTGCTAATTCCATTAGAATTCTAATGATAACTGGAAAAAAAAGGCAAGGTGGTTTTTTTTTTCAGGGGCAAAAGGCATTGGACTTAAATTGTTGTTTTATTTTGGACAAGCTACGTATGTCACAATCCCATGCTGGCATTTGACGTTGGATTATAGCTCATGGGCAAGAGTAATTATAAAGATTTCTAAAGGTCCTTTAGTTTTTGGTGGCTAATCATAAACCCTTTGACTTTAGTTGAACCCCATGTTCAATCCAAAATGCAATCCTCAAGGCTCAAGCAAGTTTATGAAATAAAATTAATATGAATCCTGAATGGAATTCTTTTCTTCTATTGTCACTTGCTAGAGAAAATACTGTGAAACACCAAGCAAATGAGAATTTAATGACCCAGGCAACTGAAGTGCCCAAAATTATATAGTCACCTAAAAACTAGAAAAAACTGAAAGGAAAAAAGTATATTAACAAAAGAAAGGAATTAAAGCACCGAAGTTGGACATCAGAAATTCATGTGTGTTGGAACATCACATAGGTAACTGTATAATGCGCTGTCTCATACTTGCACTTAATACTCCTTCTTCATACATATTCAATAACCTTAACAGATGTCTTTCACAAGCTAGAAATCTATAAAATTTTGTCACCCTTAAACTATCTAGAAGCCATAACATTTTAAACAATTATCATCAGTACAGTAGGGCATAGAATCGCATGTCCTGCACTCACATTGACATGTTGGCACAGATAGCATAGAATCTCCAACTACATCAACATATATGATCCATTACTTCTAGAAAATTTACACCCCAATTAACCCCACCTATGAGAGGCTTTCATCTCTAGATTGTCTCCAGATATACAACGCTTTTCACTGATAATACATTTATCATTATTTAGTGAAATCATAAAGTAAACACCTAGCTTATATCAGACAGAAAACATTTTCATATCTGGCACACTCACAGGGAAAGAACAAGTTATGTCAGAACCATAAAATTGGTATTCAGCTCCCATATCTAATAATGCCATGTCTCCATCTGTCAAGGTCTGCACAAGAGGTAGAAATATTTAAAAAGTCAGACAGTATTTTCTCTATTAAAAATAATACATCTAAGGCACAGAAACTTAGAATTAGATGATGGAAATTTAAGAAGAAAAAGGGAAAATGTTATTGCACAGTAAGAAAATAACCTAGATACTTAGCAAGTTGAGTCTGAAGACTAATCGAAATGAAGAAAGAAAAAATGGACCTAACCAATTGCCAAAGATCTCGCATGTAAGATCAATTAAACTCTGCAAAACACAGTTCACTATTCTGCAGTGCATTGTTCATTTAGAGTGACTCGTCCAGAAATAAAAACAGATTTAGTGTTGACAAACTAAAAAAACTAATCGACAAGCCCCTTTGGTAATAGGTAAAGAAGATGGATCTGCTCAAACTTTAATTGCCACAGAGAAAAAAAATCACTGAAAACATGTCATACATCACAGAGAAAGATGGCTCCCTGAAGAATAGATACAGAAAATCAGACAGTATCTCAGGAAAGCTATAAATATCAATAAGAATATATGGGCTCTTGGCCAGGAACATTTATACATTTTTTAAATACTACAAACTAAAGGCTGTGAAGAAGCAATGAAGACAAGAAACCATCCATGAATTGCTGCCATTTTAGCAAATTAAATGTGGAGAAGACTTTTTCTTTTTTTTTGAGATAAGGGTGGAGTTCAGATCAATTCATCAATTCTTTTCATAAGAAAGGGTCACGAAAACTCTAAGAATAAATTCGTCCAGTTAATCAGACGATGTTACAGTAGAATGCATGGAACTTTTTTTTGAAAAAATACAACACATGGAACTTTGTGATGGAAAATCTGAGAAAGTGGATTAAATTCATAATGCAAACTGGAATAGTGAATTAGGCAGAGATGGTAACTTTGATGTTGAATTATCTGTGGTTCTTTTTCTTCAGTTTTTAATTTTTCTTTTTGAGAGGGGAGAGTGTTGGTGTTATTTTTCTGTAAGAGGGACCTGGACATTCTCCTCTGAGGATATCTTTTCTGGACTTTTATCAATCTTTCTACTATTATTGCAAAGCATCCCACCTTTCTCAAAACAAAAGGAGACAAACTAATGTATCAAATGACATAAATGACTCGCAGATGGATTGTTTCAGACCTTCAATTCCCCACTTTAAGCCACAATTAAATTTAGTTCAAGAAGCTGAACATCTATATGCCATAACTGCACAAAATTTATAATTTTTCCAACTTGGCTATCAGTGAACCTAATCACATATAATCAATGCTCATATGAGATTCATAGAACCCAATAATGAGTTTTAATAATTTATTTGTGTTACAATTGAACAATTATGGGAAAAAAAATTACAGTTTAAAATGAACAATGTTGTTCTAAAGTTAAAAGGTGTATGATCCGGTTGATGCAGCACTCTGTGGCATGGATGCCTGTGCTCAAAAAAGAAGCTCTATTTCCAAAGCCAATGTGGAATTCCAAAGTCACGACCGTAGGGAGGGCAGCCTGAACTCATTCTTTTGCCTTCGAGACCTTAGGTTAGGGACGACTTCAGTCAAAAGTGGTATGTATACTTCCCCATTGAGTGATGAGAAAAAGTGCTTTCTTGGTCAAAATAAGAGAGAAAGGATGAGCGTTGAGCTTGTAGCCTGGTCGAAGGAGTAGTTCACAGAGCACTATGGAGGTTTTGAACTTGCTCAAGCATTGATGTCTAATATCAACCCTTTCTTTTTATATTTCATCATTAGAGTCTTCAGACTTTGTGCTTTTTGTATTGCATCTTTAGGGCCTTCAGACTTTATAAATCATTTAGAAGTTTATTCAAAAGACTTAAGCACCACTAAAAACACATCATAATCTTAAAACACAATAAGTGTTTGTATCATCCTTATAACACAATGAGTATTTTTCCATCAATACCAGTGGATACATGTATCAGACCGTATGAACTCTGGCATTTATTGATACAGTCATATAACCATCAACATTGATTATCAAAAAAATCTGATGCACACCAGTCAATATGATCTGTTGATGTGTGTCAGATGATACTTAAGCATTTCTCATTTTTTATGACAGTTTATCAATACCATCATGATTCCTTACTCCGAGAGATGAAAATTAGACAACTAGCACGGCACATGTTGATTTGGTATCATTAAAATCTAAGAATGCTTGACTTGATAAACAAAGCCTCAAAAACCTCATAAGAAACTTCTAAAAATTGCTATATAGACCCTTAATATCAAGATCTTTGAACAAAATTTTCAAACATGAGTCAATCATATACAATGAAATCCATTATATTCTTTGTTGTTGAATTTGATGCATACTCAAGTCAAAGAAACTAAATGATGAGAGGCAAGCATACCCGATCATTTGGAGCAGCAGCATGTCCATAATGAAGAACAGAACTGAAGAACAGGCACCCAGTAAATAACCATTTTTTTACAATGAACACATACATATTACCAAGAGTGTTAAGTTAAAAGAGAAATGGATCCCCATAGAGTGATTTGTACAACAGTTGTCAACATTAAGGAAGGATTGTCATATGAGGATGGCTCACCTATTTGCACCAGTAGCACATATGCATGTGTATGAACAATGCCTGCAACCACCGTACATGTAAACATGATGAAGGAATATGCTTTCCAGTTGATATTCTTTCATGCCTGCTCTTGTTCTTTGCATAACCTTGTACATTGGGAATACCAATGAAGTTAATAAAGTAAAAAAAAATCCATTCAAGTAATCAGAAACTTCAAATACAAATTGGAAATGTGTCAGAATTTACTTAGGAAAAAGAGTGTCAGAACTTATTCACACTAGAAAGCATTGGTTATTTAACATAACAACAATTTTACAAAAAAATTAAATTTAAATTGTTACTAATAACCAAATATTATTTCAAACATAAAAGGAACAGTGTTAAACATAGATATATAGATTTTCTTTAAACAAAGAGGAAACTATGAAAAGGAAAAGAACTAATACCTTGTCCATTGAGTCACACTAAGAATGTAGTGAAATAATGGATTAAGATTAAATGGACAAATATTTTCTTTTATGTTGTTAGTTCATTGTAAATCACTGGCATAAAAGTCACTTTGCTAAGGTATGATTTTGTATTAATGCATCTCACTTTCATATTCTGCCTACTCTTCATTGATGAACAATATCTTCTAAAAACACATTAAACGTTGCTATAGGCCAGTCAAGATCATTCATGTTTCATTATTTCAATTTGACAAGTTGATGAAATTGGCCCTAGGAATTGGACAATTTCCCCATTGACTAATGTTGAAATTTTCCCATTAGCAACCACATACTAAAATGTGAGCATCTCAATCGCCTACCACAGCCTCAAGCATCTCCTCACCTCCACAGCCCCACAAAAAAAGAAAAAGGTCATACGGTCAAACGGGAAGTGAAGTCTTGCATTTCATACCTCATTTCAAAGATTATTTTGAGGGGACTCTTTGACATCTAAATCAGATTAATCATATAAATCTAGCCAAGTCATTTACATCTCTAACCTTCTGTATCAGATGCATCAATTAGATAATGGTTCTCATTTCCAATTTATGTTTGCTTTAGGAGGTATACCCTTGAACAAACAAGTCTGGATGATTGAGAATGTGTAGAAAAGAACTATGATAATATTTTTAAGACAGCTTATTCATAATGCCTACTCCCTTTAATGACAATTGACTACACAACTGGAAATATCCGACTATGGAAAAACCATTTGTTATCAACATAATTCAACAGCATCACATTAAATCTATGACCATCCAAGAGAAACTCTAGAGAAGCATAGAAAATAATATACGTGCCCCTAGGACAGAATATAGAGACAAGTAACAGTGTTACATAACACAATATTCTACCCAAAAAATGTTACGAAGCATATAAAAATAATAAATGTGCCCCTAGGACAGAATATAGAGAAGTAATAGTGTTACATAACACAAGATTCTACCCAAAAAATGTTACCTCAACATGAGCGGCAGAGCTTATATCATTAGCATACTGAATGAGCTCAAGCTCCAGCTCTGACTTAAATATACGACACTCAGTCAATATAGGATGCAATGTAACAAGATCAACGTCAAACTTTTCCATCCCCTACAACATAGTGAAGAACATAGCATCAAGAACTCTGCAATAATGAGCATGAAATTTCACCGAAAAGTATATCTTTAAAAACATGGATAGGAGAATTATGGTATGGATCAACAAGAAGAAAGGCATTTTCTAATCTAATAATATTAAGCAAAAAATATATTTTAATGGAGAATAGAATCCAGAGCATACAAAAGCAATCCAGTTATAATGTTATCAGTATTGTCAATTCAAGTAGATGTAAATGAAAAAAGAAAAAATCTCCAAGAAGATAATAGAAGCCAAGAAAAACTCTGCTACAGCTATTTTAAAATATCAAATGTTCTAGGATGGGATTCATATTAGTTGATCAGATCACCCGAGAAAATATATAATACTTAAGAAACAAGCCAGAAGTTTGCAAAATGCAAAAAAAATTAGTGACAAAAGTAATCACACACACACACACTAATATTAATTACAAAATCATTATTTAATTTAGCATAATGATAATGGTGTAGTACCTGATTGCTGGTGTGGCAACTCAGAGAACAAAAAATATTCATAATTTCAAAAAGGGAGTTTAGCCAACAGGATATAATTTGTGAACAAGTTTACCTCAAATAGTACAATTGTCAGTAGATACTTCATTATAAGATTAGCTATCAACCAAACTCCTGTGATAAGTTTGTTTCTTATGAATGGTGAAAAAAATGTATAATCTTTCAATCATGTTATGTATCCCAAAGATACCACAAACCATATTTGAATTCATTATGTAACTAATTTTCGTGAAAGATATTTATAGGTGTGGAAGTTGATGACAACAAACTAATAGGATTCAAAGCAGTACCTAAACCACATGCTTGTTTTCAGGATAGTTGAACTACAACATAAATAGTTGAATTAAATACAACATAAACAGCACCTAAAAATCTACAATCGTCATATAAGAGTAAGGTAAAGGAGTATCTCAATATTCAAAATATGAAATGAAGAGGTCGAACAACAAGGAAATTGACATAAATGCTAAATCAAAATCAGTTATGTTGACCTGAGTAAAAAGGCCATCTCACAGGGCAGCCTCGCATATAGCAGGGTATTATTGAGAGGAAACATAATACGTTCCTAATATTTGGTATTTTTTAACATAAAGTAGGCGCTCTCTGGATTCGAACTCAGTAGCCCAAGCACTTTACTATTGCTCCAACCAATGACCCCTTATGTTGACCTGAATATCACCTAAATTAGTTTACTTTAGTTGACTCAAGCCATATGTTCTTTCAGTGCAATTTCCTAAAGCAATAAAAACAATGAGCTTATGTCTCAAAGGACTTCCAGCAAAATTCTGAACACCGAGTGTTTTATCAAAGTTATCTTGACCCAGTAACTGCATGGAGATATTAAAAAAAAATCTTAAAGATCTGGACCTATCTCATCTTACTTTAAAGGCCAAAGAGAAAAGTCATCTTGCCAATTGTCTAATAAAAAAACAATTTAAAAATTGTATTTGTTAGAAGCACCTCAAACTCTGCAGGTTTGGAGAAATTATTGCTGTCAGTGTTCTTCCCATGCAAGAGAAACAACAAAGGCTTTCCTGCTCCTCCACTGTAGTTCTCTAAAACTTTAACAATCTCATCAGTATAATACACCATGTCAACTAAGTACCTTTCCTGCAGATCAACAACAAGCAATGAAACCTCCACTTCATATAATGAGAAAATAAACGAATGACATGCAAGTTAAATCTTATCACCTTGAAGAAGGACAATGGCTTTATTTGTCCCAGCCAAACAGCATACTCGGCAGGTAACCGTGGAGCAAATAGAATTGATTTCCCTGAAGGAATATCCTTCAAGACAACATAGTGAATAACAATTTCAAAATCAATGTGCATTCTGTGCTTTCATAAAAAAAAAAGTGTGCATTCTGTGCAAAAATTACATGAAAGAAAAGAAATTTAATGACAAAAAGAAATTACCAACAACTGAAATTTTAAAACAAATCATAAATAGAGATGCTCATTGTCAAGTAAATTCAAGTTGACCAACATCTTGTGGCAGGTACCAAAATGAGACTGGACTCCTCAACACTCATAATTGACCATATGAACTAGTGAAGCTCCACTTTTTTTATTCTTACATCTCAAAAAACAAGAAATAACCAACAATTCAAAAGTTAAAATCATCGTGTGTGTGTGCGCGCGCGTGCATGCACGCACATACAGGCAGACACACATATAGGGATTGGCCATGTTTATTTCTATAGATCTCTCATCTATAGGGATTGGCTATGGTCCTCTATCTTTGCTGGTTGTAATGCTTTGTTTCCATTTGGGCTTTGACCCTTTTATAATATTGGGAGAATGCATCCCGTTTACTTCAAAATATATATATATATAAAATAAATAATAAATAAATAATAAATAAAAAAACTTCATGAAGGTCACATCACCAAGACAACACATGCATGTGAGCCACAAACTTACAATAGCTCCATAGAAACCAGGCTCCCTCACTCCAAATAAATAAGCAAAATAGCTCTCCTGCCTGTAATTCATTAAAAAAAAAAGAATCGCTCAATAAATGACCAGTAATAAAACCCATTCATCAATGCAGCACACAGAGTAAAATTTCGTGACATAACATAGCTAATAATTCCTTTTGAACATCGCGCAAAACCTCAACCACGAGACGCCTCACCACCAATCAACATAGCATCATTTTGAATGAAACAAATAATCTTTGAAACACCTCAAAATGCATCCTAAAACCCCACTCATTGTTCTACCATATATCTACTTCCAAACTCACAAACAGTTAACAACATATATCACGATTCTCAATACACAATAGCTCCTCTGCCTGTGTACCATTAAAAAAAATTGCTCAACAAATGACCAGCAATTAAACCCAGTCATCAATATTGCACAAAAAGCAAATTTTGCGACATAAGATGGCTAATGGTTCCTTTTAAACATTGCCCAAAACATCACCAATTCAGTGAAAATGAATGATCTTCAAAATCACCAAAAAATGCACTGTATCTGATTGCAAGATCACAGAATGAAAAACCAATACTGTATAAAATGCTTCTCATACAACCCATTATACCCATCAATGCATACAAAATCATTCACGACTAATAAACAAAGATGTCCATATATGATAATAATAATGACATATGATGTAGAACCACAAATACAACCCAAAAAACTTTTAAAATTTTTTTTTGACAAGAACAATCGATCGACCTGAATAATTCAGCATGGTCGGTGCAGTACCGCGTCTGCTCGTCGCCCCCCTGAAAGAGAACAAACAAGACAGAATTCGACGATGATATCGAACAAGACGAGGAGGTTCGATCGAATCGGTGAGAGGTATGTGAAGGGGGGAGACCTGGAGGAAGACGAGGCCTTCGATTGGTCGGGAGGAGGAGGCGAGGTGTTTGGCGATCGATTGGACGAGCTTCTCCCTGTTCTTCAAGTGGAGCTCCGCCTTGACCTCCTGCGACGGCGGAGACGGTGAGGCCGTCGCCATGGCTTCCCTGGTTTTGGTTTTCGAAGGTATGTCAATTGAATTTATAATTTTTTAAGGAAAAATAACCAAAACTACAAGTTTCTAAAAAATTTCTAAAAATTCAGCTTATTTTAATTAAAATTCTATTAAAAAAGTCTTTTATTTTTTTACCAATCTTGCCTTATAAACTATCTTTCACTCTTTTTAAAATTTATTATCAAGCTCAACATTAATTTTAACAAAACAATTTGATTTTTCTTTAAGAATGATGTTTAAAATTGTTAAAAAATAGCATTCCTAATTTTAAATTTTGGGTATATTTAAAGTTTCAAAAAAAAATTGGGAACATATTAAATTGTATAAAGAAATTCTTACGTCATTTACAAGAAATAATCACGAAAAATACAATAAATCTTTTAAAAATTTAAAATACCACAAAACAATTCTAAAATATAGTGATGCTAAACTTTATTATGATGGTTCTTACTAATGTATTAAAAAATATAAAACATATAAACACATTTTCAAATAAAAAATTATTTCCACATTGTTAAGGTTCATTAGTTAAATGTAGAATGGAAGCATTTTTTATTGGATTAGAGAGATTTAAATATTCAAATGACATAGGGTAAAATTTTTTTTTTTTTTTTGGAAGATTTCTTAAAAATAGCTTATACGGGTATTTCAAGACTTTTGAAGATTTTTAGGTATATTTTCTATTTTTTATATACTTTTTAAATATAAGTATTTTGTAGATAAATATTTTCAATGATATAACACTGATTTTAGTGGACCATATACTACCGATATTATTTATTTTCACATTTTCTGATATAATGATATTCTCATTTTTTCACAAACACATTTTTTTAGTCTATTTATCCATATTTCACTTCTCCTCCCACTACCCAACTATAAATTTGTTTGTATGTGCACTAATTTCAACGATAACATGTCATCTGAGAATTTAAATGTATACTTTAGCACTTAATTTATATATAATATTTCATATTACACAAACAAACTTGATATTTCTTTAATACATTGATATTTTCATTCAGATTTGAGGGCTAAACTATTAACGCTGTTTGGTTAGAGGATTGAAACACTTTATAATGATTAAGAGCACGGCGTTAAGTAGGGAATAGTAGAAAACCGTAAAACAAAAAAAAAAAGTTTAGTTAAAAAATCGGTAATGGGTTAGACATAAGAGGGAAGATTTTTCAGTTAAGGATAGACATAAAAGTTTTTAAATAGACAATGATAATAGCTTCTGGGATGGGTTAGACATTTATAAGTTCTATACACGTCCCCTTCCTGGAATGGGTTATGGGATGTCTATTGTTAGATCAAAATCCACTACCACCAGGAAATGGAATACTAAGAATCTGGCCGCACCTCGTCATCACATGCATTTGTAAGACAATGTCATCAATATCAATCACGTCTACCCTATAGTCATTATTGAAAAAAAGCCCACATGTTACATATTTGTAAGACAATTTCTCAATGAAAATTGAACATTACTGGAAGGAGTTAGACTGTTGTCTAGTCACTTGATCGATGAAAACAAATCATTTCTTCATCATCGACCAAACAATTTAATATTTATTATTAAGGTTCTCAATGAGAATAACAACACAATGATATGTTCATAAGAGTTATCTATGTAGTTGAAATAGATATAAACCTCAAAATAGTTTATGTTTCTACCTAAACAAACACCTTTTCAAACTTTAATCTCCTATACAGGACAAGACCCGATCCGTTTAAAAACAAGCAGGAAAGACCTGACTCGGTAGAGACGACCATGAAGTAATAGAGAGGTGGCTCATCATGCTTGATAGAACGCCAACTACCTCTCCCATCCCCGACAACCATTTTTTTTCTCGTTGGTGAGGATAGGAGAAGGGAGGGGGAAGATAAAGAGGAATAGAAAGGCGGCAAGAGGAGGGCAGAGAGTCAAAATAAGAGACGGAGAGAGTGGAGATGAGCCGGGGAGGGGGAGGATGCGAATCAATTGTTATCAAACAACTTTTTTTTTCTATTCCCCGTTATTCTTGGGTTATTCCACACCCACAAAGAGGTAAAAATATATGCATTCAATTCATACATATTAGTGATTCACTATCCAAAAAAAACAAGTGTAAACCGCAAATGAGACTATAAAAAGACCAAAAAAAGAACATTTTTCATAATAAAAAATATAAACAAACAAAAAAATCATTCATGATATAAGAATTTTTATTTATCCCAATATAGCTACAGATAAGAAACCTTGTATAAGCGAAGCTTCTTACGCGAGTTCAAGCAGGCCTGAATGTTCACAAAACTGATGGTAGCCAAACAACAAGATGGATCCACAAGCACCAGGCCTTATTTCAAAAAACAAATTTACAAATACTTTTTTGAGTAGTTGTGTTTTTAACATAACAGACCATTCAATACCATTCAATCAACAAACTGAGCTAAGACAATACAGAGTGATCAATAGAATAAAAACGTTCTCAGTGAGTAGAATATAAGGTTAGCACAGGAAGGCAACAATTAATCAGGATGATTGGGAAAGAAAAAATTTAAATATTAAAAACTTCCACAGATGCCCAAAATGCAGATTCCCAAAAAACAATATAGCCCTTACCGGCATCCGATCCCCCCCTTTTTTAAATGTTCCAGATGTGGAGCCTCGACCGCTCCTTCGAACCTAAACCCGACCTTGATAGGAGAAATTAGAAAAGGAAACATCTTCATGAAAGAATCATAATGAAATGCCTGCCCAGGAAGGGTGTGTTAAAACTTCCTCTGCGCCCCGGCAGCTTCAGCTTTTTGGGCCCCTGTTACGATGTAATCTTACTCGTGGTGTTTCTAAACGCCATTGCTGACTTAACGTGGAAATTGGTGGCCTTCACCACCGATGACATTGCCCCGCAAAAAAAAGAGGAAAAAAATAGATGTGCTGAGCCTTCCTGCTTCCAATGGCCATCAATCTAAGCATAGTACATGTACAGGCTGTTTGCTGCGGCACAGGCGATGGAGTTCTCGGTCGGGTGCCACGCTAAATGGAGCAGTTTTGTGTTGAAATCGTACGTGCTCCCATTCGCTTCCACTCCAGGGCTCTCGGCACCTGTTATGCATAGTAATCAGCTTGAGTATGCTCATAAGGTATAAGAAAATAGCCACCCCTAAGAAAATTGCAGATTTTTAATTTTTACAGCGTTCAGCATCTATAATCATAGTTAATTTTCAACTATCAAACATAGATGACAATGGACATTGCAAGGAAAATGGGTGACAAAAAACACTTAATATTGTTGATGACAGAGAAAACTGACCTCGTCTGACGGCACGTGTTAGACTGCTCAGAGAACGTGCAGGCCTGGCAGGGTTCTGAACTTGTCTTCTGCATGATATAAAATTCCATTCCCCAACGGTTAAAAAAAAGTTAGTATGATTATCTCCTTTTATGTACTAAATGCATACATCCTATATGGCGACTTTAAAGATGCATTTATACAGAAAAAAATTCCAAGACATATCTGTGGTTGCAAAAAAAATATTTGGAGACACAGGTAGCCTTGATGCTCTTATAAAAATATTAATCTTCACACAAGCATTGATATCACTCATTCACGACAAACACCAACTTAAAGTTGCAACATCAGCATCATTATACCTCATAGGGTTTTTACTGGCTTCCAAAGTAGTTGATTCACTGCTTCCAGGCACACAACCAAATATGCGAAATAGATTGCTGGTTCAAAAGAAGAAAAGATCACCTTCACATCTATGATATTGCACTTACAATGATTTTGGATCTAATAATTAGAGATATCCAAGAAGGTCAAAAAAGAAGGCACAAAACAAAACCTGTAGGAACCAGTTGCCACCCGAAGTCCATCTCCACTAAGACAGCACTCAAATTTGTCAAAAATTGAATCATTTTCATATAGATCGCAAAGCTACAGAAAAAGAAAATCAAAGCAGTTAAAAAGTAAGCACAAAATTATCTGAGCTCATAACAATCTTCTGCTGTAAATAGAAATAGTAATCACCTTGGGCCTTAGATATTCATGAACTTGGAAAGTTGCAACAGGACCAGAATCCATGTTAATGTCCCATAACTGATCAAGCATGTTCAAAGTAGAATAGTAAGTCGGAGAATCACTGCTAGAGAAGCTAAGAATCCTCAAACTAAATATTATAATTCACGTATAAAATTGGCTTTATCAAAGCAAGGGTACTATGGCCCATATGGTATACAACATTAATTTGATATCATGGTGACACTTTTCTGTCGATAATGCACTAAACAACAAGTTTCATAAACACCATGAAAACAGTATCATGCGCACTTTAATTATAAAAAAACATACAAGCTGATGATATAAAAGCATCATATCAAAAAGTGAGATGAGCACCCACCTAGATGTTTGACATGGGCCACCACTGTAACTGGGGCATACGCAGTCGCCCGGGCAGATTTGGGCGTGAGCGACCCAATCCTGCCAAAACAGCCCAAGCGGCTAGAACCACTCGTCTTCAAAAACCAAAAATAAAAAAAAATCTTCCCCTAATGACATATCCAGTTCCCGTCCTCAAAAATTCCACCCACCCAACTCCGCAAACAACTGCTTCCCAACAACTGTTGCCAGCCACATTATCCCTATCACCTCCTCTGTTCAGCCAGCCTGTTCAGTCATTTCCTCCCCATCCAGCTGATCCTTAATTTTTCTCTTCTTTTTCTTGATTTCTTCTATCGCTTTTCTTATATCCCCTACTCACTCTCCATGAACCAGTCAGCCAGCCCCATTACCAGCTTTCACTCCTCCGTCCAGCTGATTGTTAATTGATGTAGGACAGTGGACAGTTGTGGAAATAAATCATTATAGAATATTTGATTTAAATCAGTCCTCAAAATAAATTTTATGAGATTTTGTCATTTATGGACAAATCTTATTATTTAAAATCATAATAATCACTTTTATTGGTGAATTATGATTTTAGGATCTTCTATTTTATTTTTATTAGATTTTTAATAATTATCATTGTAATTGTGTATTTACTATTTTTAGTAGAGACATAATTGACATTATGAGTATGTATTTAATGTTTGTGACCTATATAAGAAGTATCATCATCTTTTGTATGCTTTTTGTATGAAACAACTTTTTATCAATCAATAATATTATCTCCCTTTTGGGTTTTTATCCTTGTGGATTCAAGGATTCAATGGGATCTTGACGTAGATCAGATCTTTCTATGTTCTTATGCTGCAATAATAACCCTTCCAGTAAGTTACTTTTCCATTCTCCCATTTTTCTTCAACTCTCCAACTTACTGTTAACCCTTCCAGTACATTATTTTTCTGTTCTCCCATTTTTCTTCAACTCTCTTCGCCCCTTTTATCTAAGCACTAGGCCATTGTATAATAAAGGTATTTCTTCCTACCACACTATTTTTAAAAATATCCAGTAAACAAGCCCGTAACATTTTTTATAAACATAATATATATATAGTTTGCAACCCACACAGGGTTGGCTCTTTGGCTAAAACTATGGATTCGCTTCCCAGTCCCCATAGATCTCAAGTTTGAATCCCCCAAGCCTACTTGATTTAAAGATTGAAAAACACCTGAAAAGAAATAGCCTAGCAAATATTACTATACATACAATAGCAAAAATATATTCAAGCCCAATAAACCCAGTCAATTTTTTAAAAGAAATTAGGCAGCTCCGGGAAGCCAAGGGAAGCCCAAGACTTAGGGCCTTGGTGGGCACATAGGCAGCCTCAAAATGGAAAGGCAGGTTTAGAAATTAGAGCAAAATAGGGCCAATATCCACCAAAGTATGCACTTGGGATGAGGCAATAGTCGGGCACCCAGAAAGCTTTTGTATCATTAAATCAACTCACCAAGCCAATGAAAAATCACCCTTATCACATTAATTTCTTCACACATATGGAATATGGTAAGCATGAGTCAGATAATACCACAAAGGGAAAAAAAAATTTTCAATACTATCATAGAGATAATGGAATCGGGTTATTGACAAGCCCAACCCATAAGGTTTCAATAACAGGCTCTATAATCCAAAAATCACACCTATAATAATGGTCATTCAGCTTCCATGATGAGCAAACTAACTACCAAAAAATTTGAGGCTCCTTGGTCACACCGACTTTTATCTCTGTTTTAAAATCCTCCAAAAATCCTTAGGTTATAAACATCTAAATGGAGTCCTAGAATGCAAGGAACACTGAATATATGTCTAAAAATAAGGCTCATGTATAAAATGTCTCTGCTGCGAAGAAGCACAAGAACATGGGTATGAATCTTAGGAGTCTCAGATATAGATTTCATTCTGGCCAACCTTATGACCTATAAACATAAATGCAACATTAAATAAAGAATAGGTTCACTTTTAATACACTATCATCATCATTTTATTCGCATATGTGCTCCAAATAGTTAATGGGATTGTCTGCTGATTTGCAACTAATTTAGAAAACAATATGAAGTACCTAAAATGACTTGATAATAATCATATAGAATCCAAGGACTTGTTATTGAGTGTGTACTCTTTGCAATTATATATCCAAGAGAAACCACCAATATCTCAAGGAAAATGATACTTAAAGGAAACATAGGAGGTGGTGTGCTCTCATCTCTCTTCAAAAAGAAAAAATAAATGGCAATATAAATAGAAATAAATTAACATGGATGGAAAATGAACCTTAAGAGTCATGTAATCACGGCTAAGAATGTGCCTTCCATCCTTTCCAAACTTAATGTCTGATATTGAAGCAATGATTTCCGTAAAAAAGGACCTTGAACCAGGAGCCTCGTGCTCCTCAAACCTACATGTTACAATGCATCAGGTATTGCAAAAGAATCAATTGAAAACAAATTGAAAATAAATTACAATAATATAATTTTCACCAACACATCCATAATATAATAATCTTCTTTATACAAATAAAAAAAATTATGTGACAATGATGTGATTGAAAGTCAGTGTCAAAATACATCATGTTGCGTTTAAAAAGCAGTATCTCTAGATGGCTCAGTGGCTCTAAACATAAGTTCCTAACTTAAGTCATAGAACCATTTACAGGATTTTCAACTATTAGCCAATGAGGGATTAATTACAGAAATCCTAGCTATTAGCAAATGAGGGATTACTGGATAAGTTCTCTTTTTTAAAAAAAGAAGTTATATATATAGCACACCAATCGAAAAGAAAAAAAAAGCACAGTTGTCATTATTGATAAAAATTTCATGTGAAAAAAGTGGCATCATTCAAGAGAGACCAGAAACCACTAAAATGCCAGGCAAAATTGTGCTTGTCGTGGAGAAGAAAAAGTTATATGTAACTCTCAGAAGAAGTTTTGAGAAGCGCAGAACAAGAGGATGGCAAGGAATCACTTACAATTGAGCATTTGTATCACATAAAGCTGATTGCCGCAAGTCGATAAGCCGAATCGAGCCTTTTGAGCTACTATAGGCTAATGTATTACAATGGGTGGGATGAAACTCAGCAGATGTTATCACCTCTGCAAGGATAAAATGAACCATAAATCCAGAGATCTGAAAAATAACATTGTAAAGATCACAAAGCTTCTCAGTCACTTCAGACCATGCTTCGCTCTGTAGATGACACTTATTCAGAAATTATATAAAAATGATAGGAAAAGAAGTAGCATGCTAAATTCTGCCAGCAAGAACCAAGTTATTTTTAAAGGAACCTCATTGTATTTTGTGAGGAGACCATCGAAAAGTTCATTAAGTACTGGAGATGTTTCTGTGCTGGGGCAAGTAAAGTCTTGCTTTTTTTGGCCTCGTTATTTGCTTGTTTTGATGGTTGGGTGGTGTTAATCTTGTAATAGAAGAATAAGCGGTGTTTGTATGGACTGACTGGTGTCAGTAGAAACCTCGTCTACTGATTCAGGTGTATCCTTCCAACTTAATCTCTCCTTCTTTTCCTTTGTTTCCACCTCTCTGTAGTCTGTACTCCATTTATATTTATATATAATGGTAGATGGCCTAACAGTTTCATTTCACCAAAAAAAAAGAAGCATAAGCAATAGAAGCTACTCCAAAATGCAAGTAGAAATCCATTCACATATAAATGAAATTGTTTATAAAAATTGCATGTGATCATGGGGAAAAAATACAGGGCATGGTTTTCATTAAAACAGTAAAAAAAAATCATAATTCGAACCTGAACTTGTATAAATAACAAAAATAACAGATGCAATTTGTAAAACCAGCTATTCTCCTAAGCCCACATATCCAACCCCCACCATATTATGAGCTTGAAAAACTATCATCCAAAATGTGGTTATAGTAGGTCACAGTACAGACCAATCGTGCAACAACAGCACAGGGAAATTTTCATCATATCTGAGACTCAATTTACATGCATTTAATATGAATGAATAAATTCACATATTTTTCATGTATTTTAATGGTGAATGACTATAAACAACCATATGTGCCTGCGTAAAACTACAACATGAGTTGATTTCACACACGCACAAAAAAAAAAATTGCAAGAATATAGCCTACTGGTGTACCAGCTAGAACATCCATCCATTTTTAAAAGAGAAGAAAAGCGGGAAGTCACTGCTTGAATTTTATTAACAATCAAAGCTCATATTTCTTAGAGATATGATATATGTAGAAAATGTGATACTCACTGAACACAGAAAAAGATCCATGTGTTTGGCCGTGGATGTAATTTGAAGCTTTGTTGGAGGCAAATACCTCATCTCCTACCATCTCTTCCTTTTATTTTTTGGAGGTAAGATTTTATGTCCCCTTTTACAACTATTAATAAAATTAAAGGTGGTCTGCTCCCACCTCCCCTCAAAGAAATATATGACAAAATCAAACAGACAACTACATGTTAATATGTTATCCACCTAAGACTTCACTAAAAAAAAATTAAAATGTTATTTCGTAGGATGTTCAGAAGCAAAACCTTTCTCTAGAATTTCCTAACTTCCTTTTCCAAAATGGGAAGTTCAAACTAGAGAAGCTTCTTCCCCATCAGCAAACAATTTTACTTGAATTCCTCATAAAAGAGGCAATGAATATTCTTGATGTAACTTAAATTTGAAAGGGATTCTTACCGGTTAGATCCTCCATGTTTGCCGGCTTCACATCAACAATATTGAAACTCTGGTTGCTTATTTCCAGATTCCAAAGATTTATACGCAAATCATCAGCTGATATGAAAGTTTCGCCATCACTAGAAATAGAAAATAACATGTGAGACATCTATAATTCAATGTCAGAAGAATGAGAGGTTTCATCATATGTCCAGTGATACAACTGTATAATAAGTCAAATTTCGAGTTACGGTAAATGTGCAAAGGTCTGTATGGATAACAAATTAAATTAGTAATAATGCATAACTGACAAATATAAAATGCATTGGATTGAACAAAAAGCTGAGGAATTCCATTAACACTGCATTCACAGAGAGAGAAGAAACAAACAAGAGGAAACTAACATCTCAAGGATGCAATAGTTAGCCAATATTGGGTGAGGCGAGAAAATGGAGGAAATTGGGAGACAAGACTTCAAAGGAACCTTCAGAGAGAGGAAGCGGAGATGCTCGCGTCGCTGTTGGTGGACCTGAATGAGACTGTTAAATGGGGAGCTTGGATAAAACAGCCTTTAAAAGACTAATCTGACACGCATGTATAGAGACCTCAATGTTAGTGCTCTCCCTTCACACCCTACGAATATTGCTCAGATCCTTTCACAAGAAAGCTTTTATCATTATCCCTCAGAAATATCTAAAGTGGCAGATTTAGCAATGT
Organism: Acorus calamus; assembly: GCA_030737845.1. NCBI lineage: Eukaryota > Viridiplantae > Streptophyta > Magnoliopsida > Acorales > Acoraceae > Acorus > Acorus calamus. Next base: position 6,517,286 of record CM060877.1, on the reverse strand, counting down.
AACTGCCATCTGCTCAACACCAGTCATATTTTTTTCAAAATGTTATGAATTTTAACATTTTTTTTATCACCCAGCCATAAAATTGCACCTACAGCTTCAGGATTGGGTAAAATTTATATTGGAGGAGCCTTCACCTAGTTCTATAATGGGTATGATTGGGGAAGAAAATATTTCATAGAGTGTTCGATATATTTGTATTTTCTTTCTTTTTAATGTTATGATATGATGTAAAGAGATCCCTCATCTACTATTTCGGGTTTTCTTGAAATAAGATTCTCCTATATTCTATCCAAAAAAAAATGGCACCTACAGCTTGAAAAAATTAGTACTACAAGTATAATTCTTTAGTTCCTATCCAGAATCAGAGCACCTTCCACAATACAGATTCAGCTATCAACTACCTACAGATGGTGCACACACAATAGCCTCAGTCAAAAGAAGAACCCTACACATTGACACGGTGATTAAACCTATAGGTCAATAGTTTTATAGTACTGAATGGGTGGGAATCACAAAGTTCCATTCAGATATCAAAGGTTGCAACTTGTACAAAATGTTTGCAGAATAAAAACAAACAAACAACTCTGTTTATCTCTTTTATTTCCATGATCAATGCAATGGCTGTCCATGTACAGACCTATACAGGGATACAGAATGATTGACATCACAAAATGTGTAAATTGCACTATGAGATATAAGCATACCTGTTAGTAGAAATGGAATTGATGTGATAGTCATGAGCATGAGCATATATTCTTCGACATCTGGCCACAAGGCTTGTTTCCTGGCTGGCTACCTACATAAATATGAACAGGCATTTGAGACAGTTACACAGAAACTCAAACAAAGTCACAAGTGATGTTAATTAATGAACAAGGGATACGGAATATATGTAGTGACCTACAAAGGAATAAAAAAACATAACCCAATTGAACAAGGAAGAAAAAGGAATTCATCATGAATTTAACATAACACAGAAAATCTTAGCCACCTATATAAAACAATCACCAGTACACCTCACATAAGGAAAATAAGTTGCTGGATTTAGTACAACTACCACTGGTAAACGTAGCGAAGGAAAACCCCCTGTGGGGAATGAGAAATCATTGTTCAAGTGGTTGTAAGGCTTTTCCGAACATCCACCATTTGCAAGACACATTTTTGAGTCAATTGGTGTACTTGGGCTCAGTATGCTACCATTTTCTGCAGAACAAGAAGGATCCATATTCATCTCACAAATTTTCTTGACCTTCTTTTCTTGCACCTGAACAGCACAAATAGAAAATAAAAAAAGGAAAGGACTCAGTTACTGAGAATACTACCAAGAAAGTGCAAGAGAATGTTCTGAGAAAGGGGGATATGGAAACATCATTACTTATCAAAAAATGAAAAGCAGCTCGATAAACAATACAATAAACAACATAATTTCTAATTCAAAAAAACTGTGACTCACTATTGTTTAATTATTACAGATAACGAGTTGAGTAAGTACTTAGAACAAAATCAAAGATTCCACTGCACTAACAAAGGTTTGATGGAAGGACTACTCCAATGAAGCTTCAAGAAGAAAAATCAAGCGACATGCTTGAAAATACATGATACTTTAGTGAGGTCTGCAATACTTTCCCTCACACAAACTAAAGTTTTATCAAAGGATTAAAATTATATTCTTAAAAGCTAGTGGTATCCTGATCTTTTCCGATACACAAACTGGCATTCTATCAAAACATTAGTTTTGTATACTTAAAAGCTTGATGGACCCTACAGATCCCATTCAACAATGAAGCCCCACCCCAAAAGTAATCACACCATGTCTATTAAGGTTGTTTGCCACTTAAATATGTGTGACCTTTTGACAATGTATTTATATTACACATAAGCACACTTTTCCAAAATAGTAAAATATAATATTGTCAACAATGCATGGTCAACTTATGGAAATTCCAGTTGCAGATAGCTAAAAGTTAGACTGCCATTACTAAAGATCTTAATATCAGATTGATTTATGCACCATTTCATGGTGAGATCCTATAGCCAAGGAGAATAGAATTTAGGGGGATGAAAAATGAGTTTTGTAGAATGTACAGGGATGAAAAGGCAGGTTTTGTAGAATAATAAAGTATAAAGTTTAACAAACAGTGGGCTTTAAATGGCATCAGAAATTCTATAGATGCCAAATATAAATAATAAAATCAACGCCTTTTCTCCTTCTTTATTTTTGTTGCTCAAGATTGCATATGGCATTCTAATACATTCTGTAGAAGATGCATGATAATTGGAACTCAGAAACACGTATAAACAATCTCATCTCACTCTTTGTGAAGATCTGATTTCTCCTTTGCTTGAATATCTGCCTAAAGTTTATTTCACATTACACAGAACCTTAAGCAGATAGAATTGTTTCTCTCTATTATGTCTGCTGCTCACTATTGCATAATATATAATATGTATCAACAGTGTACGATAGATGATAGATTGCATCTGATCAGCATAATGCTTAAGTGACTTACTGTATAAGTCAGATCTTTTAACAAATCTCATATTATAAAATTTAAGCCAACTACAAATATAATTAACAAATTTGCACAAATTTAACAATCTTAACATAGCCATCCACGTGAAATCAAGAATTTGATCATTCTTGGCTACATGTCATATCCATCTATGAGAGTGAACGATCAAGTAAAAAAAAATTGATTAGGATTTGAGTATCTGAGTCCCAGATAACAACAGAAGCTTCAAATTTGAAATGTTAAGTAACAGCCACAAATCCTATTAAAGATATGAGTTGGAAGCTCTCCTAAAATGGAAGTCCTGCTCACCTTCCAATATTTAATGGTTTTGTCATTGGTGGAGAGAAGAAACAAAGCACCATTGGCTGTTTGGCACCAATTAATTTTGTTGATCTTCTCCTCTATTTCCAAACTTTTCAAGTAGTCAAACTGATTTCATGATATAAAAAAATCCAGTTATTTTCATTCAACAAATCAATATATACCATCTAGCAAAATGAATACATTAAAGAATGGCACCTCTGGTTCGTGGCTTTGGAACTCTGTCTTGTACCGAAACTCAGGATGCCTGACCATCAGATAATCTTCCCCTTCTAGGTCCCTTCGAGACCCATGCTACAAATCATTCATTCACACAAATATTATGCTTTAAAAATTAAACCACCGATGCAACATGTATGAATCAGTCAGAGAGAGCAAATTAAAATGCATGTACCTCTCTAACATCCGTCCTCTCAAACAAGACCACTCGACCCCTCTGTCTCCCGTAGCGAGGTGATCCCCAGACTTATCAAATTCAATGGCTGAGATAATGTCAACTGCAAAAATCAACAAACATTAACACTCCTCTCTGCCCAACCAATCATAACATCAAAAAGCAAATTGAGCTGGACAAACTACAAAACAAAAGAAAACATTTAAAGCTCATGAACCATCACATAACAGAAAAATAAAATCTTTCCATGTGAATCTCAAACCAAGAATCTCACAAATCCACAGTCACTTCAAAATTCCACAAACATATTCATCTCATGAGCACGGATCTTCTATAAGACAATAACCAATCTCAAGACTTTCACGTACCGACTGACGTAGCGTGAATCGATAAAATAACATCAATTGAAACCCTAATCAGTATGGATCTAAGGCCGGGAAGAGCAAATGAAGAGTAGGGAAAAGATGAGGTGAGGCCGTACCTTCTTGAACTTCCTCCCCGACCGCCCGTTCCCCGAACACCTGAGAGAACCTCCAGTCCAGCGGAGGCGGCGTCGCCGGGGATGAAGCGTCAGAGGGACTGTCGCCCCCGCCCCTCCCGTTCATCTTCAACCGACTCCTCCAACACAAATTCAACAAAAATGAAAAACTCAACAATCCGACGGAGATCCCGCCATAATCAGAAGATCAGCACACCCAATCCCCCAATCGAGGCTTCCTCTATCGCACTCTCCGCGTGAAAGATCGATGGAATCACTGAACTTGACAAAAATTAGGGTTTTTTGAAGGGATTGAAAGTGACTTCCACGAAGGAAAAAAATGTCTTTTCTTTCCTCTCGAGAGGAACAGATGAGAGAACAACAAAAACAAAAAAATAAAATAAAATATGAAATGGAAAACAAAAAGTCCTCCCTAATTAGTTTTTCTCTGTTTTAATTTTTAATATTTGGTTTCTTTAAAAAAAAAAGGGGGAAATTTTGTCCGTGATATAAACTATCTGAAATCATATAATCCTAAATTTTTCATAACCTCTTGAAAATACTTTATAAATTTAAATGACTCGTAAAATTAAATTTTTAGTGACAGATGAAAAATATTACGTTTAATTAATCATGACTAAAAAATACAGTATACCAAAAAATCAAGTTAAAAATGTGAAAAATCATCTATAAATAATGGTTTTTCCATAAAGTTTTATAATCTATTTGGATGAGTGAAATAATAATTTACAGAGAGTTTTGTACATTATTTAAGACATTGTAGGTAATTGTTGGTTTAATGTGTTTTCAATCAGTAAACTGAAACTTAACTCAAATGGCTATTTAGATTTACATAGGTTATTTTAGGGGGTTATATGAACTTCAAAAAAGTCATGAGATTATATGAATTTTAGACAGGGGGTTATATGAAATTTTCCCTTAAAAAGGACCATGGGACTTATGTAATTACTAAAATACCCCTCAGGAATTCGATAAAGGACTTCGATGTACGGATTATATGATTCGGGGAGGGCGTCGACAAAAATCACAAAAAAGTTGGGGGTCGCTCGAGCACGCGAGGGGAGGGATAGTACGGAACGGCTGTTTGGGTGTCAGGATATATCTGTCCGGACTTCGTGCGGGTGGGCCAGCTGACATTGGAGAGGTTATAAAGAGCCCGAGTAGCCCTCTGTAGAATCTTTTTTAGGCACCATGCAATTACTACGTCATCTAACATAATATATGAAATCTATACAAAAAAATTCAATATTTTAAAAAATGATCAAATTAAAAGTTATTGATTCAGAAATCAAACTGTGATATCATCATGATATAATAAATGTATTAATTATATTAATAATTTAAATTTACAAATAATGTAAAGCATTTTAAAAAAATTTCATAGTAATCAAGTCTTATTATTTTTTCAAGTCTTCATTTAACATCACAACAATATAAAAACTATGATGATTTTATTTATAATTGAAGCTTTAATATGAATAACTAATTTGAGTTTAATATATATTTTTTACAAGACATTCAAGTTAAATAAATATATGGACTCCCTTTGTTAAGAGGAGATATCTATCGTAAAAATTCCAATTGTGTGAGTCACAACCTCTAAAATCATTTTTTAATTTCGATGATGAATTAATTAAGATTTAATTCTTTTAAAAACTCCAACCAATTTAAATTAGAATGACTCTTTTTAATATATTTTTTGTAAGTTCTCTAAAAAAAATTTGGTAAATTATTTATTATTTTTAACATGGATTTACACGTCTTTCCCTTAGAGAGTTTGAAAAGGTGATACACCTTAGAAAAATATACAAAAAAAATGTAATATATGAAGAAGGAAGGGATCAATGACTAAATAGCACAATTTAGAGAGATTTAAAATAAAAATGTCAATAAAAATCCTTTCTAATAATATAAATAGGTATGGAAAAATGAAAGAAAATTTTTCTTTATCATGTTTAAAACAAAATCTTTTTTTTATTGGTCAAAAGAAAAAAAATATTTATTTTTTCTCACTTCTTTTATTTTTCATCATGCACAAACAAAAATGACATTTTTCCCATTGAATATTCATTTTTCTTGATCTATTAGGTAAAGGTTAATTTATTTTTTAATCAATTAAACTTACATAATTAACGTTGTTATATGTTTAACATGCATCCATTTTCTAAAATAAAGTCATATTAGAGTGCAAATCTAATTGATTAGGTTAATTAAGATTTGATCTTACCTATTTAGATAAAGTCTATCTATTGGTATCTTATAAACTATTGGTGAGATAGTACCGGTTTTCAAAACCCGACAGATTGAATGGTTTTTTATTTATAGACTAATTTTAAAATAAACTAGGTTTGGTGGGTTAACCGGACAGAAGCTAGGCTGGTCAACTAGCCGGTGGTCTGGTTTTTAAGACACTGAAAAAATAATAAGATCTTATTGTCTAACATGTCGTTGATGCATTGTACCTAGACTGTCGGAGTCCCCAAACAGATTAAAGGTGGACCAAATTAAAGGCTCGTAGGTAAATGAGATCGATCATGCTCTCTAATTAGTTACAAATACATCACATAGTGTCCCATCATTAGTCTTCACGACGCATATATAGCACCTACTTTCACTGAGAAATGTAAGAAATATCTTAATCCACGTTATATTGTTAAAGTAAAACATTTTCGTGGTAATCTCAAACTTGAGCGTTAGAGACCCTTCTATAGGCATCACGCTGATGTCCCAATTCAAATGATTTTCTGACATGGCCTTCACCATCTCCGATGCTACATGAAGCGACTCAGAGAGGGCACATCATCATCCTTGTTGTAGAGATTTTCATATGTATTTTGTCATTACTCGATAATTTTTATTATTAAAATAAAAATGTATTCATAATCCAACATGGTATCCACAAATTTTATGTTATGGGAGGATTGAACATGAGAAGGGCCCTATGGGGTTCATAAAAAAAATAGTAGGCTTTATTAGATAAATATGTATTTCATTAGATAAGTAGGTATTTGTTATGCATGAGAAGGATGGGGTTCATACTTCATACATGCCTATTATTTTTAGATACATTTCATGAGAATATTTATTTAAGCATATATTTTATTTTTTATAATTGTATTAAATAAAAAAAACGTATGTGAATCGCAAATAAAACTCTAAAAATGACTGTCCTAATATTTTTTTTGTATTTTTAGTATTGAGATTCAAATGAATGTTAGATATATCTGAGAGGATTTTTGTAATTCCACTATAAATATTGAGTAATATCTTTTTGAATTGAGTAAAAAAAATGAGTTTGACAAATCACTTGAAACCATTTTTTTCAAAACTTTACCTCTACTCATAAATTTTTCAATCAACCATACAAAAAAAGGTTTACAAAAAGTTAATATCGTATTCACCAAAAGTATTCTTGTAAATAAATTCTTTATAAATTTAAAATATGTACAAACATTTTTTGTACAATATAAGTGTTAATAAAATGCAAGAGCGTTGTTATACACAGTTCTTTTTTCAGTCTCATATACCTCGTTAGTTGCATGTGTTCACATTAATGAGTCACACACCTCTTTAGAATTTTTCTATTGTTTTAATAAAGGAGTTCATATAATTCATTAAAATATATACTTAATTTTTTATAAAAATATATATTTTATTAAACGATGCATGTTATTTTAAAAAATTAAAATGGACATGAACTTAAATGAGGCTGAAAAAGGGACAGGATGGAACGTTTTTCACAACGTTATTATCAACTTTAACTTTGGCTTTTTTCTATTCTACATTTAGATTGTCAACAATCTTGTCACATTGAATGTCTTTTTGATGCAATCCACTCCACTACTACATGTTTGACTTCTAAAATACTACAATGAACTTATGGACAACTTGAAATCACCAATTCTTTTATTATTATTATTATTATTATTATTATTATTATAAAAGCATGCAATTGAGGTTACATGTAATACCTAATACCATGTCTTTGTTGGATGATCTCATACTAATAGACCCTTACAAAATTTGTCAAACATTCCTTCTCTTCAACCATTTCTCTTCATATATTCCTCAGAGATTTCTTGTCCTGTTAAACAACTTTAATATAAAAAAAAGACATTGATACATTCAGTCCGTTGCTTAGTTTGTTATATTCTAGATGGTCTAAAATTTTACACAATGATAACGCAATTTATACTGTATTATCATAATGTATGTAAATTATTTTTAATTTTCAAAGAAATAAAATACTGATTTATTTTAGTATATATTTTATTTTTTATAATAATATGTATATCAATGGACGAGTGTATGTTTATAAAAAAACTCACATAATTAAGATTACAACTTGGGTTTGGTCCAATATGAACATCATGGGTTGCACCTGAATATTTGGGGGAGTTGGGTTAGAAAAACTATTTGGTTTGAGATGTTGGAGTTTGACAAATTGTCATGTTGGTTTTGGATTGGTCTTTCATGTGACTCAATCATATAATTAACAACATTTTAGTTGTTATATATGTGTAAAAGGGAAATCTTGCTCTCTTCCTGGAGGTGCCACATGTCTTAGACGATTGGGTAAATGGATAGTGCGGCCTAGAACATGGCCAAACATGGATCACCTGAAGAGAACGATTGAGTTCTCTTGTTAAGGAGTCTCATTCGGGGAAACCTACCCAAAGAGTCCTGCTCGGGGAGTACCTTCTCGCCAGGTTAGGACAATTCAGGAACCAAATCAACACTATCTCATGAACGATCAAGGCCAATACAACAATTGGAGCATCCCCAAGACTGACCATCCTGACCTGGGTTCGAACCCGGTCTTAACCATAGGAAGAGGGGAACCAGTGACACTTTGTGGCAAGGCTAAGGTTGCTCTACTCCGTCGAATTGGCAGAGACGTGCCCCGACCTCAACAAACTGCCTGCAACTGTTCATTGCAGTCACAATTAGGGACAACAAGAGAGAGACATGTGGCCACGACATCATTACAAACCCCCAGTCTCGAATCCCACCACAGAAGATTCCGACAGAGATAAATAGACGTCTAGGTGAAAAATGACATGGCCACTCACTCTGTTAAAAGGGTGAGGGAAGGAGAGAGAAAGGACATTCACAAGTAAGCACTCGAAAAATACCATAGTATTCTAGTTCTAGTGTCATCTTCTTTATCTTCATCGTCTCAATTCATTCGCTCCACTGACTTGGTTATCGGAGTCCCTTTGGTTGACACCACACCGGTGTCCCCTAGGCTCTCTGTGTGCAGGATCTCAGGCGCGATGACCCGGATCCTCACCCAGAGGTGGACTTCTGACCCAACTATTCTTATTGAGGGAAAATACCACATTTAATATGGATTGTTGCATAATAATAATGTTATTCAAAAAATGTAACTTCGATTTATAGCTATATACTTCAGTTTATATAGCTTTGGTTTTAGCTATATAAATGTGGGTTGTTTCATAAGAAATATCATTTTAAAAAAAAATATAACTTCTGTTTATAGCATTATTACTACGATATCATTAATCTACCATTCTTCAAAAAAATTTGTCTATTGGATATGATTTTTTTATTTATCTAGACCACTCATTTAACTTTTATGCCAATCTATTCATTCTAGGCCATTTGGAATTCTCAGTCTCGTGGGAAGAAGATTTACATGGAGAACGTGTGAGAGATGATACAACGTCGTCTCATTCAAGGTTGGGGGAAGTTTGTGTGGTTGCTAAGAACATGTTGATTACAAATTACCATGAACATCACCCATCTCCATACTATGAATATTAACTGCTCACCTCACAAATAGATGTCCACTGAGACCCTCTAAATCCAAACACACACACACACACACACACAGTCCCAAGCACACAAAAAATGAGACCGTATGCATGTAAGAAGTATTTATTTATGGGAAAATGATACATCCAATCTTTTGTGTAGCTCCCACGTGTCATTCTTAACTCTTTTATTTTTTTGTTAAAATATATAGTCTCCTTTAGTGAGGAGTCGCCATTGATTAAAATAAATTATTTTTCGCACCTTATAAAGAGGATCAATGGTTAAGTGATGTCTTTGGAAAAGATATGGAGAGAAAGTTGCCCACACACGTGGCGTGTGCATATGGATGCATATTTAGCGTTGTATTAACAAAACATATGATTATTTTTTAAAGGATGCATATTCAAATTGAAAGGATGCTGCCATTTGAAAAAAACAACCCTGGATGTCTTATAAATTCCCACGTGCCGGTTTTACATATTTTATCATCAATTTTAAATAGTTTTGTAGAGAATTATAGGAAATCCTCAAAATTGCTATATGCAGATTTTCATTAGAGTTTTGTTGTATCCTGAAAGTGATTGTCTAGATCTTTTAACAAATTCAGCTTTTTAAATAGGGTAAATATCACTTTAAGGAAAATGTACATTCACATCTCAGAACTTCAATTCTTCTTCTATATATATTTTTTGAGAAGTTGATAGACATCTATTTGATTCCATATAAAATTCAAAGTTACAAGGGCCTGGAATTTAGAGTAGAGAGGAAGGAGCCAACTAACAAACATAAAGACACCGACCGGATATATGAGATTTCTATACCTACTCAGCGAGCAATCCCGGATTGTTAAGACTGTGTCACTTTTTAAAGGTCAAATATTGCGTTTATTTATTTTAATAGTTTGGGCATTCAGTTTCAAAATCTAACTGCATATTTGTTGTTCTGGTGTTCACTTGGGCTTACATGAAAATTTTTGTAGCATTTCGAGGCCTTTTTAGAAATTATGTAGTTTCGATTGATATTTGGATTTAATTTTGTTAATGCCCAAGATGAAGTAGTAAAAATATGATTTTATTATGAGATGTTCAGTTTTGAGTTAGCTTTCATACAAAAGTGGAATTAGATCAACTTGATTCATGTAATAACAGTTATGGGTATTTTTCCAAGTATACCCCGAGGATGAGAAAATCGTGGCAGCAGCTCTGTTCGACGTTTAGCTCATATTTTAAAATAGCTGGAGGGGTTATTTGATCGATCATAAACATGAAAGTTGTAGATAATCTTCTTAGCTTTCCAATGGCTTTTGAATTGTACAATTCGGAGCTATATAGTGAAAGTTATGGCTGTTCTAGTGAAGCCCATCCAGAATTTTGAGTCAGTGATGATTTAGCCATTTGACAACTCTTTTGGCTATTTAAGAGCCCAAATCTCTCCTCCCTCTCACTCTCAACCCTCTCTCACGACCAGCTCTTCTTGTGTGAAAATGAAGAGGAGAAAGTGGGGGTGGTGATGAAAGCTCCTCTTCTGATGTCATTGAAGGTATGTTGTTTGAAGGGAAGTGCGGGGCGTCGATGGTGATGGCGGTGGAGCTGCGGCATGCGGCGTGTCGGAGCCGCGTATGGACCTCCCGCTCTCCTTGGTTGGGTTCAGCCATGTATTTTGTGGCTGTTGGAAAGAGTGGAAGCTCAATTACCTTGTGTTGTTGGTGTGTGTGCATGGAATTGAAGAGATGAGGGAGAGAAGGACATGCTCATGTGTTATGTGTTGTGTATGTGTGCACGCCACCCGTTTGTGAGTATGTGTGACTGAACCTTGTATGGCCATTCTTCTCCTCTTTCCAATGGTTTTCCTCATACATTCTTGTACTTGTGTTTATGTGCTAAAGAGGTGTAGAGTTGGTGCGCTCGAGATTTGCTTGAGCGGATTGTGGGGTTGCAGGTGCATGCTCGGCATGCTCCCATGCGTGCAGAGTAAAGTGGACAGCGTGCACGGGGTGCTCGATGGCGTGCTCCCATGCGTGCGGAGTGTGTGGACAACATGCACGGGGTGCTCGAGGGCATGCTTGGCGTTGTCCGATGCGTGCTTCGGGATGTCGAGCACTTTGGTGCGGCCTAACCCAAACCATTGGACGATTCTTGGCGAATTGGTATCATGCTTTGGATTCAAATTGTTGCCTCTTTTGTATCGCGAGCCGTGCGCTCGTTAGATGAGTGGTTCGATCCAACCCTTCAGGATGCGCTCGATGCACATAGTCGTGCATCGCACATCCATGGGGCTTCTTTGCACCCCTATTGTGTTAGATAATGCATGCTAGGGCTGTATGGCTAATATATTGTGTAGACCCCCCTTTCCTACCATATATTTGCATATGTATCATATTCATGTGTGAATTATTATGTTTGCGTGAGCCCTTCTTGTGTGGGCATGCGTGATGGGTGTTTATATGAATGTATCTCTTTTATGTTAGAGAATTTATTTAACCTCTATTGCTAGTATATGATGATGGATGTGTTATGTAGGATTAAATACCATATTTTAGGGGTCATTTGCACATACTTATCGATATGCTCCTTTGAGTTAGCTATAACTCTTGCCTCTACTTGTCCTTTACACCATGTTTACAAGATTGGTGTGTGCCTAATTATCTCATGTTTGTACTAATAACTTAATAACCCTGTTTGTTGAGGATAGATGCGTGTATGATCAGTGTTGAAGGTCATAATCGATATTAGTAAGTGTGGATAAGAAGTTGCTTCCCTTGCATCCTCGTGATGCACCTGTTGGGAATTCTGATGGATCCCAAGTAGCTAGTTATGGAGTAGAGTGCATGTTGATCAATGTGATTTTCCGCGAGTATGGAGTGTATCACCCCAGCGTCATCGTGCGTTGAAGCTACCCAGCGTCGGAGCTATCCCTGTGAGGTGCCCCCCCGTGATTGGTATCGTCGTGGGCAGGCTGTCAGAGAGAGGGCTACCTGGGAGAGGGCTACCGGATGACATGGGGTGATTGTGGATATTATCTGGAACGCATGCGAATATATGGATTATGTTGCTTATCATTTTGTACTATTTTTATCTCATTCCATGTGAGCTGTTTGTAGTCTTTAATGAGTTAAATCTTGTGATTTTTCTTAGTTATATATATACACTTGATGTTTCAATGGTGTAGGTTCCATTATTATCTTATGCATATTGTAAAACTGTGTGAATGATTTAGGGCTTAATTATGCATAGTCAGTTATTTACTTCTTTTTTATTTGGGCACATGGTTCATGTACCCCCTTATGTTATAGAATTTTCCATGTCATTTATGCTAGCTTATTAGTGGACCTATGTTGGATTGTATAAAGTGTGTATTTACATGGTTTAGTCACATGTTATTTGGACATGTGGTCCATATATCTCTTTTATGATAGAATTCCTCTTGTTGGATTGTATAAAGTGTGCACATATGTGTATATATATGGTTTAATCACAGGTTATTTGGACATGTGGTCCATATATCTCTTTTATGATAGAGTTTCTCTTGTAATAATCGTGTGTGTGTTTAATTAGTCAGGCATAAATGTGATAGACATATGTGCGATCCATGGTTAGGATCATATTTTATTTTACTATGCAAATGTAGCAGTTTATCTACCTTGCATCCATGTGATGCTCTTGTATGAGAATTCAGAAGAATTCATTAACATTGTTAATTGCTAGATGATTATAGTTGATCCTTGATGATCGTATCGCGAGCGTAGAATGCTTCTCCCCTACCTCGTATCCGCGTTGGAGCCACCCGGTGTTGAAGCTATCCTGGACTGTGCCCCCACATCATAGGAGGCCCAATGTGTATTTCAATACCCTTGTGGCTTCGTACCTATCTTGAAAGACTGTCAGGAAGAGGGCTACCCGGGGGAGGGCTATCGGACGGTTAAGAGAGTTAGCGAGTTGATTTAGATGGTTATAGTTGATCCCCGAGGATCGTATCACGAGCGTAGAATGCTTCTCCTCTACCTCGTATCCGTGTTGGAGCTACCCGGTGTTGAAGCTATCCTGGACTATGCCCCCACATCATAGGAGGCCCAATGTGTATTTCAATACCCTTGTGGCTTCGTACCTACGTTGAAAGGCTGTCAAGAAGAGGACTACCCGGGAGAGGGCTACCGGAAGGTTAAGAGAGTTAACAAGTTGATTTTTTTTTCCAATAGTTCCATGTCACCCTTGAGGGTGAGGTTGAGAAAGAGTTGGGGTCACATCTTCACGTGACATTTATATTTGTTGGGTTTCTCCCGTCCATATCCTTCCTCAAAAGACAAAAATGCACTAATATCATATGATTATTATAGAGCTTGGATTCATGCCACTCACTGAGCTTGTAGCTCACCCCTCGTGTATTGTTTATCTACAAAGGACTGAGTTGGCGTGGAGCTGGAGCATCCCTCTAGCGTGGTTCGTGCGTGGAGCGTTCCACCTTTCGGTTGACGAGTTCGAGGTTGTCAGCAATCCTATTTTCTTGAATATGTATTAGTAATCGTGCGTGTTGCACATATGGTTGTATTGGACTAGACTTGGACTCTCACAGGACAGTGTTTGTGTATTCAGGTATGTAATAATGTTTTTGATTTACAGACTAATTTGTATATTTTTTTTACTTCTGCATTTTTAATTGGCTATCACTTCCATGTTGCCTTGTCACCTTATTTGATCCTTATTGGTTATTGTATGATTGGTAACGCTTCGGAGACGGCCGCCTCAGGGCGTAACACGGATAGATAAGATTTTTATACCTCGTTCACTTGCCACAAGCCTCTCCGTCACACCATGATCTATAGTATACCTCGTTAAAACTTGATACCTCTCAACACCCGCGATGTATCGACCTTAATCTCTAATGACCCTTATGTCATTTCCCATAAGTTTTCCATGTGGAATCATTGTTCCCTGAATAATATCAAGTTCCGTTTGAGCCAAATAGTCCACATCATTGTGGGAATGACTTTGTGTGCCACCTTCGATTCTTTTTATATATTATCAAATTATTCAACATACTATCATGAAAAATGGTATCAACCTCAATCTTTAATGAACCCTTATGTCATTTCCCGTAAGTTTTCGGCTCTTGAATAATATCAAGTTCTATGTGAGCCAAATAGCCCACATCACTACTGGAATGACTTTGTATGCCATCTTCGATTCTTTTTCTATGCTATCAAATTATTCAATATATTATTATGAAAAATGATATATATTATTAGATAAATGAATATATATATATATATTTATTTTAAAAATTATTTTTTTTATAGAAAAAATACTAAAAAAATCTTATAAAAATAAAAAGTAACAAAAATGGCTTCTCTTAAGAATTCTATCAAAAAATGTCTCATTTAACAATCTTATAACCTAAAATAATGCAAATAACCTTGTCTCTTATATTAAATCTCTTTCACTATATTTAAAACGTTTACACCATCATTTAATTAAAAAATAACATTAATACAATAAATGATTTTTATTTGAGAGTGATTTTATATGTTTTTATTTTTTCTAAGTATGCTATCAAAAATGTTAACATTGTCAAAATTGTTATTCTTCAATTCACAAGATTTTTTTTGGATTTTTTTCTAACCTGTAAAAGTTTTTTTCAATTTTTTTTGTTATTTACATCTTATGATGTGTTGCATAAGTTTTTTTTTTGTATAGTATTTAAACATATGTAATCTCCCCTAAAGAATTTGTAAAGTTTAGAAGTATCTAAAAAATGTTTTTTTAACAGAAAATTCATTTTTTTTAAAACTCTTCATAGTGAATATATATATATATATATATATATATATATATATATATATATATATATATATATATATATATATATATATATAATGATAAACTTCATATAAAAATATTTTATTAATGATTAATATTTTTTAATAAGGGTGTTAAAAATTAAATATGTGATGATGCTTAAATCGTAAATAATTAAATTACATAATGATAGTCAAACCATTTTACTTTTTAAATTTTTTTAGATAGATTTTCAAAAAATAATTGAGTTTGATATTTTCAATACTTTAATGATTATTTTATTATTATTATTTTTTGACGCTCATTCTGAAGTAAGAAAATGATATGTCCAACCCTCATTGTAGCTTCAATTGCAGTATATATCGATTTTCTTTTTTAAAAAATCATATATTTTTTAAATAAAGTGTATGATGATAAGACCTTATACACTATATACTAAAATAAAATAAAGTATATACTAAAATAAAGTATGATGATGATGTTATATAAAATAAAGTATATATTAAAATAAAATGTATGATGATGTTATATAAAATAAAGTATATACTAAAATATGTGTATATGATAAAACTTTATACACTATAATAATATAATATATGAATGCAAAATAGACTGAGTATATCCGCGCTGTTTCAAGTATCTGGTTGGCCCAAAGCCACCGGACTCATTTAGCACGTAACGGTCACGTCCCCAAAAACTCATGGAAGAGAGTTCGAACCCGTGTCCACCACCCTCCACATCGTTCCCTTCTCCGCGGAACAACTTAATCTCCCCCACCCCCAACCGAATCTCCCTCACATCCCCCGCGAGTCAGTCCAACCCAATCTCCCAGCGAGTCACCACATCCCCCCTTCCCTTCCTCTTCAACCGATCTCACCATTTCATACCGATCGATCGATCAGTCCGAGAGAAAAAAAAAACCCTAAAAAACCATCAATGGCGCTTCTCCCGAGGACCGCGAGACTGACCTCCCTCGCCCTCCCCGCCGCCCAACGCGCCGCCCTGATCCACACCACATCCCCCGCATCCGCCGCGGCGGCGGCGTCACCGTCCCCGGCGCCATACGCGGGGGCCCCGCCTCCTTCGGTGGCGGGGCTGTCGAAGGCGGCGGAGTTCGTGATATCGAAGGTGGACGACCTCATGAACTGGGCCCGGCGGGGGTCCATCTGGCCGATGACGTTCGGGCTCGCGTGCTGCGCGGTGGAGATGATGCACACGGGCGCGGCGAGGTACGATTTTGATCGGTTCGGGGTGATCTTCCGGCCCAGTCCGAGGCAGTCGGACTGCATGATCGTCGCCGGGACGCTCACGAACAAGATGGCGCCTGCTCTCCGGAAGTAAGGATCCAACTCGCTCCCTCTCTCTCTATCTTTCTCTCTCTTGATAACGTTGAAATTGAAGATTTTATGTTTGATTTGTATAATTTGTCATGACATTTGTGGGGTTGGATAGAATTGATGTGGATTTTTGGGTTGATTTGAGATTTAGTGGTGGTAAAATATGATCTGGGGTTTGTATTGACCATGATGATTTTGTGTTTCTGTAAAACATTTGATTTTATGTGTTCCGAGGTGTTGAATTGGGTTGGATTTTTTTTGTGTTTTTGGTTAAATACGGTTTTGGGTTGTATACGATTTGACCTGATTTGTTAATCAGCTCATTTGGCTATAGACCTATAGTTCTACTTTCTTAGTCTTACTCCTTTATTTACTATTGAATAATTCATTTTGTATTGTTTTGTGGGAATCTGAAAGAAACAATCATGTAACCATCTCTATCTCAAAACAAGAGTTACAAAAGTGAATGAAAACGATTTGTTCCTTCTCTCATAGCACAGGGCATGGTATCCATATGTTTTTTTTTTTTTTTGAAATGATGGTAGGTTTCCACACTTGTATTAATAGGAGGGAGAAAACCCAAAGTAATTACAAACAAGGCCCCATGTAGGACGTCACACATATACATCTTAAGCAGAGGAGGTCTCAAGCTAAGATGTCATCCCTAACACTTCTAGGTAGAATTCATTACAAAATTACCACCCAAAAAGCCCAAGAAGGCTGCCCCCACGCACCCTCTTCCCCAATCCAGTACAAAGCGAACCATTGAGTCCCTAATATTCTCAACATAAGGTTGACTGCCACGAAAGATGGCCTGGTTCCTTGTCAACCTGATTGCCCATACCACCTCCGGGACGAAGAGCTGAGTCACTTTGCCATAGGGACTACGATTCCCCTGCCCATGGAGCCGTCTACCTGCTTTCCAATTCTCCTCGAGAGAGGAAAGAGGACCCGCCAAACTGGATGCCTCGCACATCCACATCCACACCTCCCGTGCCATTGGACAATGGACAAACAGATGCTCTGCTGACGGCTCCTCCAAACCACACAACACACAAGTCCTATCCATGACGGGTGCCCAACGAGTGATAGTCACCTTGGTTAAGAGTTTCTGCTGGTACATAAGCCATAGGAAAGCCCTGACCTTTAGCGGAGCCTTGCAGCCCTAGACCTCCTTGTGCATGCGACCCACCACCAATTCCGTTGGGCGTAGTCTCCGCACCCATGCATAGCAACTCTGAACTGAGAAGCCCTCCGTAGGTTTGGAAACCCACAAAGTCCTATCCCTCGCGGACTGATCAGACGTCACACTATGGAGTAACTCCAGGATCCTCAGATAATCATCCACCTCTTCACCGTGTAGGTTGCGACGTATCAGAACCTTCCAATAGCCAGTCTCCCCTCTAGCGCACCAGAACTGATGGACCATTCCCTCCTTGTTCCTTGCGATTTGGAAGATGTGAGGGAATTGCTCTCGAAGAGCGGAGTCACTTACCCAGACGTCGTGCCAAAAGGATATCATGACCCCATCACTTAACACCCACTGAACTGTTGTGGTGAACACAGCCAACCCCGAAGCGACGCCACGCCATATTCTGGAGAGCCTGCCCAAGACACGGGGGAATCTATCCTCAAGAGACTCCCTACAACTATACCTTTCCTTCACTATCTGACACCAAGGGAGTTGTTGGTTGTCTAACCATCGCCACAACCATTTGTTGAGGAGAGCGCGATTCGTGTCTTCCAGATTGGTGATACCCGCACCCCCATTTTTTTTATATTGACACACCACATCCCATTTCACAAGATGTACCCTCCTCCTATCCTCCTTCGCTCCTCTCCAAAGAAAATGCCGACATAACCCATCCAAGCGCTTGAGGACCCCTTTCGGAACCATGAACATAGTCAAGAAATAGATGGGGAGGTTTGACAGAACCAATTGAAGAAGAGTAATCTTGCCTCCCAAGCTCAAGAAGCGGTCCTGCTATCCCTCTAGCCTCCTCTGTAGGCGTGTAATCAACGGTGACCATTCTGCCTTTGACATCCTCCCAAGTTGGAGTGGAAGACCCAAATGCCTCAGGGGGGGAAAGACTGCACTTCTCACCCCAAGATGCCCGTAAAATTCCTCAGGGTGTTGTTCTCCACATTTATTCCAGACATTGATCTTTTGTGGTAATTAATTTTGGGGCCCAATACCACCTCAAAGCACCTACAAACAAACTTGATCCCCCTTATGGACCTTTTCTTAGCCTCGCACAATAAGATAGCATCATCCGCATATTGCACAAGTGAAGTACGGGAACCACCCACCACGGCTTGGAGACCGGCCACCCAACCCTCCACTTCAGCCATCTTCAACATTCTACTGAAAGCATTAGCAACAATCACGAACAGAAGAGGAGAAAGGGGATCACCCTGCCGTAGTCCCTTGTGGAGATGAAAGAATCCATGTGGAGAGCCATTCACGAGGACCGATGCCTTCGCCGTAGTCACACAAGCCATTACCATTCTGATCCAGTTTGGTTCGAACAGAGTATCCATATGTTTCTGAATCAACAGAGAGAGAATTTGAAGGATGGGGATATATTTTTTTTTTGGAGAAATTTGTAGGATTGCTACCACCAAATATTATTGATAAGATGTGTACATCCCGAAATAAGAAGGAAAAAAGGATAATAAACAGGAAAATAGTTCTCATACAATAGGCAGGTGGCTTAGTGGAGACGATCCTAACAAAAAATGAACAGACCCCTTTCAGAGTTCTAATCCCTGAACTAGCACCTTTTTTTGCTTCTGCACAGTGAACACATCAGGATTTAATCAGTCCATTCACTGCCACATATGTTTTTGTAGATCCAAAACCAACTCAGAATTAAGTAGGTACAGTGGGTTGAAGATTTAAAAGGTAACCCTTTAGCGCAAATGAGGTTAAGACGTGGTCCGTAGTTCTAAAAATAATTCTTTCATTGAAAGACAAGTTTTTTGGCGGTTTTGGTTTCGAAATATGAAATCACATCTCTACAGGTTCATCATGACTTCTATCAGATGGTCAGTGTGTTGTGGGGCAAGGATCAGTTAAATGGAAGGAAATGAGTGTGGCAAATGAATGCGAAGGGTTTCAACTTTTTTTTTTTAATTTTGGGGAAAAGGTAGGAGTTTCATATTGAGGAATGACATCCCTCAAACAAAATTGGAGATGAGAGATATCCTATAAGAAAGAAAAAAAACTAAGAAAGAGCATTGTGGCGCATGTGAAAGAGGTTATAGCAATCTTGCAAAATTTCAATGACTCCCACATGCTAGTGGTCCTTGTGGATCACACAGAATGAACACATCTTCAACCAAAAGAGGATTTATTTGGAGGACACTTGGTTGGAAATTTCCTCGAGCCTATGAGATTGGGTAATCTTGATATTAGGAGTGGATACATCATCTACAATTATGTGGATTTTATAGTACGTCAAGTGAAGTTTGGGTTTAATTTCCCAGGGGTTTCCTCATTTTTGAGTGATTCATCTTTTTTAATTCTATTTCATTTTCCTCTTAGCGTTTAGCTTTAATGTACAAAGATCCATCATCTCCCTTGTCTTTGTGTTCGGTGGCACTCTTTTATATTGAGAAGACTCCTCTACTTTTCGATAAAAATAAAGAAAGTTAAAAAATTAAGGGAGATACAAAGAGGGGAACCCCTTTAACACAACCACCCTTCACGTGGTCTCCTTAAATGGAATTAAGTAGAGTCGCTTTCTGATGAGGACCGATGTCCAAACTTGAATAAGGGTTGCTATGGTTCCCCAAATGTTTCAGTATATATTATTTTATTTTAGAATATGGATTCGTCCATTGCAAACCAAATTTTTTACTTCGATCTCCTTTTTCACCTAACTTCGAAAGATCTCCCACATTTCCCAACATTTGCAAAAGAACAATGAACACCAATAGCCAAACTAACTTTTGATCAAGCACTTGCATTATGATGGCATAAAAAAAGTTGATCTCATTTGTCCCTTTTTTTGAACAAAGTAGATATTGGTACCATGAGATAGGATGCAAAATAAAGAAAGAAGCAAAACTTGGCTCGGAGGAGCCTTCACCTAGTTACGATTGGGGGAGAGGATAGTATTTATTCGGATGCATTGATAAATTCTTGTAATTTTCCTTTTTTCTTGTCATGATGTAAGGAGATCCCTTGTTTTCTAATTTCGGGATTTCTTGCAATAAGATTATCTTATATTAACCTCAACAAAAAAAAAGGCTCGGGGTTGCGACAAGGCCCGAGTAGGCGAGGATTCTACCAGAAAAGACAGCCTATCCACAAGCTAAGTTGAGATTGGGATTTTTGGTCCCGAAATTTTTTTGTGCTTGGCATTCAGGTTCGGTTAATTTGAATCGACTAACGCCACCACGTGCAACATGCCTCAACTTGAGTAAGCCTCCGGAGGTTGCCATGTGATCTAGTCTTCCTCAAAAGGC
Source organism: Acorus calamus (assembly GCA_030737845.1). Classification (NCBI taxonomy): domain Eukaryota; kingdom Viridiplantae; phylum Streptophyta; class Magnoliopsida; order Acorales; family Acoraceae; genus Acorus; species Acorus calamus. The sequence goes on along the minus strand of CM060877.1, from coordinate 6,496,179 downwards.
TCCAAGCTTCCACAAGCAAGTCAGATAGCTCTCAAATTGGGGTGCATCCACACAATTGACATTTTGTTTCAATGTAGGCGAATGTCCTATGCACCCCTTTTGAAGGCCCCATCTTAGAAGCTTTGACCCGTGCCAATTTTTATTAGCGCTATGTGATATATGTTCGGAAATGCCTCACAAAACTACCCCTCGTCACACCACTGAAGAAGTGAACAAATTTGCCATTGCCAATGAGCCACTTCAATCCCCGTGTGAGTTCGACACCCAGGCTGAAATTACCTTTGCATATGTTCGATGACCGAGCATTGAGATTTGGGATGCCGTCCGCATTACCTCTATATCAGTTGCCGAATACGCATGCTCAAACCGAGTCGCTGTCCGTGAACCACTTTTTGAGAGTATGGCTTTATTCATGTCTTCCAACATCTGCTGCCCCCCCCCCCCCCCCCCCCCCAACTCCGTGTGTTGGCACACTGCATTCCAGTACATTATATGCCGTTTTCTATCCGCTGTGGAAGCTCTCCCATCCAAAAGAATCTCCTTCTTATATAGATTTTTTTCTAGCACCCCTTTTGGGATTCGAGAGATTGAGAGCTATAATAGAGGGAGGTTCGGAAGTATTGCTTGCAGTGGAGTGAGCTTCCCACCCATACTCAAACCTTTCCCATCCAGTCAGCAACTCTTTTCTTTATCCGGACAATGAGCAAATTCCAATCCTCGTTTTTGAGTCTCCCTTTCACAAGCAAAGGCCAAGATATCTAGTTGGGAAATGTTGCGCTTCACAGCCTATGATGCTTGCCAGACGAGCTGCCTCTGCCTCCTCCATGTTGAGCGCAAACATTGGATAAGTTGATTTTCAGCCCGGAGGCCCCGGACAATAGCTCGAAACATTGGTGCACGAAGCGTGTTCCCCTCACTGCCACCTTGGGTGCCTCACATAACATAAGGGTGTCATTCGCATATTGTATGTGAGATACCATGTGGCCCTTGGGACGCTTGCAACACCAACCAACCACCCATCCTCCTCTGCTGCCCTGCACATTTGGCTCACCTCATTTGCCAATTGCAACCAAAATGAAAAGGGTTGGGGAGAGTGGGTCACCTTGGCACAACCCACAGTTGAGCGGGAACTGGGAAGAAATCACTCGGAGTGTGTGACTATTCAAACCGCTGATCAGTTAACACAAAATATTGATGGGTTTCACAGGTCAAATGCCTTTCAAAGGTCAAATGGCCTCTTATCCCTTTTTAGGGAAACAATGAGATATTTTTCATTACTCAAAAAACATCCTCAAAGGGGAAATGAGGGGTCTTACCGTTATATACTCAAAACAAAAAAAGAAAAAAGGAAAAATATAGAGAATCCAATAACAAAATGCTACTGGACTCAACATCCTTCCAATGTGTTTTCCCTTAATTATGGCAATAAAGACCCCTTTCCCACTTCCTCCAATATTGCATCAGCCCTCAAGATATATCTCCCTTAGGCCCCGTTTGGATACACAATGACTTATTCTTGGGTATACAATTATTCTGGCATAAGTGAATATAAATAAGGATAGAATGATTTTGTTTTTGGTTGTGTTTTGAATTATTCTCATTGGGAAACATAATAATAAAGTTTTTATTGTTTTTGGTTATAATTGATTGAGGCTTACTACATTAAATACATATAGTGATGTTAATAGTGAGTGAATGAGTATGTTCTTGCAATTCTGGTAACCTTTTAGATACTCTGTACAAGTTTCTATACCATCAATTTCGTAGGTGTCATTTTGCTGAGTTGAAGGATTAGTCGACCACAGCAATATGAATATTTTCTTGGTTTAACTAAAAAATGATTATTCATGAGTCTGATCAAAATGAAGATAGAGTGGTAGACACTTCCAAAACCTCATCAATGAGCCAATTTTCTCCTCATTCCAGAACTTAAGATACCAAAATCAACTATCCCTTTTCACATCCAAGCAACTTGCGATACATGTTTGAACCACATTCCATCCAAATTAAATCCTTCTCCTAACCATTAACTGTCAAGCCAAATGAAGGTACCAAACACAACCAAAATTATCTATTAATTGGTTTATGAGATGAGGATATTACTCAAACATGTGTTAGAAGCATCAATGCATTTTTCTTATAACCAAGTACAATTTCTTTTAAATAAAAGAAATCATTATTCTTCAATTTCATATATTCATCAATACCAGGTTTAGCATGACGTTAAGCTTTATTTTAAAAGTTGGTATGGAGATCGAAAAATTTCTTGTATGACTGAAGGTTGGTAGATCATATTGGTTAAAGTCTTTATTGTGTTTTTCCCTGGAAAGTGGACAATAATGTGAACTTTAATGAAGCTGATGCAGTGTAGGTTTTGGGGAACAAGTGATTCAGGTATGAGTTAAAATTAATACAGAATTGAACCATGTTTTCTAAATGTTCATTTTGTTAAAACACCTCATGCTCGTCAAGTTAGCTATGCAAAAAAGTTAGCCATGCAAGGCCTTGTTATTTTTTTCCCCTGCATCTCAAACGTCATCCAACAAAGTGTTTTGAGACCTATCTGTTATTATATTTTTTTAGCCATTTCCAATAGATTGTAGATTGTTGACAATCGGGACATCTAGTAGTTCAGAACAGTCTGAGAGATCTTATGATCAGTTTCAATGGCATGCCAGTTCTATATATATAATTTTTTTTTCATCCGAGAGACTACCAGCACACAAGTAGGCAGGTTAAATTGTTTGTTGTTATCCATATGTTTTAGATCTTTATAGTGTGTGTTAATCATGGATAAGATAAGGATCTTTGTGGCCCAGCTCCTTGTGTTACTTGAGGGGTTACATTATTGAATCGAAGGAATTCGATGTAGTTTTGCTTCTGAAGTTACTTGATGCTAAGTCTGAGTGGCTTTGTAAATGTATCATTAGTTTGATTGACAGCTAAATTCAGCTATGGGATTGACAATGTCAATGAGAAGTTCTTGCATAAAATTTTCTCGATCAAATCAAACTATGATACCGTTTCCATTCTGATCATTGGCCTGTGCATTGAATATATCCTAATCTGCGTCTTATAATTGTGTTTCACTAAATTATATGTGCAGGGTTTATGACCAAATGCCGGAGCCCCGCTGGGTGATCTCCATGGGCAGCTGCGCCAACGGAGGTGGCTACTACCACTACTCCTACTCTGTCGTCCGGGGCTGCGACCGGATCGTCCCTGTGGACATATACGTCCCCGGCTGCCCTCCCACGGCCGAGGCTCTCCTCTATGGTGTCCTTCAGCTGCAGAAGAAGATCAACCGCCGGAAGGACCTCCTCCACTGGTGGAACAAGTGAAGAAGAATTGGTCTTCGGCGGCCGACCTACTCGGACCACAATTCAAAACATCTTTTACCTGAGAATAAGAACCTGCAAAGTGAAAAGAACTTGGCAGCAGCTCTGTTTGTATGAGAAAACATGTTTGCTGTTATGTTATGTAAAACTTTTAAGAGTTCAACTTCTGTCACCAGTGCGTGTAAAATTTATTGTATGGGTTTTATTGGTTTTAAAAAACAGATGGAATGTTTTGTTTTTTTTTCTTTAGTCTCATTGAGTGGTTATGAATGCTTGTTAGAACCTAGGTACTTGTTTTAAAGATAGCATTGTTTGGCTTTCTGGATCGGTTTGGGTCATTGACTATATGGATTGGTTTGAAGCTGTGTTTAGATGTGAGATTGAAACGCTAAGTTTTTTATAATCATGTGTTTTAAACTCAGTTTTTGAAAAATGTTGTTTTATTAGCTTTTCAATTGTAAGATTTTTTTGGGCCTAAAAAAAGAAGACGGTGGTTTGAAAAGCTAAACGTTAAAAATCTATTTGGATTTGAGTTTGAGAATTTTTTAGTTTTTTAAAATGTGAAATCTACTTAAACCCATATCCAAATGTGATCTAGGTCTAGATCAAATGGATTGATTGGTTTGTCATTGGCTCTACCGTGCCTTTGTTTGTAACCCTCGAATATGTTTGTACGCCTCTCTTAGATATGAGAATCCATGATAATTTTTTTGATTTGCACATTATTTAATTTTTACCATTTTTTTCCCTACAAAAATCCACATTCATTTACATCCTCTCTCATGTTTATATATTAGATCCATATATACCATGTCTATGAGATAAAAAAAGGGCGTTGTTACACTCAGATTCATTTTCAGCCCCGATTTCAACCTTCTATCGACGCTTATGCTCACGTTAACAAGACATATGTTTCAATTTTTTTTTTATACATTTTCTATAAATGCATTCATGCAATTCATTGGAATATATGTTTCATTTTTTTATAAAAGCATGTATTTCATTAAATAAGATATACTATTTTTAAAAAATTCGAAACACGTGTAGACTGAAATTGAGGCTGGAAATGGAGCTGGCTGAAACAAGGAGGGTTAGCCTAAGAAGTTTAAATACAAGAGATGCCTAAAGAGATTCACAAAGTAGAAGAGAACTTTATGTTCCACCAAAAGGGTGTGCGAGAAAAAAAAAATCCTTTAAACACAAAGAGATGCGTAAAGATATTCACTTAAATTTTACAGTGGGTGTGTAAACAATTTTAATGGCTGAAAATAGAGGCACCCAGACTCTATGGATTGGTTGAGTTGGATATTTGATTTTAGATGAATTTATATTTTAAATTTTGCATAGGTATAAACAATTTATTGACGCATATACCTCTTAAAAATGGGCATCTGTAAAAATTGAATGTTTTGAATGTCCACTTATTAAAAAAATGAATGGATGAAAACTTATTTCAAATTGATTTATATTTATGTAATACTGTAAAACTAAGAGGTAACATTTTAGTGCCCAAAAAGCCAAAAACTCACTTCCACAACTTTCATATTCTTACATAAAAAAACTACAACTTCTAGAAAGATTAAAATATTTTTATAACTTATTTTCATACACATTTATTTAATTAAGCAGTTTCTTGAGTAGAAGAGAACATAGTCTTAAAACCCGTATTTCTGTATAATCAATTTTACAATTGCATAACCAAATACACCCTAAGCTCAGGTTCAATCTTGTATGAATATGTATTTCCGGCCAAACACACAACCTATCCAATTTATTTAACAAATTAGTTTTCTTTTCTTCATCCATGATTAGGACCATAAGATGCAGATTCTGCAACTTTAATTGACATCTCCATAGCTTTTCTCAAAGTTTGAGTGTATTAACCTAGAGATTTGGGATTTCACTTTTTTATGTTTAAAAGCTATCATAAATAGAGAAATCGAGTGGCAAAATTTGAGATGAACCAGTTAATTTGAAATAATTGTTTTTTTAATTAAAGTTGATTAAGTTATTTTAATCAAAAGTGTATTTAAACAAAATTTATTTTTGATTTATATTTTATATAAATAAATAAAGTAAATTATTACCCCTTTCAAACAATGAAGGAACACTGCATTAATGTATAAATCTAATGATTAAAGGCGACACAAATCATTCTAAAACATGAAAACATAAAAGTTAACATAATAATTCCAAAGCATGAAAAAAAAAATTTCAATTTTATATCTTGCATTGAAATGAAAAATAATAGAAAAAATTAATTTTGCAAGTATTACAAACAAAGAAAAAAAATCTACTTAGAATTTTTTTCCAAATTATTATTTTTAATTGGACAAAAATGTATATAATCTCCTGAAATTTAGCTAATATGCATATGCACCCCTGTTTTTTTTATGAAAATCTATAATGAACTTCTTTCATCAATTATTGTTTAATTCTTTATTTCTTTGTGGGATTTTGGTTTTATTCTTTTATTGGATCGTGAATGAGAATTTTCATTGGTTCGTCAATTTCTTACATTTTTTTTCAGTGTTGGGTGGTTTAATAGTTTTAGTGGGGTTGTTGCTTTTCATCAAGTGAGCTGGTTTTAGGGGCCAGATCAGTCTCAACTCCTCAGATTAGTCCAGTCTCCCCAGTAGAAACCAGCATTAACCTGTCAATTAAAAATAAACAAAAAAATATCATTCACACATTCTATCAAACACTTGGTAAACAATGAAAATCTATGGATTAAGCATTTCATGGTAGTTTTGAAGGCTCGACACTCCCAATGGTTAAAAATTGGACCATTGAGAAGAAGAAGGAATAGACTTAGTTAGAGAGAGGAAAGAAGTGCATTTCTGTCATGTCCAACTTTTTTTTTTGTTCAAACATTAGAGGGTTATATGCATATATATTTTACGTTAAAGTGACAGAATATTATAAGAATATTCTTCACAAATTGACAGAAAATTAACATAGTGGGTATTTGTTTAACAAGGGCTACTTTCAAGGGGTTATATATATTTTATAAAAAAAAACAGGGGTGAATTTGAATATTAGCCAACTTTCATGGGGTTATATACATTTTTCCCTTGTGACTGACCTTAAGGACAACGACCTTAGATTTTCCAGTGATAAAGTGGTTCTCCTCCAATATCTCATTAAAAATCATAAAACTAGAGATCATGATATATGATAATGTCTGCTACCAAGCCACTTATATATCGAAAAGCAATCAAGTATTTATAGATGATTAGTTTGTTTATTTTGTCATACCAATTACACCTTTTCATTCACTCCTCAAAAACTCAAAAAAGTGAAAAAAATGGGACACTCACACATTAAGTCACAACAATGTCATGGCACATCATTATGCCATTGTTGATGTTAGACCTTGCTTTAGTGAAATAACAGCCTATATTCACACATCAACACAACTGCACAAGTTTTAATTAAGTGACACTCACATCTAAATGTTCAACTCTTCCATAATCAATACTTTAATTACATTGAATCATTCTTGAATCATCTATATCTAGGGAACCGGAGTTTGATGCTTTATCTTACTGACATGATCATAATCACAAATCTTGTACACGATAAATATTAAATAAGAAACATGTTTAAACCATTTGATGGATAAAAGTTTCTTTGATCGCTAGATTAAGTCTGTCAATTATCAAAAAAATTATCATTATCTGATTTGAATTTGTATTTGAAAATATGAAATATCTGTATCTATATCAAAAAATTTTCAAATAGAATACATATTCTATATTCGATTTGATAAATATTCGTATCTAGATATGAAAATGAGAAGTTTTTTTTTTGGAAAAATATATAACCCTAATAAAAATCTTATTTTGTCAAAATACTCCTTTTAAGAAGGGTAAAATTGTTACCAGTAACAACTTTTAAAATGGTTAAACTGTATATGAATGCCTTTATATTTAAAAAAACGGTGGCGTTTGGCGCGGCAGAATGCTGATTTTAAGTGCTGATTAATAAGTGCAGAAATTGGTTATGCTGACAATTTTTAGAAGTTCAAAAAAAAAATGTCTGGTTCAGCGAAAAATATTAAGCAATTATTTATATAAGTGTGTTTGGTTGGCCACTTAACATATATGCCTATTAGAAGGGTATTTTTGATCCATTTTATAAGTACTTGATGTTATTTTGATGTTTGGTTGAAAACATGAAAACATTATTATTTTAAAATATTAAAGATTATTGTTTTTTTCCATGAAATACATTAACCACTAATGCCACCTCGAAAAATGAAATTATTTCATAGAAGCCTACACGTATATATCAATAATTTTGAGTCAAATATGTCGAGAACTCTAATAATTATAAACTTCCATCCATCTCATAAGATTACATAGACTCATGTGGACTGCAAAAACAATTCTAATGCCATTGTTGAATAACAGGGAGAGCAAAAAAAATGAAGTGCATCACTTGTAAGAGGTTGACTGTTGCTAAGACTACTACAAATATGCACCCATTCCTAGGTTCCTCTAAGAAGTAGAGTCCACGTAGACAAGAATTATGAGCCAAATAAATTAATTAGTCCGACCTAGGGATTAATTATAACATAATATGGGGATTTCAACGCTCCCAAACATGGAGTATCCTTAATATGTTACAAACTTGACTTTACCATAGAGGTCCTAATAATGTTACACCATTTTCCAATCCCTAAGTATGTTTTTCATAGTCACTGAATACGTACAGACAAGCGTGGGTTAATGGAACTGATACAATCACTTGATAACTAGGTATAAAAGCAAAAAAAAAAAAAACAAATACCAATAACATGATACACAAGCATGCACAAAATCTAAATATCATTAACCCCATTGGCCGTGGTCATACATTAGCCTTCTTCACCTTGTTTTGGATTGGCAATTGGTTATTTTCGAACTCTCTTGTCTTACGCATTGTATCGATCCACATGAAAGAATTACGGTGGTCCTGCATACAAGCAAAATATACAAATCAATATGGAAACAAACATACTACATTGAATGTAGTATCTGAATGAATGTTGATCAATATGATCCTGTATGAAATACATCACCACAATAACTACGATCTCATATTCTGGACCCATTCCTAAAACAAACATAAACAAAAACAGAGCACTAGAATCCGTTAGATTTTTCATAAACACCAACATAACTGCCCTTCGTCAACCAAAGTCATAAACATAATCATCCCTATACGAACATAAACAATCTCATCCCTACATGAAAATAAACATAATCATCCCTATACAAACATAAATAATTTCATCCCTACATGAAGATAAACAATCTCATACCTACATGAAGATAAACATAATCATCCATACATTAACCTAAACATAATCATCCATACATGAAGATAAACATAATCATCCAAACATTAATCTAAACATAATCATCCATACATGAAACTAAACATTATCATCCATACATGAACATAACATAATCATCCCTACATAAAAAAAGCATAACATAATCATCCACACATAAACACCTCCCAAACATACACATCCATGAAACAACACATAAAGACACCCTACATTGTTCCATAAGTTCTGGATTTATTAGAAAATTCCTAGAAAACACATTAATGCCTAAAGGTGCGTTTGGTTGCGCGATTGCAAAACTGATTCTGCATGAATCTGCAATTGTAAAACTGATTCTGCATGAATCTCACTTTCTCAGCTTTTTGAAATCGCAGTTTTTAGGTATTATTTGTCTGCAATCGCTGGGTTTAAAACTGCGATTACAAAACTGTTTGGTTGCACGATTGCAAACGCAACTTCCTGCAATCGCAAACGCTGCGCAATCTCGCAACCAGACGCTTGAAATGTAATCGCAATAAGTTGATCCTCGTAGTTGGCGGTCTCCAGCATCCAAACAACACATGAACTATTTGTGTAATATATTTTAAAACTAAGTTACATACACAAAATGTAACTGACTTTTTTTTATCTGATCTTAGTGTTTTGTTAAAAGTTAGTAAAAGTCAGATACATTCATCAAAAAGTGGATATGAAGGTCGAAAAAGGTGGAATCCGAAGAAGGATTGAAAAGGTAATCGAACCACCTCTCATATGATGGAGAGTGACGAAAGGAATCCAGTAATGGTAACGCCGTTCATCGAGATGAGCAGGTCAGTCGAAATGATTTTTTTAAGTTGTTGATTTTTTAAAAAAAAACGGTTAATTTTTTTTTGGGATGCGTTTAGGGAGGAGAAACCGTACACAAAAATAGAGGGGCTTGACATGTGAGCGTGTGATTTAAATTGGGGTAATTTTATACTTTGTTTTTTTTTTGCCCTTTTGTTAAGGTCAACTAGATAATCAATAAAAATTTGACACCTCATAGAGCTTATGAGTGAGGCTTATATAATGGGCTTCTATAGCAGAGCTCTATTAATATTTACATAAACAAAATTATTGCAATCTAAAGAGTTAAGAAGAATACAAATACCATGAATAACTGAGATTCTTCTGATTATTCCTTCCCATGCCAATGATTACATTTGATGGTAAAACAATATCCACATAATTTGATGATCATAGTATTTTTTTTTTCTTACAAAAGTCTAGAAGTGTGGATTTAACAATACTAATTTATTAAACTGGTGGTGTGAAATACTGTACAAGCACACACATGCAACATCATAATTTCAAGGTAAACTAGAAATCTGAACCAAATGAATTACAAAGAGAAGCCATGTAATCATAAAATTCCTTCAAGTCTCTCTTCTCATCAGTACCTCTATCCCCATAATGCACTTTACAATGATCTTTTTTAACACTGTGATGTCTCACAGTTTCCAAGCTTAGGAAAGGGTGACACCGATAATTGCAATACAAACACATGAATCATTAAATTCTATTTTGACCTGTTAATATAAAAGAAGCCACATTAATCTTATGTCCTCTACATGCACTGAGAATAATAAACTTCAATAAGAAAAAGCATTCCCCTACCTTCTTACCAAAACATGTCAAGAACCCTTCATGATCCTTTAGATATTTAATAGGCCATGCTTCTTTCATCTTGGCCATGCTTCTTTCATCTTGTTCTTGATAGTATTAGATTTCTCATCTTGGTCGTGATTGCGATCAGATTTATCATCCAAATACAGAGTAGTCATATATTCTGAAACCTCATTAATATCTTCAAATATGCCAAAAGGATTAAAATAATTTTATATGTAAAATCACCGAAACTAACTTACGTAGGATTGTATTTTATTCATCCCTTCCAAATAATTTAAAATTAATAATATTTGTGGTTGTAAACAGTAATTAAATAACAAACTAAATCTTATTTCAACATATCCTATTAAACCAAAATTCTAACAATAAATGTGTGATAAAAACAAATCATATTCTAACCAAATGAATATTTGAATCAATCAAAATAATCCTAAAAATTCAAAACTCTATCATTGACAATATCAATGTAAATATCACAAGATGAAACTTCAATAACATTTTATTAAATGTAGCTTTGTAATGACTCCTAAGATGTTTTGTATTTAGGTGTTTTTCCAAACCAATAACATGTTAAACATATAACTTTTCCAAATTTATCAAATGTAATTATAGGATGCTTAATTTTTGGTAGTTTTGTGAGTGTATTAGACTAGATTTTGAGAATTCACTTTTTATATTTAGAAGCTATTATGAATATAGAAATCGAGTGACCAAATTTGAGATGAGCCAGTTAATTTGAAATAATAGTTTTTTTAATTAATCCAAATTGATTAAAATATTTTAATTAAAAGTGTATTAAATAAAATTTATATTTGATTTGTATTTTATATAAATAAATATATAAAGTTTATTATTAACCCTTTTAAACAATGAAAAATCATTGCATATAAATCTAATAAATAAAAGCAAACATAAATAATTATAAAACACAAAAAAACATAATTTTCTTTATTGTATTATCTTGCATTTAAATGAAAAATGAAAATTGTAATTATCAAAATATTATGGATTGTAACTGACCTTATAAATGGTTCTCCTCCAATGTCTCATAAAAAAAGCATACAACTAGAGATCATGATATATGATAATGTCTATCTGCAACCAAGTCACTTATATATTGAGAAGCAATCAAGTATTTATAAATTATTAGTTTGTTTATTTTGTCATACCAATTACACCTTTTATTCACTACTACTTATTTTGTCATACCAATTACACCTTTCATTCAATCCTCAAAAACTGATAAAACATTGGACACTCACATATTAACCATGATGGAAGATGCATTCAAAGTAACAAAAAATGTCATGACATAAAAATACATACTCATTGTGTTCCACTGTTGATGTATTTATTGAACCTTGCTTTAATGAAATAACAGCCTATAATTCACACATTAACACAACTGCACAAGTTATAATTAATTAAGTCTCAGTTACATCTCAATGTTTAATTCTTCCATGAGAAATGCTTTAATTACATTGAATCATACTTGATCCAGACGTTTGGACACTCATAGCGGTCCCAGCTTTTGTAGAGTGCAAAAATAATTTTTAGTTATAAAAAATAAATTTTCAGAAATCTAACAAAAATAAATATTTCCAAGGAAAGCTATATATAGTTACAATAAATGAAATGTATTTTTCATGCTTTGTTTTCAAACACACCTTTAGTAGAGGTGTGCTCTCTCCATCTAGTGAACCAGAGTTTGGTTTTAAATATTAATTGCGAAATATGTTTAAACCACCCCAACTAATTAAAGGGATAAAATGCAATTCAATGTACAAAAGTTTGTTGATCGCTAGATTAAGCCTGTCAAATATCTATAAAAAAAATCCATATTGGATCCGAATCGCATATGAAAATTTAAAATGTAAAAAATATCCATATCCAGATATGGAAGTGAGAAGGTTTATTTATTTATTTTTTGCATGTATACCTTGAAAAAATCTCATTATATCAAAATACTCTTGGTAAATTAATGGTTTCAGTAATACCTTTTAAAATGGTTAAATTCTACATGAATGCCAACCTCAAAGAGCATTCATGCACAATTAATCACTTTTGTTAAGTATAGATGGTAATAGAATTTTAAGAGGGATATTATGACAATATAAGGTTTTGAGAGGAACATGAGCCAAAAAAAAAATACACTAAAAAAATACAACCAACACTATAAATTACCCTATTCCTTTTGTTTGAGATCATATGCATTTTTATAAGTTTTAATGTATACTATATAAGTGCATATAACCTCTAAATAAGTACATAGGACCCTTTCTAATACTGGGTATATCAAAGCTCAAATTCATTTTATCATCTTTGCTCACAATTCTTTGAACTAGTTCCCAGTGAATGATACTCTTTAGCATTTTTCTTTATTAGCTAGGTAACAATTGGGTCTGGATCCTCTCAGGCTTAAAGTTTATCAGTCCGATCAGTGTTAAATAGACACTCGACGCTTGTCTGTCCAAAAAAAATAATTTTAATGACCCTAACGTGGACCTGCTGTTATAAACACCCCAGCGAAACCAATTTTCATATTTCCCTCTTTTTCTCTTTTCCCACCCGCCCTCTCTCTTCTTTGTTTTCAAAAAAAAAAAATCATAGTGAAATATTTTATTTCTTCCTTCTCTGTTTTCCTTCTTCCCCTCCCTCTCTGTTTTCCTTTTTTCTTTCCCCTCCCTCTCTTCTTTTTCTCTCTTGCTACATGATTTAAGATCCACATCATTTTTAAACATCTATATCATGGTTTATTTTATATTCATTATAAATATTTTTTGTATCCCTTGTAGGGTTTCAAACTTTGTTGATGAGGGCATTTGTATCCCTTGCAGGGTTTTCTATTTTAGAGAATTTGTAATTTTGTATACGTAGATTGTATGGTTCAATTCTAATTAATGTTGTGCAGTTCAATTTATATATTTTGCAGTTGATTCTATTTTTTACAGTTCGTATCATATGTTGCTCAATTCAATTCATATAATGTGTATTTTGATTATAGATTGTATAGTTGGATTCGTATTTAAGATTTATATGTGTGCAGTTTCATTCATAAGTTATGTAATTTGATTAATGGGTTGTGCAATTTTTTTATTTGGTTATGCGGTTCGATTTATAGGTTTATAGTTCGATTTATAGGTTATGCAGTTCGATTCTTATGTTATGCAGTTTGATTAATAAGTTGTGCAGTTTGATTATAAGGTTGTGAAGTTCAATTTATATATTGTGTGGTTTGATTTTGATTTTTATAGTTCGGATTACATGTTGCTTAGTTCAATTCATATAATGTGCATTTTGATCATAAATTGTATAATTGGATTCGTATTTAAGATTTATACATGTGTGGTTTCATTAATAGATTATGTAATTTGATTCATGGGTTGCACAGTTTTATTATTAAGTTATGCAGTTTGATTTATTAGGTTTGCAGTTCGATTCATAGATTATGCAGTTCGATTATATTATGCAGTTTGATTCATAAGTTGTGCAGTTTGATTTAAATGTTGTGAGCGATCAAATGTCAGCTTGTTTCTTAGATCCCATATATATGGTAGTAATACAACCATTTATATTGTTATATATATTGGACAATTAGTTTATCAAAATATTTATTATATTCATTTTGATATCATTGTCAGGCATTTTTGAAAAATAAGTATAAATGATGGATAGACAATTGTTTCTTCTTATAAAATGATTTGGATTATCATATTCATTTAATGTTGAATGGTGACAAATATGACTCTCCGTTGCTCAGATGGCTTAGGTATGATATATAGCACTGTTAAAATGTGAGAATTGATTTTTTTTGTTTTCTTATAAATAATTCTAAGATACCACTTGATACATGCGCTTATGTTTTATTTTACACAGATATTTATCCCTATCATTAAGAATAGTCATTGGTTACTTGCGATATTTTGTCCAAAAAACATAAACTATTCATGTATGATTCTCTTACGAAGGATGTGGAGAACAAATTTTGTCGATCCCTTGACTATGTTGAATTGATGTACTATGTTGAAAGTTGTTGAATGAAAGTCATTGTGTTGATATATAGATATGTTTGTATTGTATACTTTTGTTTACATGAATGAACTGAAGTTTGGTTGAAGTAAATTACACTACTCATGAAACGAACTAAATCGTGGTTGAATCAGTACTTGTTAATCGAATTGAAGTACTTATTAATCAAACTAAATATTGATGCCTCAATCTTGAAATAGGACTTGTTAATTGAACTGAAGCATTTGTAGTTAGAACTAATCATTGTTTGAATAATACTTGAAGTCTTTGTTGATGTCTTAAAGCTGAAATGACACTTGTTAATTGAACTGAATAATGAATGTACCAAATTCTGGATAAATTTTGAAACAAACTGAATTACTAATGAATCAAACTACAGCACGAATGAATTGAAATGAATAAACCAAATCCTAGATACAACTTCTCTTTTATATAACTAATTACAAGCTGAAATATTTCTTTATAACTATAACAAAATTTCTTTACTACTCTAATTACAAATCTAACTACAGCAAGACTAACAAGGCAAGTCGACCTAGATTTCATCTTCATTCAACATTTGACTTTGTTCTCTATAACTTGTCATGTGGCATTGATATGACTATTCTTAACTCCTGCAAATAATATAAATAACATACAATAAATTGTTGAAAGAAAAAAATTCGCGAATATTTGAGTTGTTGGAATTGGGATAGATCTGACTTGTTTGGGTTAACATGGTGATTATTGTTGAAAGATTCAATATCCAGACATTAAAAGTTAATGTTTAGGTGCATAAGAAATAAAATGATAAATTGAACTCCACGACCTAATGATCGAATAATACAACATATAAATCAAACTACATGACCCATTACTTATCAAAAATGCATAATCGATGAATGGAACTATACAACATTAGAATTGAACTGCACAACTTATGAATCGAACTGCAAACTTGTAAAACGAACTGCATAACCCAATAATAAAATTGCACAATCCATGAATCAAATTGCATAACCTATAAATGAAAATGCACACACATAAATCTTAAATATGAATCCAACCATACAATCTATAATCAAAATGCACATTATATGAATTAAACTGAAAATCAGAATCAAATTACAGAATATATAAATTGAAATGCACAACATGAGAATCGAACCATACAATCTATGCATACAAAAAATACAAATTCCCTAAAATAGGAAACCCTACAAGGGATACAAATGCCCTCATCAACAAAGTTTGAAATCCTACAAGGGATACAAAATATATTTATAATAAATACAAAATAAACCATAATATAGATGTTTAAAAAAATATGTGGATTCATGTAGCAAGAGAGAGAAAGAAGAGAGGGAGGGGAAAGACAAAAAAGGAAAACAGAGAGGGGAAGAAGGAAAACAGAGAGGGAAGAAAAAAAGATCTCACTATGGTTTTTTTAAAAAAAAACAAATGAGAGAGAGGGAGGGGAGGGAAAAGAAAAAAAGAGGAAAATCTGAAAATGGGTTTTTACTGGGGTGTTTAGAGGTTAACGGCAGATCCATGTTAAGGTCATTAAAAAAGTTTTTTTTCTTGGGGACAAGTGTCGAGTTTCTATTTGACATTGATAGGACTAATACTATTCAATCCTATTAGGGGTTCGAATCCCTTCAGAATTGAAGGGGGTTAGTTCAATCAGTAGCCACACATTGCTTGACACATGACCATTTAAAAAAAAATTGAACAAACGTTGGAGATAGACGTTACCGTCACTTAAACCCAATGAAACCTCTCTCCCTTTTGTTTTTCCCCCAAAATATTCTTTCCCTCCCTCCCTCTCTCCTCATACGACCCAACCAAAAACACTTCTTCACCTCTTCATCATCATCACCAATGAGGACTAAGAGACATCATCTTCTCCAACGATGACTAACCAACCACACTGAACATCCTCCTCCTACCGGTCTGATCGTCGTCCTCCTGCGGGTCCCCTCATATCTGTTTCTGTGGTAGGTCAGCAACTCTTCATCTCTGTTTTTCAGTAGGTCTGTGGTAGTATTGAAATTAGGGCTGAAAATAAAATGAGATTTCTAATTGATGAAGAGGTATTGATGCTGGACTGAAATTATGGTTGAAAATAAAAATGAGATTTCTCATTGAGGAAGAGGTATGGACTGAAATTAGGGTTGAAAATAAAATGGGATTTCTCATTGATAAGGAGGTTCTTTTCTTGGTTAATAAGTGTCTCCGATCTTGATGACTATTTTTTTATAGTCTTATGTATTTTAAATGGACATTTTTATCAAAGTATTTCAAAATGATTTTATTTAATATGGGTATTAATTTTTGGAACCTTAGATTACTAGATTTGTTAGAAATGATAAGTGTGCTATACTTCATGGGTTATATTTTGTTTAATATAAGGAAAATGATTTTCTTTAATATATTACTGTACACTATTTTAAATAGTCCAGTTCAATTAAAAAATACAATAATTTGATTAACAAGTGGTTCAGTTTGTTTCATGAGTAGTGTAGTTTTATTCATCACTTGGTTCATTTCGATGTAGTACTGTATTTTTATTATTTTAAAAAGTCCATTTCAATTAACAAATGCTTCAGTTCGATTATAACAAGTGCTCCAATTCGATTAACAAGTACTTCAGTTCATTTCATAAGTAGTGTAATTGCTTATTCATGTCTCTAGGAATTTTAATTTAATCAGTGAATGAACACAAATATAAATGAAATGCAATTTTTAAATTTTTGAGACATTAACATATGTTTGTATGTACAGATAAAATGGTGAAGAAGAAGGTGATGAAGTCTAAGAAATCAAGTGAATTGGCACAAAATAAGGTGATATATATTGTGCAATTTATTTCATAAGTCATGCAATTTGATTCTAATGTTGTGTAGTTCCATTAATAGATTATGCGATTTTAAAAAATTAATGGGACATGTAGTTTGGAATATATGTTGTGTTGTTCGATTCTTAGGTTGTGCAGCTCAAATTCTTTTTATTTTTTCTGCACCTAAACATTTAGTGAGAAGATGTTTATGTTCCATATCCATTAAATGTGAATTATATACTAGTTCAATTATAATTTATGACATTGACAAACTTTCTCCTTGAGTCCACATAAATCATAGGTTACCAACACCTTTGCAAGCTTTGTTTTTTTATTGTTAAAACTCAGTTACTTTCACTACTTGCCAATCAAGCTTGGAATCCCAACCTGTAAATGCTTCTAGTTGATTGAGGTCTGAGGTTACTCCAAGTGGAAAAAAAACAAAAGAGAAATCCTTTATTTGAGCATTTAGTTAATTTTGATCATATTCAGGCAACAGAAGCATCTTCATGTGCTGATATGCTACTTGAACAATCTGAACTTAGCATTTATCTAATTAAGAAGAAAAGTTTAATGATAAAAATAATTGACAAACAAATATTCTTTATATTAGCTCCGAATTTGATTTTGCAACCCTTTAGTTGATCCAACATACTAGAAGTTACTTTCATTATAGGCAAAGACATTCCACTCTGGGTTGAACCTATCTAAATCCAAGCATTCCGCTATGGCTATTTGAATGTAGTGTCCAAATGGAATACTCAGCATATGGGATAATGCTAATATCATTAAAGTAGCTGGTCTTCTTTAGTTGGCCAAGCATTTATTATGTCCTATACTCATTTGAATGCATATTCTGTATATATAGTCAAATTATCAAAATCAATCTTCCTTTAACTTGTTTAGATGATATTCTGATTGAGTTATGACTATATCAATTTTCTTGTTCCATTCCTCTCTGTTGATTATTTTGTTCTTGTTTAATTTGTTATCTTAAAAATTGTTCCATTCCTGTCGATTATTTTGTTCTTGTTTAATTTGTTATCTAATTAAAAGTGATTCATATTCTTCAATGTTCAGTATCATATTATGGTGATGAAACAAACCATGGGAATGAACCAATCATTCTTATAAACTACCAATGTGGTAATTTTTATATCTTTGATTTATTATTTTTGTGAATTGTGATAGAAACAAGTGTACAACTGCTATTGTAAGTTTTAGTTGAAATTCGAATTCTAATTTGAATTGCATTAGTACTCTTTCTATGAATTTCATTCAATCATCATGTTTAATGTACTTACAGATGCAAGTCCTTCATCCGATAGCGCACATATATAATTGGAACCTGAGACTAAAGGGATGGGAGCATGTGTCTTCCCCTAAACAGTCAGGAACAAATGATTGTGGTATATTTGTAATGAAATTTATGGATCTTTTAAGTCAACACAAAGACATTAGTTTGTTGCAGACATGCAATATGAACATTGAGCGCCGGAAGCTTGCAAGAGACATACAACAAGGAATTAATTCTTCTTGATCGTATATTTTGTACGATTATGAGCTTGATGAATTTTGTGATCATAGGTCTATCATGTTGACTATGTTAAATTATTCTACTGAAGTAAATTGCAATGTGTACTTTTGTTTATACTTTTGTACATATTTAAAATTCTATATATATTCAAAATTCTGTGTCTGCAGTGTATTCTTTTGTTTATATGTGTACTTTTTTATCTGCAGTGTATACTTTGATCCATATTAATGAACTGAAATATTTGTCGAACTAGGCTACAGTACACTTGAAACGATTTACGACTTGAATCGGGGTTGAATTGAACTGAAACACTTGTTAATCGAACTGCAACATTTGCTAATCGAACTGGAGTATTAGTGAATGCTAATACTGTACTGATTGATTGAATTCAATCATGGTTAAGTTGAATTGATCTAGTGATGAATCAAACTACACTGCTCGTGAACCGAACTGAAGTATTTGTTAATCGAAATGAAGCATGTGTTATAATCGAATTGAAGTACTTGACATGTTGAAAATACTCATTAACTGAAATGAATTGTGGTTTGAATCGAACCGATCCAGATAAATCAAACTACACTGCTCATGAATCGAACTGAATTACTTGTTAATCGAACTGAAAAATTTGTTAATTGAACTGGACTTTCTGAGTAATTCTGAAAATACAGTAATATATCAAAAAATTAACCGAGAGATGAATCAAACTATACTACTCATGAAACGAACTGAAGCACTTGTTAATCGAACTGGAGCACTTGTTAATCGAACTAGAGCATTTGCTAATTGAACTGAACTTACTGAAATAATGAAAATACAGTACTACATCGAAATGAACATAAAGTGATGAATCAAACTACACTATTCATGAAACGAACTAAAGAATTTGTTAATTGAACTGAACTTATTGAAATAATGAAAATATAGTACTACATCGAAATGAACATAAAGTGCTGAATTAAACTACACTACTCATGAAATGAACTGAAACATCTGTAAATTGAACTGGACTTTTTTGAAATAACAAAAATACAGTAATATATTGAATTGAACCAAGTGATGAATCAAACTACGACTAACATGAAACGCTACTAAACTGACCAGTACACAATACTGTTAAAGTCATGAAATGTTACGCTTATTCAGGTTAATAAATGATGACACACTGAGCCAGATCTAGTTGTTATTTAGCGAATTATGAACAAACACTACCTGGTTAAAATTTGGAATAAGTAACGTGAATAGACTCATGACAGTTATACATATGTTAAAAATTGTGGTTGAATCATGCAACTGAATTGATGAAAAAGCTCAAACTCGACATTACTCACAGATTTGCAGATTCTTGCATAAGGAATGCTTTACCACACCCCTCACCGATCTTGGGACTCTTCGAGTCCTAGACCTTCCTCCCCAAAGGCGAAATACAACGGGGGGATTATTCCTGAAATATGCTATGATGTACATCCCTAGGACTAGGTTTGTCTCCACTAGTCCTAAATTTTTCGATAATCTTAAATCCAAATATTATTTCCAAAAATATAAGCATAAAAATGTATTATAATAAGTCTTGAAACATGGATAGCACAATTCATGCTATTTTAAATGACATGATGAAGGAATTAAACCATGCAACTTTATTCAATAAATGTTTTTGAACAATATGTATAATAACGCAATCATGCATAGTCATCGTTATAATATAAATGTATGAATAACATATAATATCGCTGATTAATCTAAATCAACATGTAACAATCAAGAATATATAGCTATACCATATGAATAGATCAAATCTACTCACCTCAAATGGACCCTAGGTCCGGAGAGCGAAACTCGCAATTAGAACCTAAATGGCCTAAGCCCAAGACCTAATTACCTATCTAATATTAATAGGTATAAATTTTTATTCAACAATCTAAACTATCTCATATATAATACAACCCAAAAAGATGATCTAAACGACACTACAGGACAAAAATCAGTTCCAGAAAACTAAAAATCGAAAATTCATAAAATTATATGAAAAACACATTTTTTTCAGCACTTAACATATATTTGTATAGGTCATAACTCTTGTATAAATAATAACTGATCTAATCTTTAAGTTTATGAAGATTCAAGCATCGATCTACAAAACCCTAGTTTTTATAAAACATAAGAATCAAACAACATGAATATATATATATATATATATATATATATATATATATATATATCAAAACTCTAACTTGATCCAAAACTCAAAATCCCATAAAATAAAATATGTTTAATCTTAAAAAAATAAATCAAAACCCAAATTTTATTTTTTAAAATAAAAATAAAAATAAAAATAAAAACTTAATAACCTAAACATAATACCAATATCACTAATAATTAACAATAATCTAGAAGAAATAAAAAAAATAAAAAAAATAAGAAGAATACCTCTCTCTCTCTCTCTCTGCCGAATAGGTACACAGCCGCACACCCTAATTTCTCTTTCACCCGTGAATACATAAGGAAGCCTTAAATAAGAAGGGAATTGTGCACTGTTCACGTGCATATGTCCCATTCCATGCATATGGGCTCTCTTTGGTGCCTTCATAAGGCCCATCATGTGCTAAAACAAAGTGATGCCCACAACATCTCACTCTCTTTTACACACACCCACATACACATATTTATACTTATCTAATCTAATATCCTAAGTATTTACATAATTTAATTGAAATTTATGTATGCCATGAATACATTATAAAAATAAATAAATAAAATAAAATTTTAATTAAAAAAATGCAATCGTCACAAACTACGATTCATGAAACGAACTGAAGCACTTGTTAATCAAATTGACGCATTGGTTAATTGAACTGAAGCTTTGTTAAGCGAATTGAACCACTTGAAAATGAAAATACATTACTCATGAGTTTAAATGAATTGTGGTTGAATCTAACTGAAGTGATGAATCAAACTACATTACTCACATATTTCGTTCTTGCATGGTTTGAAAGTACTCCATCACAGCATGTGCATCCCCTCTCTTCATCGCAATCTTTCACTTTGTGCGCAGTTACTGTATTGAGTGTAAAAACTATCTACCTCTTCAGCTGAGTCAAATCGCATACCTATTTTATGATCCAATGTTTCAAAAACTAACTTACGAGGAGTTAGTATAGTTTCTTCGATGAAATCAGACATCATTAATTAATCTGTATAAGTAATAAGAGAATATAATACAAATATATATGTATATGAACAACTTTAAATTACAAAACTTAAAAAATATATATGATACATATATATTTTCAATACATTACGAAACAAATACAAACATTTAAACTCCTTACAAAACATAACATGAAATCATATAAATTGAACTATAAATCAAGGTCTCTCATTTGCACCGAACTATACATGTGAACCAAACTGCACAAACTATTAATTGAAATACATAACATATGAATCGAACTATACAATATTCGATTCAAAAATACAATAAACGAATTGAAATGCACAACATAGAATTTGAGGGGGCAGACATAAGCATTGAACTGCACCACCACCTTTCAATTGAACCACATATAATTTGAATCAAATTGCACAATATGAACCTATCTATACGATATTTGAGTTATTTAAATTCACATATTCAAATTGCACCTTAGAATTATATTTCACAATATATGATCAAATAACATTCTCACCTCCCGAAACTCTAAAAACTTCATTTAGTCCTCCTTCAAGTACAGTAATTAAACATATTTGATACATACACTCTTTTGAATACATTGCAAAACAGATACAAAAATTTAAACCCTTTATTACATTAATTGATCTACACAACCCTTCAAATGAACCTCTCACATTTTAACCAAGTTATACATGTGAACAGAACCACACAACCTAATGATCAAACTACAACAACCTATGAATCGAACCAAGTTGTACATGTGAACCGAACTACACAACCTATTAATCGAATTACAACAACCTATGAATCAAACTATACAACCTAAAATAAAAAAAAACACAATAAGTGATTCGAAATGCACAACCTTTTAATTGAAACACACATAATTTGTATTAAACTGCATGATATGAACTGAACTATACAACATATATCAATTTTTATTTGTGATCAATGAAACATATTCACATATTCGAATTGTATATCTTATAATAATACTTGACAAAAATATGATAAAACAATATTCTCAACTCCCTAAACCCTATAAACTCCATTTAGTCCTCTAAATAAAGATAGATAGAACACTCACCGTGGAGTTAATGTGGGGATTTTACATTGGATCTTGATATGCACAAAAGAGGAAATTTGCCAAATCAGTTTTGTTGGGCTTTACATTGGATCCAAAAATGCACAATAAAAGAAATCTGAATACCAAAATCTAGAAATGCACATTGGATCCTGATATGCACAAAATAGGAAATCTGTAAAAGCAATTTCGTTGGGCTTTACCTGAAAAATCAGTTTCTTCGTTGGGTCTGCTTTTGGTATTTGTTGGATCTACATGGTTTTTGGTGGAGATGTTGGGGCCTGACCTTTTGATTTTTCAGGGAAAAACCCATAGAGAGAGGGAGGGACTGAACATGTCAAACGGGGGGTAACCAAAAAAAAGGGGAGAAATCAAAACAGAGAGGTTTCATTGGGTTTAAGTGACGGTAACGTCCGACTTTAATGTTTGTTCAATTATTATTTTTTAAACAGCTACGTGTCAAGCAATGTGTGGTTACTGACTGAACTGACCCCCTTCAGTTCTTAGGGGATCCGAACCCCAATTCTACTAAATCCATCTTCATCATCATTACATGAATCCATTTTCATGAGTATTTTCAAGATTTTTTTTGTTCACCCACCTAAAAAGGAACATATATTTCGAAAATATGGGATCATTGATTTGGTATCATATCAGGGGGTTTGGTTGAGCGGTGTGAAATGGTCTTGCCCTGTCTGGCCCGACCCGGCCCGGCAAGGAATCGGGCCAACGGGTTACCGAGTCGATCAGGCCGATGGGCAACCCATGAGTCAGTGGATGGATCCACCACTTTTAATCAACAAATTATGTATTTTGTACAGTACCATGCCTATCACGTCATGTTAGAACGGTCCAACATAACATGATTGGCTTGAAAGTCGAAAATCTTGACCATAAACAGTAAGTTTGAGGTGGCGTTTGGCGCGGTGGAATGCGGATTTTAAGTGTTGATTCATAAGTGCAGATTATATAAATTCTGATAAAGTTTAATAAGTTCAGAAAAAACCGTTTGGTTCAACGGAAATTATAAGCACTTATGCAGATAAGTGTGTTTGGTTCATCAATGAACAGTAAAACTTATTAAAAGGATATTTTGGTACATTTAATAAGTACTGAATGCTATATGATGTTTAATTAGAAACTTGAAACTTATTTCATTCTTTCCATTAATAAAAAAGATGAATATCCAAAAAAGCTATAGAAATACAAACAAATTCTTTCAGTTAAAGATAAATTTCCACATTCAACATCGGAATCATCATCCATCAGTGAAATGGTTACAGAATGAAGAATGACCAAAGAAAAACTTAAAGAATCATAACAATTTATTTTAACACAGAAGTGTGAAAAACAAGACATGGATTTTGTACAATGACACTGTACAACAATTGAAAAAAGGGATGTAGCGCAGCTTGGTAGCGCGTTTGTTTTGGGTACAAAATGTCACGGGTTCAAATCCTGTCATCCCTACCTATTACTTCTCTTATAGGAAGTAACGAGGGATTCATTAAGATTAAGATCTATTAATAGTAATAGACAGAATCTTCCATTTTATGATCCTATATGCATCAAAGATAGGGGGTACAAAATGAATCATTTTCCTCCCAGTCGTATCTATTCTCCTGTCATAAGAGTGAACATTCAAATTGCTTTTTTTTTTACAAAGTGGGAGTCATCATAAAATAAGTGGGGGATCGGCTACTTAAAATTCAGAGTGAAAAACGTCTGAAAGTAGAAATTTAAGTACTGCATATATGATTCAACCAAACACACTTTTCAATAATAAGCACTGATTATCAGCTTTAAGTAAGATAAGCTCGATTTTTAGCCGAACCAAACGGCCAATGTCATTGCACACACAAAGAATGTTGATCTAATGATCCAATTTGTGATACCATTTTTAATCAATTTGAATTCGTTGTCATTTTTTTCCACTGTTTTGATTCAATTTTTTTATTATTATGTTTTGAGTTATGATATCTTTTTTTCATAGAGCTCATTTACACTCAATATTTTGTATACTCTCAAATACAATCTTATTACTTTGTTGGTCTCCTCCCATTCACTGTATCGAGGGATATACATCATTGAATTTTTTATATCATTATAAATTATGTAATTCAATTCATTGAAATATATATTTCATTTTTTTATTATATGAAAATATATGCTTTTTAGATAAATGAAAACATGAACGGCTTGTAAAAGGATAGAGTGTGGCTTTTTCTTAAAAAATTGTTTGTGATAAGGGAACATAACATCTACTCGATGATGGCATGTAACCTTACATAGAAGAGAAGCTTGCCACTCCAATCGGGTTGGTTTGATCGAACGTAAGGGATAAGAGTATACCTATCACCTCCTACAAATCGTCGATTAATGAATGAAAATAAGAAAAGCTCTCACCACTTTCAACTTGTTCACAATTTATTCACAAGAAGAAAGATTTTTAAACCAAATCGAATTCGGGTTGACTCAAAATCGTTTGCACTCACAACCCGAAACCACCCTTAATAGGATCTCACTTAGTAGAGAAAATTTCTATCTTATGGGTTGGGTCAACTCATAAAAATTTGGGTTGGGTCGAGTTGGTCTTCGGGTTTTTTCGGGTTAGTTCAATATTTCGGGTTGGTTTATTTAATTTCGGGTTGGGTTCGGAGAGAACCCAACCCGCCCGAGTTTATAAAAGTAAAAGAAGAAAGTTATATAGGCTATCTCAAGAATAAGACAAATCTCATAAATGATAACAAATTCTATGTTGACTTATTCCGTTCTCATGCCTTAAGAACAAAATATTCATATTCTAAAATTTTTGAATAAGTCAAAATAAATTGTAAAACTTTGATCACAACTTGCAATAAATTATAAGAATTAAAAAACAACATGCAATAAATAAGTCCACTAAAAATGTACAAATCACCAAGTAAAAGTTTGAAAAATCAATGTTTTTTTATCGGTTAAATGTTCAAATGCTATTTTTGGGTTGATAAAAGATACTCCAGCATCAGTTTGTACCTTAAAACATGTGAGATCTGGGTATGAATTTAGACATTTGTCTGTTCATGTATAACAACATGTGAGATTTAAAAATGATTTTGTAGTAATCACTGACTAGATCCCATGTTTAACACTCCCTAATTAGGTATCAACAGCTAAAAAAAACCACAAACCACAATGAAGTGCATTGATCAGAGTCATCAGACGGCTGTGAGACCTCAATAACCATGGGAAATAGTCAATCGGACGGTTGTCATTGGTCGATCTTCAGACTATAAGACAACGCACGCCCTGTAAAGCTCAACGAAGTCTTCATAACCTCCTCTCTCTCACAATCCGTGGAGACTTTTTTTCTTTTTTTTTCAGTCTCCAAAGCAGAGAAGATCAGGTAATTCTGTGTGTTTTGGGCGTCCCATTTTTTAGGGTTTTATCAGAATCCGTTATTTTAGATCGGTTTTGGTAGGAGTTTCGATCGATCCTTTCCATCTTTCGAGGGGGTTTAAAATGGGTTTTGTTTTTTATGTTTGTTCTTGAATTTTGGTGGATTTGGTGGGTTTTCAGAATCTGGCAATTTTGGGTTAATCGATTGTCTTTTTTTTTATTATTATTATTGTATATGCATTGAAATTTGACAGTTTTGTGAGGCCTTTTGTGATTGGATTCAGAAACTGTTAGGGTTTTGTGAATTGGGTTTTTCTTGGTGGATGTTAAATTATGTCTCTCGAGATTGTGATACATTTGACAGTTGATATTGCTTTGAATTCGTGTGGATTGTTCAGAAGCTCTTGATAGTTTTGTGAGTTGGGTTTCTATAGTTGAGGTTATAGTTGTTTTGCTAGTAGCAACTGGCTTCCAAGCTTGCTATCATTATTATTATTATTTGAATAGAATGTAAGGTCTCTTGTTGATTATAGTGAATCAAAAAATAAAAAAGCCCCGAACAAGGAGATGAGTGATCTCCATTAGAAAAGACAAAATAAAAAAGAACTCCGAAGCTCTTGATAGTGTGCGATTATACCAGCAGTAATGCACCGCATCTCATCAGAACTCCGAAAGTAGTACTAGATGGGTGACCTCCTGGGAAGTCCTCGTGTTGCACTCCCCCAAATCTTCTATATTTATATTTTCCTCTTCAAAAAAAAAGGAAAGAAATAAAAAAAAAGGGTAAAAGAAAACAACCAGCAGCAGCAATAGTCTAAACGAAAGAAACAGCCCCTACAAATTCATTGCGAACCCAAATCTCCACCCATGAGGTTTTTAGGAGAGTCACCACCTAAATAAATTTTTCCCAAGTCTCACAGCGTCGTAGAATTCTTGCGCAAATATTATGATGTGACCTGGCTTTCCTTTTTAGATATATTCATTGCGTGAGAGCCAAATAGACCAACATACTGCATGTGGAACAAAAGTAAGAAACTTTGCTTGTTTACTAAGATGGCCTTTTGGAATTTTCTTCCTGAACCACTCCTACATGGAGCCATCCAAGACGCGTATTATTTGTGTGGGGGTGAGGAACATGTTGTTCTTGAAGGATAATCTTGTATTGAGGCGTAGGTTTGTTTTTGTGAGGTTCCTGGTGCGTATTAGTAGATATCTCTTATACTAATCTCATCCAAGCAGGTCTCTTTCGTTTGTTACCTTTCCTTTGAATACATTGGACAACTTTTTACATTTTTAATGAAATCGAGGTAAGATGCCTACCATCTTCATCAAAAAAATAAAAATAATTCCAAATCCCTTCAACACCTTGTCCCATATCAGTCTACTATTATGGAAAGCAAAGAAAAGATGCACCGTGGATTACCATTCCACCTTACATAAAAAGTTACCATCATTTGCCCATTTATTACAATTAGTTTTACTAAGAATCTTATCTTTGGAGTGTAACCACATGAAATGAGGAACCATCAATGGGGCCTTCACTCTCAACACTTATTTAACAATCTGGGACACCTCCAAATCGATTCATGGAAGAGCATTCAACCTTTGATAATGGGATGTAGATCCTTCCCTGGACTTGAATGTTTATGCATTGGCAATTTTATAAGGTTGTGTGATTGGATTCAGAAGCTCTTTTAGAGTTTTGTGAATTGGATTTTCTATGGTCGAGATTTACTTGTATCTCGAGAATGTGATGCATCAATGTGAATTGGGTTTTCATAGTTGAGGTTTTAATTGTCTCACTTGTAATTTAAGTGGCTTTCGAGCTTGTGAATATTATTCATTGAAAATCAATTATTATATCAAGTTATGTGAGTGGATTCAGGATCTCTTGAGAGCTTTGTTTAGTTGTGTTTCTCATTGTCAAGATTGAGATTGTTTTTGAGTCGTGCATGGAATTTGGTTATGGTCTCCTTATCATGTGCGGAATGGATTTGAAGTTCTTGTAATCGTCTGATATTTTCAGAAGTTTTAGATGGTAGGATATGTTGGATGTGCTTTGTTTAGGTTATTTTGGTTTGGATTCTAGTTCTTTTGTCGTGCATATGGAGGTGAATTCCTATTTTAGGCTATATATTTTGTTTTCTTCTGCTATTCCATCATTTCAATATAGTCATATGGGAAAACTTGTAGTTATGATATTCTTTGATGTTTTGATCTGCTCTGATTATCGAAAAACTCGTGATTGATAGAGTTGTGATGGCATCGAGGTTGCATCAGCTGCAATCGAAGGCTTGCCAGCATCACAGTTTGTGTCAAAGCACGGAAGTACCTATTACAAGCAGTTGTTGGAGAACAACAAGCAGTATATTCAGAACCCACCTACTGTGGAGAAATGCAACGAGTTGTCCAAACAGCTCTTATACACCCGTCTGGCTAGGTTAATCTCTCTCTTCCTCTTCCTGTTTTCCCTCTTATTTTTTTTCTCTTGTCAACTCTCTAAGATATCAGATGTAAATGTTATTAATTCACATTTCTTAAATTATGGTTTGCAAGTATTAAGGATTACACATTTTTATGGAGCGCTTCTGTCTTAGATGATTAATGAACCATTTGCTACATGTGCTAAGATGGTGATCTTTCATTGAAAACTTGTCTTCTTGTCATCTTCTGTTCCCATTACCATCTTTATAAAAAAAATGTTTAATTGCCAGGTGGGTGTTATTTGTAAATTTATGTTCGATATTGCACGGCATATGCTGAACTTCATTTTCAAATTAATTGCAATTTGACACAGCAGCAGATTGACATTTACCTCACTTGTTTCTGACTTCCCCAGTGGAGGTTTCCTGTGTCTTTTGATGAGATTATTAGCGGAAAAGAAGTATGCATAGTTGTCTACTTTGTTTGTTATTGTTTTACTATAAAGAATTTTACCTATAACTATTGGTTGATTAGAGTGGATTTGTTCAGATGTCACTTTTTCCAAGAGTAACTTGTTAGAATCTTTTTAGCTTTAGTATCATATGTATCATTCAAACTGAAGAAATGCTGCAAGGGATTTACTTTTCAATTGGCTGATAAGCTGTGTGCAATTTTGGTTTGCCTCTATTTTTGTGGTATCACATTTAAAAATTCAATTACTTAAATACTTCGAAACGTGGTAGTCTTTTTTCTTGTTCTCTTTGGCAAATGAGCTCTGTCTTTATTGGTATTACCTGTGTACTAGACAACCTCCTGGCGTTGCACGACCCAAATTATTAATTTTTTTGAAAAAAGGAAAAACATCATTGACTAAGGGCTATTGAGTATGTTATGTAACACTGTTTTTCTCTTATCAATACCAGGCAGCAAATTTTTTCCTTTCAAATGGTCGCATGCGCATAACTTTTTTAGGAGATGGGTGGCCCAGATTACTTATTAACTGCAAACTAAAATTTCAGCTTCTTTAAATTGGTGGCTTTTTTGTAGCTTTCTTTACTACATGCACATGTTTCTTTGAACAAGTTTTTTTGGGGTTTAAAGCCATCAGAGCGGTTGGTTTAAGCAACATGATGCATTCCACTTATCATTTGATAAGGTTTAGTTTTGTTGACTAATTGATTATTTAGTTGGTGGTTAGGGAACCACAAGAATTGTCATTCTGAATGCTGTATATTAGATTGGCCTTTTTTTTTATAATAGGTGGTTGAGACTTGAATCCAAGACCTCATTGCTGTAATTATGTTGTCAACCATTGAGCATTGGATCAATCCCGACTGGGATTTTTGCTTCATGTAAAAATTCTGTCTCCCTCTCTTGCCTCTGCTGTGTTCGTGTGGGGCTTTCAGTTGATATAATTTAATGAGAGTTCTAATCCTTAGTTAAAAAACTATCCGAACTACGTACATCACTGAAATATATTTGTTGTCCGTTTCTTAAAAAACTTTAGTATCCATTCGAGGCATTTCTGATCGGTAATTGAAAATCTTTTTGTTCCTTCCCAAGTGGTACACAATTACATATTATACAAATTATTGCTTTATGGAAGTTAATTCTTTTTTTTTTGTCTGTTTTGTGTAGTCCATTTTATCATTTTCTGAGCTTTTTTAATATAGAATGGAAATTGCATCATTGCATTGGTCCCTTTTTTTTATTGGTGCGGTGCTCCCAAGAAAAATTACAATGGAAGAACAGCTAAATGTGGTCTCTTTGCACCACATGATTAACACAAGGAAGTTTATTCTCTCTATCCCTCTCTCTTCTCCCCTGCTCTTTATCAGTTGGAAGCATGAGGTTTGGTGTGAAATTGTGTGGGTGTGGGCTGGTGCACAAACAGATTTGGAGGCTCCTTTTGAAGGTTATGCAAACCTGAAAAATGTCACCCTTGCTCACTTGTTAATTTCCAATGATTTCCATGATTATGAACCACCCAAAAAAAAGAAAAAAAAGAAGGATTAATCTTCAAAAAAAAAAGTAGCCAGAATAGTGATTTCTGAGGGACAAGTTATCCAATTATGCCGATGTCTAAGATCTATATGAGTAAGTATATTTGATTGCTAAATTATATTTAGGTGTGTGTTAAAAGTTAAAACATAATTCAACGGTTGATTGGTAATAGTGGACATGGAATATTTTGTTCATTCACATTTGATTGGATGATATGTTAGTGAAATGAAGAAAAAAATGGACGTAAAAATGTATATGCTTCTATCTCTTCCCTTATTACCCTCTTGATATCCCCCCTCCCCCTTGTCTTATTCTTTGATGATTCTGTGGGAGAGTGGGAAGGATGGGTAGGGACCTAGGATTTTGCTTCTTTCACTTCTATTTGGTTGTGAATTATTGTGACCGAGGCCCAAGACATATGGTTTGTTGGATATTTAATTTAATTTTTGGATGCGGTTGGTCTTCTTGTTCAAACTGATCGGTTACATCTCTATTATCATGCTTTGGGAAATTTATTTATGGTGGATGCCATCTCTAGTGGATTCATTGAATTCACGTATATTATGATTTTTTAGTACATCTTAGTCTAGTGCCAATGACCCATTGGATGCCTTCAATTTAAATTCAATGGTTATTTATGAATAATCATGTGCTGTGGAATGCTAACAATGCAGCCTTTTTGGAACTATAATCTGATAAACTATATCAGATTGCAAAGCTAAAAAGTAATAATAAATTGTCATAGACAAAGACAACTAGATGATGATATTTTGCTGTTTGTTTTCTAATTTTGCAGCTTATGAATGCCTGCTTTAGATTATTGTCAAGGGTTATGCATTTGATAATGTTTTTGACAGGCTATGATAGTGATAGGTTACAAATGATGAGTGGGATTCTGAAGCATCCTTTCTGGAGATAACAGTCACTTTTTTTATTTATTTATCTTTCTGTCACACTGACTTTCACCAATAAACTTCTATATGAATTTGGAACTCACAGCAACTATATATCCATTACATGCTCACTTCACAGGATCCAAATATACCCCAATGAATTGAATGCACACATCTTTACATTTTTTTTCACGTAGAGTAACTACTGACAATAGAGTACATACTCAATTAGAGATTTACATAAACTGCGTTAGATGAAGTGTCAGAGTGTATCAGCACCCATGTTTTCGAGAAATTACATATGATGTGAATTTTTCTTACAGCATTCCTGGCCGAAACGAAGCCTTCTGGAAGGAGCTGGACTCTGTCAAACAAATGTGGAAGAAGAGGCAGGACCTGAAGGTTGAGGATGTCGGAATAGTGGCCCTCTTTGGGCTTGAGTGCTTTGCCTGGTTTTGCGCAGGTGAGATCGTAGGAAGAGGATTTACCTTCACTGGCTACTACCCATGATTGATTCCTCGATGGAATGTTTTGGATCGCCTGACTCTTGTATTTGTTGGTGCGATGTCTTTTTTTTCCCCTCTCTTTTACCCAATAAATATTTTTGGTGCGATGAATTGGTGAGACAGAACTCTGTTGTTAGCCAAATAGTTTTCGGCAAATTTGGTCCAATATATGTATGAGGAAGCTTTGGCTTTGATGGATTCCTCTGTTTTTTCATGTTGTTTTTAAGAGTCATTATTGTTATTGCTTCAGCTGTGTTGGTGTGTGTCTTGATTAGATGGTCCCTTGATCTGGAATTTCAAAAGAACATCTCAAACATTGGGATGTTCACATATTACAGATCCTTCCTTCCGTCTGGTTCATTTTTTTATATACAACTGGTTTATACAAACATTATTTTTTAATTCTATGATTTTTTTTATGGTATGATTTTTAATTCTATGATTTGGGTGAGTCGTCATTTTTTTTTGGGGTTTTTTGCATGTATAACATTAAAAAATATGGTATTTATTTTTTAGACTATCCTAAATAACATATTTATTTTTATACCATTAGAATTTTTCTCAATGTAATAATGTGTCCCTCTTTTATCATTTTAACTAAAATGAAGCTTAATTATAGTTAATTTTTTAACAAAAAGTAAAAATGACAAAAATAACCTTAACATAAAATATTTGTCATAATGTAAATAATTAAACATAATATTCTAATTAATTTTATGTTCTTTCCAAATCAATTGTGAGCCATTCAACCATACCTTTTCTTTTCTTTTCTTTTCTTTTAATCAAGATCTAATTTTAAAAAAAATTTGTCATTTTGTAATATATATGATTAATTGTTCTCAAAATAATTTTATTTTATTTTTACTAATATAGGTATTAAGAATTGTTATGTCTTTACTAATAAATAGTTTATATGATTAATTTTTATGTTTTTGATGGATGAAATTTATTATTTTTATGTTCACATAAATATTTTTTATTTTTATAAATATTTTATTTGGTAAGGTAAAATATACCAAAAAATAATAATAAGGGTAATTTGGTGTTTTCTTCAAGATTTTAATGGAAATTTGGATGGAAGTGTATTATGATGGTAAATAGACATAAATTCTATATATTTCAATTATATAAAAATAAATATGTTATTTGAAGTTGTATAAAATTAAATAACATATTTTTTGATGGTATGCATACAAAAACCCTTTTTGGGGGGGGGGGGGGGTTGTTTGTCAGGGTTTGTGGATGCTACTAGTGATATCTATATCCGCTTTGAATCCATAACAAAAAAAGAAAAAGAAGGGTTAGTGTGGACTGTAAATAGGACAAGTGCAAATGAGATTGCAATAGCAGCCGGACATCATTTTCCTATTTAAAAACTTCAAAATCATGAGGTGTCATTTTCTATTAGACCTAGTAGTTTATTATTTTTTTAGAGGTAAAGTCACCATCCCCTTTTTATTAGTCTTAAAGTCATTTATTTTAGGAAAAAATCGTCTTTTGACTCCCTGAAATCGTCTTAGGTCAATGAATTAAAAATGTATATAATCACTACTGTCTAATAACAATCCCTAAAATATATGATATTTTAATATATAGATATTCTCAACATCTAAGCTGTCTTTTATAATATCATTCTAACTTTTGCAGTAAAAAAAATATCATTCTAACTTTATATTTGTTATTTAAATGCTGACATATAAAATATTTTTATATTACATGAAAATTAATATAATAACATATAAATTTTTTGTGAAATCATAATAATAAAGTTGAAATCATGAATAGCACATAAAAAACATCAACATCAAATTTTATTGCTGGATGAATCTGACTGTCCACACTTAACCAGCCCCCAACCATCCTTCACAGCCACTGACTTAAGGGTCTGTTTGGTTCCGCGTTGGGCGGATTCCGCTTTTTCAAAAAGCGGATTCCGCCCAAACGCGCAACCAAACGGGTCGGATTCCTGCGGAATCAAAAGCTGGATTCCTTTTAATTTCTCTATCGAAATCCGTGTTTTTAAAATCTCAAAAAGAACGATTTTTGGTCGGAATCGATTTTTTGAATTGAAAAGCAACTTTTTCTACCAAACATTAAATTCCTTCCAAATATTGATTCCTGAATTAAAAAAAAGCATCCAAAAAAGTCAAAGGTCTAATAATCATCACATAAAAAGCAGCTTTTTATTCCAAAATCTGACTTTTACCAATCTGTGTTTCCAAACGGAGCCGCCGGTCCAATTCGAATTTGCCTTGTAGTGTGTAAAAAAAAAAAAAAAAATTATAATAACTTATTCTAATTTTGTAGAAATAAAAATGCAGAAAATGCAAACCTAAATTACATAATAATGTTACATTATCTGAAATAGGAGTGAGAAAAAAGAGTTAAATAATAGAAAAGACCCAAGAGATAAAATGATACATTGATGAGCCATCCAAGCTAGAAAGAAGAGGGGTTCTCTTATAACCCAGAGCCCCAATTGCCTCTTCACGCCTTGAAATTTTTACCTATCATCCATTGTTTTGGCAAAGGAATAAATGAGAGGATAATGATTAAAAAATAATTTATTCTATTTGTTATAAAAGTTAATTGATAAAGTAAAAACAATTATCCTGATTTTGAAATAAAAATGAGAATTATATGTTACACTTAGACCCTATTTTCATCTATATTTGACAAATTTAAATAAAGGCAAAACTAATTCTAATACACATTTTATCCCCTCAAATTAGATAATTCATTAACCCCCCCCCCCCCCCCGGCGCGGGGTCTGTGGTGGACAATTAATAGAGAATAGAGGTGAATACTAGAGAATAGCCTTTATTCGTTTTTTGTTTTCTCCAGATAAACCCTGATGATAGCTATGTCTGGCTAAGGTATGATAGAGTTTAATAACTACTATAAGGAAAGATTGAAATTGTTTATTAAGACTTATCTATACACATGGATAAAATATGATTCCATGTCATTTAAAGAAATTATCTTACCTAACAATCTACTATAAGGTGACACTATATCGCGCGCAATACGGGAAAAGGGACTCGGTGGATCACTTGCCCAGGTTAGCTTGCAATGCATCGGCCATCTCTCGAGGTATGTTCTCCAATTGCAGGGATCTCCTAGAGCCTATATCGTGGAAGATCGGAGATGGACAAACAGTCAGTTTCTGGGAGGATAAATGGTGCAGAGACACACCGTTGCAGACACGCTTCCCAATTCTCTTCCAGGCCTCTTCTATGCGAACGGGTCAGGTGGTGGAATTATGGTCACCCACCACGGGGACTTGGGACTTACACCTAAGCAGGACTCTCAGAGACCATGAAAGGGAACGATTCAACGATTGCATGGAGTCCCTCTGCCCGTTCTCGCCGACTGCTACAGCCAAGGACCATGTCTCATGGGATCCGGGGACCGCTAGCGAGTACACTACGAAACATGGCTACATTTGGTGGAGGAGAAACCATCCCATCAACACCCAGATGAAACTGAAATACAATGCGATATGGAGACCCAAAGTACCAATGAAGGTCAAGGCGTTTATGTGGTTCTTGTTCCAAAAACGCATACCAACAAAAGTATACAGGGTGAAATGGAGGCCTGAGACCTCGGTCTTATGCGTGTTCTATGCGCATGAGGAGGAGACCTCGGATCACCTCATTTGTAGCTGCTTGGAGCTGGGAAGATTCTGGTCCATGATTGGAGCGGTGACACGACTGGGCTGTGGGAAGCAGGAAGAGCTCTCACAACCCCGGGTGACAACTTCGTCCGAGCAAAAGTTTGGGGATGATTATCCTGGCAGCGTCGTGGGTCATACGGCGCTCTAGAAATGACATTATCTTCGATGGCGCGAGGTTCTACACTGAAAACCTTTGGAACAGCGTGGTTGGGTCTTATAAACTCCTGGGGACTGCACCTTGCGGGGGCGAAGAGCACAAGCATCAACCATGGATGCCTCACCATCAGGACATAAGGGGAGCAGGGCGGCATAGCGGTTTTGGAGGATTAGTTGCCTCGACTAACTCTAATATCGCTCGCTTTTCTTTTCCCGTTTTGCTTTTCTTTTATCTTCTTCTTTACTCAATTCGGACTATGTAACTTTGATCTATCTATAAAATCGTGGTGACATTTGTCCACTCCTTTGAAAAAAACAAAACAATCTTACACACACCTTTCAAAACTGTCATATCAACTAAATCAGTTACACATTGCCCACACGTATTCAAGGTTATAATTGTCATTTAAAAAATAATAAACTATTATCCATCTCTTATCCACTACTTATCATCACTTTATTCAAGTTGAACCAAACAACAAAAATGTCACGTTTAACCTAATGCCCAAAAAAAAGTGTTGCAAATTTCCTATTTAAAAACTTCAAAATCATGTGGTGCCATTTTCTATTAGACCTAGTTTATTATTTCTTTAGTGGTAAAGTCACCATCCCCTTTTATTAGTCTCACTAGTTAAAGTCATTTATTTTATTTTAGCAAAAAATCGTCTTTTGCCTCCCTGAAATCGTCTTATTTTTAGGTCAATGAATTAAAAATGTATATAATCACTGTCTAATAACAATCCCTAAAATATATGATATTTTAATATATAGATATTCTCAACATCTATGTTGTCTTTTATAATATCATTCTAACTTTATATTTGTTATTTAAATTCTAACATATAAAATTTTTTATATTACATGAAAATTAAATAATAACATAAAAATTTTTGTGAGATAATAATAATAAAGTTGAAATCATGAATAGCACAGAAAAAACATCAACATCAAATTTTATTGTTGTGAATCTGACTGTCCACACCTACCAGCCCGAAACCATCCTGCACAGCCACTGACTTAGACCCGGTCCAATTCGAATTTGCAATATTAAAAATAAATAAATAAATTATAATAACTTATTCTAAATTTTAAAAATAAAAATGCAGAAAATGCTACCTAAATTACGAATAATGTTACAATATCTGAAATGAGAGTGAGAAAATAAAAAGTTAAATAACAGAAAAGATACAAGAGATAAAATGATACACTAATGAGTCATCCAAACTAAAAAGAAGAGGGTTCTCTTATAACCCAGAGCCCCAATTGCCTCCATGCCTTGAAATTTTTACCTATCACCCATTGTCTTGGCAAAGGAATAAATGAGAGGATAATAATTAAAAAATAATTTATTCTGTTTGTTATAAAAATTAATTGATAAAGTGAAAATAATTATTCTGATTTTAAAATAAAAATAAGAATTATATGTTACACTTAGACCCTATTTTCATCTATATTTGACAAATTTAAATAAAGTCAAAACTGATTCTGATACACATTTTATCCCCTCAGAATTAGATAATTTATTTAAACAACCCTCCGGGTCTGTGGTGGAGAATTAATAGAGAATAGAGGTGAATACTGAGAATAACCTTTATTTGTTTTTGTTTTCTTCGGATAAACCTTATAACTATGTCTGATAAGTTATGATAAAACCTGAAAACTACTATAAGGAAAGACTATAATTGCTTATAGCTTTCTATACCAATGGATAAAATATCATTCCATGTTATTTTAAAAAATTATCTTACCTAACAATCTTACACACACATTTAAAAACGGTCACATCTATTAAATTAGTCATATATCGCCCACACTTATTCAAGGGTATAGTTGTCATTTAAAAAGTAATAAACTTTATCCATCCATTATCCACCACTTATCATTATTTTGTTAAAGATGAATCAAACAACAAAAATATTACATTTACATTTCCTAATGAGAATAACAGAAAGTAAAACGAAACAAAAACTTGTTTATTCAAATGAATTGTTATATATCTCGGTATAGCCATTAGGGCGAATAAGCATATGGCAGCGTTTAATTGCACGATTAAACGGTTTTGTGTTTAAAAAACTTTAATCGTGCCACAGAATAATTTTATTATAGCAACTTCATGCAGAAAAATTTTAGACAAACAATATTCAAAAAATTGTGATGTTCAAAAACTAAGAAGCTGTTTTCTGTATAATCAGTTTTAAATTTCAGGTTTATATAAAATCAGTTTTACAAAATGCTATCATACGCAGAGAGAGAGAGAGAGAGAGAGAGATAAAAGGTCCAATAAAGTGGCGTAGGTGGCCAAACGCGCTCCAGCGTTGACCACGTGGATCGTCTACGTGGACTTCTTTCCTTCCATGAACATAAATTAGGGTTTTTTTTTTAAAGACCCCCTCTTTTGTTGAAAATTGAATCCGTTGATCAAGCAAAGCAATCCATCTTGACTTCCCCGATCGATCAGAAGTCTGAACTCTCGAAACCCTAATTCGATCCGGCATGGAAGCTGCGAGTCCTGCCATCGGTCGTGTGAAGGTCTCCGGTTTGGATTCTCGGACATCACGTCGTGGTTCGACAAAGTAAGAAATTTGATCCTGATTGCAGATCTTGAATGGCGAAATTGGGGATTTATGGGGGGGAAATTGGGGTTTTATTTGATAATTTGGGGAACACTTTTGAGTTGAAAATTCGCTGGAACCTTTGATTCATTTCTTTTTAGAAACAACTTATCTTAGATGATTTGTTGAATCGAGAGTCTGAATCTTGTGGGTGTTCTTTGGATCCATTGTTATGGAAATGCTGGGATCAGTATTACAACAGATATTTGGAAAGTGTTAAGTTTGGCATGGAACGTGTATGCTTGTAAATCATATGGGATATTGTATGATAAAATACAGATATAATATACTATATTCTAGATGTATTTTATCAATAGTATGAGAAATATATGCAAAAAATTTATGTTGGGTGCTACAACAATTAGGATGATCTTTTTTTACTATGAAGAATGTAGTAAATTATCCAAATTAAATAAATACCCGAATTCTAAATGTACTAATGCACAGTTCCACAAACAGAAGTATATTCGTCGATAGAGTACAAGAGGTATCCAATCAGAGTACTTTTTTAAACATTCGTAAAAGTTAGAGGTTTGTTGTGACTATGGTCAGAGAATCATGTGTTATTCAAGTTGATCAAGTACTGTAGATAATGTGTTTTTTTTTTTGGAATTATCTCATCCTGGGAATTTTTTTTTCTTGAAACAAGAATTTACGGTGTGGAGCATTTTTCTTTTTAAGTAGTTTTTTTTTAAATGGGTGATTGGGATTTTTTTTTTGCAGGTCATGGCATCCGACTAGTGCATTTATTGGGAGAGGACGTAAGTCTGTCTCTTGTTCGGCTGGGGAACTTAATAAGCCGTTGGAATTGGTGGCGGTGTCTTCCAGGCATTCGACTGATGATTCTGTAAATTTGGGGAAGCCCAATGTATTTGTGCCTGTAAGCAAGCGTAAGCTAGTTGGACAAACTTTTTGTTCAGCCAGAGTGGGCACATTTCATGAGAATTCTTTTGGGGTAGCCTCGCATGCTGCAGAAGAAAAGATTGGGGTGTTGTTATTGAACCTGGGGGGGCCAGAGACGCTTCACGATGTTCAGCCATTTCTGTTCAATCTATTCGCAGATCCAGTATGTGAACTGACTCTCTTACCATCTTCCTCAAATTGGTGGTCAGAGCTTGATGCTCCTTGTATCATCTTTTTGTGAATTATTTTTTTAAAAAGCAGCATTTCTACCATGGAATTAGTCTTGGGCTGGTGCCTGATGATGTGGAAGTATTTTTATTCTAAGGCTATTGTAGACAATCGCCATATTAGCCTTTACTATGATTTATTCCAATGAAGGTGAAATTGTTTGAAGCAGCGATGCATTTTCCCTCTTTACTAGTTATAATTATTAAAATTTACGACCTTATTCTCTCAACAATTTTTTTTTTTTACGACCTTACTTGAATAACATTTGCTCGTACAAATGCATACTTTAACAAAACGAGTCAATCACCAAAGTCTGGTTGATGCGACATGACTGCATGATCAGAGCGTGATTGACGGTTTGGACAATCCCTTTGAGAGATCTCCGGCTGTAGAGGATCATATCCCTGGCCCTTTCGAGGGTTTGGATATGGTCATTCAGTTGTCTCACAGAAACAATAAAAAAAGTAAAATTTGACCATTATTTTTGAAATTCTGGTATTGTATGTTCTAATCATTCATGTGTCTGATCTCTGATATTCACCACAATTCAGTGGAAGGTTTTAATCAAAAGTTCATTTTTGTTTAACAACTTTAACTCATACTGATTTAGTGACTGTTCATTACATATAGGATATTATACGGCTTCCAAGGATGTTCCGGTTTCTTCAACGGCCATTAGCTCAACTAATTTCAGTTGCCAGAGCTCCAAAAAGTAAGGAGGGGTATGCTGCCATAGGAGGTGGTTCTCCACTGAGGAAGATAACTGATGAGCAGGTAATGAGGTCATTCCCTTGTATCTCATTTTAAATCTTGATCCACGGATGTAAATTCTTGGTAATTTCACTCAGTTTTAAACCATGGGGAAATTGGTTGCTGTACTTTCCACATTCCCAGTGATTGTATGATGCTACACCTATCACTTGGTAGAGATTTAGATTGCTTACTTATTCTATTAGAAAGACATAGATCAGCTAGGGCTTCTAAAATACA
The DNA here is from genome assembly GCA_030737845.1 of Acorus calamus. Classification (NCBI taxonomy): domain Eukaryota; kingdom Viridiplantae; phylum Streptophyta; class Magnoliopsida; order Acorales; family Acoraceae; genus Acorus; species Acorus calamus. The sequence goes on along the minus strand of CM060877.1, from coordinate 6,455,449 downwards.
ACATTTTCTCCCCAAAAATGAAGAACAGCTTAGATAGATACATCTGTATCTTGTAAGTACTCAACTGATGATGAATAATATATGCTCTTATTCAGGCGAATGCACTGAGGTCAGCTCTGGAAGCAAAGAACTTTCCGGTTGATGTATACATTGGAATGCGATATTGGCACCCTTTCACTGAGGAGGCCATTCAACAGGTTCGTGCCTATCATATTATTCTCCTTTTTAAAAACATGGGAGATTATCTTCCTTCTCAAAAATGGGATATAGTAAAAATAGGGAATGATTTCTTACAGATTAAGAAGGATGGAGTTACAAAGCTTGTTGTGTTGCCTCTATATCCTCAATTCTCCATTTCTACAAGTGGTTCTAGCATCCGTCTTCTGCAAAGTATCTTCAGGTTACCAATTTATATTTTTCTTAACCTTAGTTTGTGCAAACTTTCTATTAATTAGTAGAAATGGTCTTTGTTTTGATTGGAAACTTCGTAATTTAGTTTATTTTATACTCACAACTGAACTCTACCCTTCTTTTTCAGAGAGGATTCCCATCTATCAAGATTACCTGTTTCAATTATAGAGTCTTGGTATGAACGTGAAGGTTATATCAAGTCGATGGCAAATTTGATAGAACAAGAGCTAAGAACTTTCTCCAGGCCCAAGGAGGTGATTCCCTTTTGCGTTTATGTCTTATAAGGCTCTTAAATAATGTCATATTAGTGGCAATAAAGAAATTATTTATGACTGTTAATTATGGAGCTGAAAGAATGCCATCAGACATTGGTTGGTTATTGGATGACCTGGTGAAATTTTTATTTTTCTTTTTATCTTAGTCTGATAAATATTTTTTTTCAACAAGTCTGGTGATCTTGTCAACTTGTTTAACAATCTTCTGCTTTCTATTCTCAGGTAATGATCTTTTTCAGTGCACATGGCGTGCCAGTCAGCTACGTGGAGGATGCAGGGGACCCTTACAAAGATCAGATGGAGGAATGCATCTTTTTTATTATGAAGGAATTAAAGAGTAGGGGAATCAACAATAAGCACACCCTTGCATACCAGGTATCTGTTATCTTCCATCATTTCTGTTTTCCTGTTTATAGCTCTGTATACTTTTTGTTTATTTTTTGTGGGGTTTTGTCAATTTGCAATCTGTCCTTTTTAACACCTGTAGTTATAATTATCAAAACACATTAAGTTGCTGATCATTGCTATGGCTTGCGTGCTTTTCTCTAGAGCCGAGTGGGACCTGTTCAGTGGTTGAAACCATATACGGATGAAGTTATTGTGGAGCTTGGTCAGAAAGGTGTCAAGAGTCTTCTTGCAGTTCCAGTAAGGTAACAATTTCTCTTATTCCAAACACCCTTTGGGATGAAAATGGAAATGTTTATTTGGTAGCTTGGCTTGATCTTTTCTAGTAGCCTGTGAAAATTGAAGAAAATCTTGTATGTTTGAATTTTTCCCTAAGGCATAGCTTCTTTTATGAATCTCTCTGAATCTTTTTGACTCAACCATAGATACCGCGTCACTTATTCAACTTGGCTTCAATTTGATATGAAGTAAGGAACCAAAAGATTTTGCCTCAACTGGTTGGCTCCTAATCGAATCAAATTTTCTATATTAATCCCAGCTTCCAAGAAAAGAAAGAAACTGGAAACAAATCAAACTATCATACCTATAGCCGAATGCGGTTATATATAGTTTACTTATGTTCATCGGATTGACGCTTCCTATTTCCCGTGGATAATTCATGACGGCCCATTGTGATCAAATTGGAGTAGCTAATTATGAAGAACTTCTGAAAAAACATTAATTACCTTGTTTAATGGTGGAAACATCACTGTCTGTGGTCTTATTAGCTGTAATTCCTGTTCTGTTATCTCAATCTCCATGTATTTGCCCCACTCAAAGCATTTCAGATTTTCATGAATATTAATTGTTAAATTAGGAATTGTTATAAAAAATAGGGCAATTTTTTTTATGATAAGTTATCCTAATTTTAGGCATAAAAAACATTGATTTTAACCTTATTTACATTTGTTAAATTCAGGACAAAAATATGATATGAATCATATCCTAGCTGTGAAACAAAAATCCCCATGTTCATTTCAAAACCGTTTCAACTGTTCGCACTTTATCTAGATTCTTTCTATAACAAACGGGACAAGTTGTTCTCAAACTACTTATCCTCTTATCCCACTACTTATCCTTTGATCTGTTTCTAACGCAGCTTTGTGAGTGAGCACATTGAGACTCTGGAAGAAATAGACATGGAGTACAAGAATCTGGCGCTCGAATCAGGGATTGAGAACTGGGGTCGTGTTCCTGCCCTCGGCTGCACATCCTCCTTCATCTCAGACCTCGCTGATGCCATCATCGAAGCTCTCCCATCCGCGACAGCCATGACGATGGCCTCAAGAACCATATCGAGCGACGAAACCGACTTTGATCCCTTCCTCAAAGCGATCAACCTGTTCTTTGGTTCGATCATGGCGTTCTTTCTGCTTATGTCGCCGAAGCTGATCTCAGCATTCAAGAATAACCTTCTCTGAAGATCCTGATACTGGACTTATAGCTGAGTTCTTGACATCTTATACCAGTTTTCCAATACACAATTTTTTTTTACTGCTAATTGAATCACAGGATTATGTTATCATTTTCAATTTTGCATGGACATTCAAATGTTACATTGAAAGTAACATATATGCATAAAAATATTACTTGTGGTGGATAAATTCCTCTTGATATATAATAATTTTGGAGACGATTAGAATGGTTTTATCTATTAAGTGGTTGTGAGAGTGGGATTTCTTGTGCTCCATCTATATTGCAGACTCTGTGTGGGGGGCTATAAATCAGACTTTCCCTCTTAAAATCAAATCTGTGGTTGCCTCTCAATGAAAACCCAAGTCAGAAAAGATTATATGTAACCCAATATTCGACTCGCGTTCAGTCGTAAGAGCAAATTATATTTGTGACCATGGAAACTTGCTGTTGTAATTTTTTCTTGATCCAGGAGCTAGAATTCAAGACATAAATCTAACATTTGGTCCCCTAAATTTTGGACCAAAACCTGTCACAACCTAATTCAAGTGCAAAATTTGTCCCACCTTGTTTCATCCCATCAAATAATAAATATGTCATATATATCAATAAAAATTGTGTTACTTAAATGTAACTATATTGTAATAAAGCTAGTTTCATCATGTAATATATTTATATTTTCAATTGATGAAATACTTAATCATACATATTCTAAATTAAGAACAAAAAAATAAAAAAGTGTCAAAAAAATTGATAATAAGATTTTAAACATGATAATATGAATGAGATAGGGTGGAACAATTTCGTGTTTTTTAAATATCCATTGGAGATATTTTAACCACACCTGTCACGGGTTTGGAATGAGATTGTTACTGGTTTGGATTTACTATCCCTAATTATTAAAAAGTTCACATATAACAGATATTTAGTAACAATTCCATTCAATATGGAATATATACACTCGTAAATTATATAAAATAACATATGTAATGATTTATCTAGGCATACACTTCACTTTTCAAAATAATATGTACTGCATTAACTTGAGTATATATATTTTTAAAAATCATAATAGTTGGAAAGGGGTGCAATTTGTGCGAGTTAAACATGACACAACAGGATTTTTTTGGCAAATTTGAGTTGGGAGTTCAGGTTCCCCTGTTAAATTTTAATTTGATCAAAATACCTCACAAATGGTTCGTTTAAAAATACCCACAAAAAAATCATAAGTTGTGTATCTATACCCCTCCATCGCACAATGCTAATGTTCAGTACCCAACCCTGATTAATTGGTTAACTGTAGAGAATGCAATTACAAATTTATCCTCTTTTAATTCTCCTATAACTTTTCTATCTATCTAAACCCTAAACCCCTAACATTTCATTCTCTCTCATACCTCTTCTATCCATCCAAGCCCCCTCATCTTTGTGTTGTTGATCTTTGAGATAAACTCATCTTTGTACGAGAGGTTTTTGTCTTGAATGAGTCTTTGCTTGAAGAAGACGAAGTTAAATCGGATTGGGATAGAAATGTGAAATATTGGATAGGAGGTTGAAGATGAAGATGGAACATAAGTATTTTGGTCTTTTTAACAGTAGAAACAACATTTCCATGGAAAAACTAAGGTTACAAATATGAATAATCCTATATAAGGTTTTGTTAAAGTAAGAATAGACTTGCAAGTCTTTGAAAACTCATAAAACCCTATATACATTCTTACAATCAACATAATTTAACCCTGATCAAACCTACTATATTTAACCCTAATTTCTACCATTGAAATGACTAAATTTTCCCAAAAAATTATATCCTCCCAAACAAAACCAGGGTAGAAGATGAATAAAATACAAAAACCTTGCAAGGGCAATTTGATCTTTTATAGAAACTAATTTGTTTTATGATTGTTTATAGAGATTGTAATGTCTGTATAATTAAATAGTAATGGAAAATTCTGAAAATTTTTTGTTAAATATGGATGAAAATTTAATCAAGAGATGATAATTGGGTTTTCTATAAGTTTTTAGGGATTTATACATTTGCTCAAACTTTGTCAGATACTTATATAAGATTACTCGTGTTTGTCTTTAATTCAAAAAATTAACCCCGGCTCAAGGTCGTTGACAGTAGAGACGGATACACAATTTATGAATTTTTAAAGATATTTTTATTAGATAGGCTATTTTAAATAGAGTATTTTAACAAAATTGAAATTTAGCAGGACGCATATGAAAAAAAAAAAAAAAAAACCATGTTTTTGATACTCTCTTTCAATGGTTGCGCAATTTGGACCTAACGCGCGACGCCTACAATGCGGCGGTGGACACGTGTCGCCTTCTCATTGGTCGCCCTCCTCCTCCTCCTCCTCTACTCCCCCGGCCGCGTTGCCTCCCAGGTTCGCTACCCCCCCAAAAAAATCCCTAATTTTCGTTGTTTTTTGGTTCAACAAAAACCCTAATTTTTGTTCGCCCGATTTCGTGACCGTTTCAGGCCAATTGCAGCAAATCATGCGTGGCGGAGAACTGCAACTGTGAGTTCTCCAAAATCCCCAATTCGATTCATTGCGATAAGTCCTGGTTTGGTTTGAATTTGATTTTGAATTTTGTGTGTGTGTGTTGGATGAACAGCGATAGGGATAAGATATGGGAAGTATTGTGGGGTGGGGTGGACGGGATGCGCGGGGGAGAAACCCTGCGATGATCTGGATGCGTGTTGTAAGGCCCATGACGAATGCGTCGAAAAGAAAGGTATGGATGGACCCCCCCCCCCCCCCCCCCTCATTGGATTGATTTGTTGAACTTGCTGAATTATTGATAGAAATGTTGTGGTTTTGGATCCAAAGATCGAAAAACAGACTTATTATTGGTTTCATTGGGTTGCGATCATCCCATCAGAAATCTGCAGTTAAGTGAATTTCGCTACTTTTGACATTCTATTGTTTAAAAGAAGAAGAAGATTGGTTTATTGGGATGTTGGGTTGTGTAAGGGTTTATGAATAATGCGTCGAAATAGAAAGTTATGAAATGATCCCATTTTTTTTGGTTTTCACATCATGATTGATTGATTGCAAGATTCTTTTGTTGATAATGAATTGATGTAGAATTTGATTGAAAAAAATTTGAAATTTAGACTGACTAGGAGTAGAAAAGGATGTGTGTTGATCCTGGCATCCCAAATACCAATAGTTAAGGAAGATTACACACACAACCTGGCATCCCAAATACCAATAGCAACTTAATAAAAAAAATCTGGCATTCTTTGCGATTTTTTTGAATAAATTTTTTTTTATTTCACCATCAATTCCTATAATCAACGAGCATAAAATCTTAAACTAATCAACGAACTCGCAGAATTAAAGAAAAATGGGATTTTTTTCTAACCTTCTTTCCGTGTGGGCCTTACATAATACAACATCCCGAACTCAGATCTTTTAAAGTAAAATAATTTTTTTATCTTTTAAAGTAGATAAATAATTTTTTTGTCAATCAAATTGTCTGAAATACGATGTACCTTGTAATAAAAACTTACATCAGTTTATAACTCCACAAATCATGTCAGACATTTTTTTTTCTCTCTTTATTTGCATTGTTGGATATTGAAATTTCCGATGAAGAGAGCATATGTTCATTTCTTCAGAAGACTATCTTTGACCTCTAATGTCTTCAGTCCTGTCCATTTCAAATTCAAATGTCTGAAGTATGATATGCCCTCTCCCCATAAGGCTATAACAAAAACGTATGTTAGTTTAGAACTCAAATCATCAGTTTTCCTTGTTGGAGATGGAAATCTTCAGATGAAGAAAGCACATGTTGATTTCTTCAGAAGGCTTCAGTCTTCCTTTCACCTCTAATGTCTTTAGAGCTGTCATTTTTTGCTTTGTTACACTTTATTTCTTTTCTGTTTTTCTGGAACTCCATTGGCATCTGTGATTAATATGAATATAAATTGTAAGTGGTGAACACCGGTGATTAAAGAATATATATTAATAAATTATCCTAGTTCTGTGATAAGTGGCCACCGGACTTGATTATTTTTAATAGAGATTGTACCATATGAGTGTCTGTTGTTCCCTTTCCATACTTACCCATTGAGATTAAAAAAACTTGAAATGAACTAATCAGTGAATTTATTGCAGCTTTATTTCAATAAGGTCTAGCATATTGCAAGTGAGAAAAGCCATAAAGTGCTTGATAGATAAAGATGTTTATCTAGTTATAGAAGAAATAGATGGAATAATAATATTGTATTGTATTGTGGTGACCGAAAGGTCCCTTTTATAGTTACAAGATGTACAAGCCCTAGAATAGGAAAAAGACCAAAATACCCATGACAAAAAGTATACTATATTTTGAGATGTTTTTTGTGCGGCCCATGGGGGGTGTTGCCCCCCAACCCCCGGGCCTCCGGGAATAGGCCCAACAACAGGCCTATTCCCTTACTCCAATAGTTATAAGGTCTAATATTTGGTGTTGAAGGAGAACTTGCTTTTGTTGATTAGTAGAACCTGTCCTACATTTTGAGATGTTTTTTGTGCATTATCTTTCTGTTATTCTTTACTGTGCTCCTCCACAATTGGTTAGTAGAAGATATCCCGTGGTATGGTTGGATGCATCATCCCCCACAAAAGTATACTACGCTTCTACTTTTCCTATGGTTATGGATGATGAAAAATGTACAAAATGATTCTCGGTGTTTTCTATTTTTGCCAACTCTTGAGGTGCGTTAGAAAACCTTACTTATCTATTCCTTCAAACTTCTAGGATTTTTATCATGTGGTTTTCATTCTAAACAGAGTGTCCAGTGTCCACGAGAAGCACCGATGGTTTTTTCGAATTGAAGTTAGGACTTCAAACAACATCAGCCAATAGAATAAATTCCCTGTAGTTTATTGGCAAGGAGATTTGTATGATACCACTGATTTTTTTCAAGGTTGTTAAAAAAAGCGACTCTCATGATTTTCACAAAACTCTTGGATGCAGTGTTTTTATACAACTTGCTTAGCTTTTGACATTTATTTGAGTGATGGCTATAGAATGTAAAGCAGTTTAACTTTCAGGTATGCAGTACAAAATAATTGACATTGTGATCAAGTGGGATTATTGTATTTCTTGTTCTTGTATTTGTTCAAATTTTGTTGGATTTATGTTTATCGGCTGAATGTCAAAGTTAGAGGCACAATGAGTGCTGAGATTAAGAACATTTTTTGCCGTGTTAGAAAATGTTGGAATCCTGTTTACATGTTTTTTTTTGTTTTATTATTTGATTCTTTTTTTGTATTATTATTTTACCTGGAAATTTTTCACCAAGTTTGACGAGCGTGAAGTGCCACGAGAAGTTCAAGAGCTGCATTAAGAGAGTCCAGAAATCGGGCAAGGTTGGGTTCTCCAAAAAATGTCCATATGAAACAGCCATGCCCACCATGATTCAGGGCATGGATATGGCCATCCTATTTAGCCAGTTAGGCACTCCAAAATATGAACTGTAGCTCTGAGAATGCTCCTTTGATTTGTGAAGAATTAAAAAAAAATTATACCAAATACAAACTCAAATAAAAACTAGCTTCTGTTGACAATCTTTGCAGTGACACCAAGTTTAATGTTTCTTGGATAACACTCTGCATTAGTTCCCTTTGGACTCTTGTCCCTTATTGAGGCAAATGTCTATTGTTCCAATAATAATAATAATAATAATTCTGCATCAGTTCTTAGGCCTGGTAATCTGGTTTTTTATTTGTATTATATGTTGCAGGATCAATTACCATAAAATACTATTGGCTTAGGTACATGGGGTGGTATAACAGTGGTATAAAGCTAAAGGGAGCTGCTACCTGGGCCCCAGAAATTAAGCCCTATTTGTGAGCCCCAATAGGTGGCACTCTCCTATTTGTTCCCTATTTGACTTTTTTTAACCACCAAAATGACAATGACAAGACCACCCTTCTTATAATTTTAAAAATTGGTTACAACTAATTAATATCCCTATTAAATCTCGTAACTGAATCCATAAAAAGTGACATAATTAAATCTTCTCCCTAACTTAACATATTTTTTAAAAATTTGAATTAAAAAGAATATCAACCACATGTTATCAATTAAGATACAGTAATGTATCTGAAAATTCAAATGAACAAATATGGTCTACATGCTAGTGATGCTACTGAGAACTGCACAGAAAATTCATAAAAGGTCTTCAAAATGCCAACAATAAGCAAATAAATATTAATAAGCTATATTAATCAAATCCCTAAACATAAAAATAACAACCTTCACAAAATAGGAATTCAAATTCAGATACATGTGTATCTGAAATTTGAATGAATAAATACCGTGAAAAAATGGGCTGAAATTCAAATTTAGATACATGTGTATCTGGAATTTGAATTAACAAATACACATTCTATACAAGAGAATGTGCATTGTATTTGAAATCTTGAATATGAATGAGTCGAATAATGTTGATACAAAGCTAAAAAATATGATGAATGCCACATTATGCATAATTATACACAAACACACAATCATAAACGATTGTACAAATCATATATGGTACACAATAATGCATGTAAATCAAGATACAGGTCATGTATCTTAATTTAAAATAAAATTCAGATTCAATACATGTATATGATGATTCAAATGAATGACAAAAAATCAAAATAATGTGTTCAGATTGAAAAATGACAATCTTGAATGGATCGTCATTGTTTGCACCACAAATTGGTCACAAAAAAAATTAAATGAATCAAAATTCTTCTCTTCTCCACAGATTGAATTGAAACAAAAATAAAATTCGATGTTTGTTTTCAAATACACCAATTCATCTGAATTTGAAAATTAAAATATCCCAAAATCTAGTAATTTTTTGGATCTGAAAACAAGAAAGAAATCACAGATCACAATCTGCTTGGATCCAAAACAGAAAAATTGAAATACCTCTCAAGAAATGGAATCGTTGTTTATGTTTATGGTCATTAAAAAAATCAATGAGAAGTATAAAATGGGCTGCTGATGGGTGATAAACAATTGACTTCGATTGTTTTTTTATTCTTCTATTGAATTTGACTGGTTTTTTTAAAAAGAAAAAGAAAAGAGAGAAGGAACAAAGAATCCCAACAAATCATAACCGCCTAGGCAGTTATGGATTGGTTACTCAAAAATTCAAAAAAAACTCAGTGAAGGGTAAAAATGAAATTATACGTGTGCCACCTCATGGGGCTTGTAATGGGGTCTATAAGTTGGGGCCCAAAAATCATTATTCAAAGCTAAAATGGTATTGTAATATCATTTGGCAACAAAGATGTTGGGAATATCTATGTTGTCACAGTACTGTCCCTCAAATTGTGGTTTAATTAGTCCAATTGAAAGATATATTAGGACTTTTATAATTTTTTCACTTAATGTTATAAAATAAAAAAAATGCAATGGACAATGGATATCACATCCATACAGGAAAACAAATGATCATCAAATTGATGAATTTATAATGCCAATGCTATTCACTGATTGATGAATTTATAATGCTAATGCTATTCACTGATTGATGAATTTATAATGCCAATGCTATTCACTGTATTTTAATAAAGGAAAAAGTCCAAATAACCCCTGAAATCTATATTACTCCTTGACTTTTTTGGAAGTTTATATAATTCCTGAAAACACATATGTAAATTCAAATAACCTCATGAGTTAAATTTCCGTTGACCTGTAAAAGACCTTCGACATTCAAGTCAGTTGATGTTGTTCAAGGATTTAGTGGAAAAATATTTTTCACATGTCTCAATAGGAAGAATTGATTTCCTATTTATAGTACTTTGATGAGTGCCCTAGAGTTAATGGTAGATCTCTCTATCAGAAGAATGAGGAGAGATCCTTGATTTAGGTTATCAAATCCATGTATTAATTATCCCTAATTAAATATACATATTTTGTTTGGGATTTTTAGGAACCAATTAATAATGTTTAAAATCTAGCATATATTGTTGGAATTTGGAAATATAGCTCCAAATCTATAATATATAATGTTTAAGATTTGGAAAATGTGTGCGTGTATGTTGTTTGGATTTGGGAGATAAATCATTGATAGTTCCAAATCAAATATATATTGTTAGAATTTGAAAAACCAGTCAATAATAGTTCTAAATCCAATATATATAGTTCTAAATCCAATATATAGTCTAAGATTTGCATGAGATTCTGAGATCTTTGTATTGATAACCCAAAAATCATATTTTCTAATTAGATTTAATCTCAAATCTGCCTTGATTTTTTTTTGTCGTCAAATGTAAATGGGCCGACGGGCTGGATTCACGGATCATGGGTGATTCGATTGTAAGGCTTTGTTAATCAGGTCTTGGGCTGCGGGCTGTGGAACATAATTAGTGGGCTCAGAAAATAGGTCATACATTTTGTGAATATTTCATTTAATTAACTTTGATTAAAATACAATATACCAAAAATTCTACACAATATGCTAAAAATGTGAAAAATCATTTGTAAATAACGGTTTTATCCCTCTGAATAAATTATAAAACCATGTTTGAAGAGGTAAAATAATCATTTATGGATGATTTTTTAGAGGTTTTTGGTATATATTATTTTTAATCAGAGTTAATCAAATGAAATGTTCACCTCATCTGTCAACGAAGTTTAGTCATTTGAATGTAGTTTACAGGGTTACATGGATTTTTATCTTTCATAAATTATGAATTAAAAAACGTATCAATGTAAATCTGCCCCTATATATGCATTAACAACCTTGTCTAAAATATATCCACCCCTTTATATCATCACTTTTGTATTGCCTACGTGGCATATCGTTATTGACCGATCGTTTCTTCACATACCTGTCAGTGCTGACGTGCGTAAAACGTTATGCTGATCTGTCCCGCGGAGCGCCGGAACCAGATTTCTTATTATATCGTGCATTTTACGCATCCTTACCATAAACGTCTCCTGCAAAACCGACAAATAACAAAGTGCAGCAGATTCAAAACATTCGAAAAAATTCAAGGTAAGATTTTTTTTTTTTTATAATTTGTATCACTATGATAATTCTTGGTTTCTTTTTCAATGGGTTAGGGTTATATATTTCATTTTCGATCTGTAGATGGGCTTTGTTGTTCATTTTGGGTCTTCAAAGCATTATAATTGTTGAGGAAACATGACAATATGAACATCCCCCAATTTCCCAAATGAAAAAAATTTGAACAATTGTTTGTCTTTTTTTATTTTTTGGATTAGATTATGCACTCAGTGTTTTGGGTCGTGTTTGATTTTAGAGTCTGCTCACATTTTTAATTTTTTTGAACCAAAGGTGTATATGTTAATTTTATTAAGACTGATAGACTTGGTATAAAAAGTAAAAGCAGAAGGTAACAAAAAGGAGATAGAGGAATGGGGCGATCTGGAGGGCGAGGAATGACGTCATCTTTCAAGGGTACCACTTTCTATTTTGATAATATGTGGGAGATGACGCTTCATTGCATCAAGGAATGGGGCACATGCATGTGTGGGGTTACAAGCGTTCATATTGACGATCAAGCATTCCACATTACCACGTAGCGATGGGCCTTTGAGGACATGGGGTAGAAGCCTTTTCTACCCGACCTTTCTTGGGCCATCGTGGTGTGGTGGGGTGGTTTTTGTGGCACCTTGCATGCATGCCTTCGTTTCCTTTATTTTTTTTCTGCACTATCTATGTTTTTTTTCTTCTAATCTTCTCACCTCATTCAGTCATGTTTTTTCTCTCCATTGAAATAGAATTTGACTACATTTTGCTAAAAAAAAAGGGAGACAAAAGAGGGAAGTGAAAGAAAGAGTTGTTCATAAGGAATGTGATGGGAATCATGGGAACATCTGGGTAGACACAGAGAATCTCTTTGGGATCCAATTAAACGGTACCACATAAACAATGCAAATTTTGTTTGGTTGTGCATGTATGGTTTTTTTTGTCCCATAAATACTATTTAAACTAGGGGCAATTTCATAAAGTGTAATTTTTTTTGTAACTTAGGTGGCATGTTGTGTTTGAATCAAGTATTGGGGTCAGGGGATAAGTGTGAGTCAAGTGGGAAATAGGGGAACAACTTATCCCTTTTGTTATAAAAATAATAATAATAAGGATAAAGTATGGACATAAATGAAAAGGATGGATGAAAAGGGATACTTCAAGGGACCCGAACCTCCTAACAATTTTAGGAAATTTCTTATCAGCCTTCTATTCAACATTTACAGTCTTTTATATAATAGAACCTTTGTATTAGGTCTTCCTGATTATATATGTCTACATGTTGCCATTTCTTCATTTCTGTAGTTTTTCATTTATTTGAAAATCATTTTATGCCAAATTATATGACATGTAAATCTGAATGTGAACCTCTTGTTGACATTAGCTGATAAGAATTGTTTGATGGTTTAATAGTTAGTTTTGATGGAAAAGTCTCCTGATCAATTTACTCCCAAGAAACAGACAGAGGGCAGCAAATCTCTGTTGCAAAGTGAGGAGTTGTTTGAGGTATAATTCTTGCCCATTTTGTCAAAAAACTGCATTAAATTTTCTGTGATATGTAGATGTGAAATGCCACATTGTCATGCTATGAAACTTTCTATTGTGCAGTCTTTAGTTCTGTATCATTAAACACAAACACTCAAATATTTTAGTTCTTAACATATATATGTTAGAAACATAAAGACAAATTCACGAACTTCATAAACACAAATTCGTAAACACAGATATGAATAATTTAAACAATTTATATATAAGGTTATATATATACAAACACAAATGCATGGAACAGAATGGTTCATACAATCTTACTCTTACAAGAAAGAAACAAGAAGAACACTTATAATATCATGTATCAAATATTACTGGGAGTAAGGGAGATACAGAAAGTCAAAACTGGGAAGGGATTTAAAAAAAGTGGTGAAAAATACATACCAAATAAGTTGCTAGAATTTACATGTCAACAATGAACAACATATCACTCTACACAGAAACTCCCCTACATATTATAAGGCCACAATTTGATTGTTTCTCTATACGTAGTATGGTTTGAAGCATTTATGTTGTTTTAACTTTCGATTTGATTTTGTGGTGATTTCCCCTTGTAGGTTCTGATTTATTTAAAATCTAACTCCAATTCTTTTATAAAAAAATTTCTTAGAGAAGTTTTTTATTTTTTTGTTATAAAGTTTCTCTAAGAAGGATTTTTTTTATAGAAAAAGCGATTTCCAACAAATAGTTGCTTAAACAGATCAACACAAGATTACATTTGTGTATTATTTTGTTTTGCATTTCTTTGGCAGTACATATTGGAGACCAGTGTGTACCCTAGGGAACCAGAACCACTCAAGGAGCTCAGAGAGGCCACTGCCAACCATCCAATGTAAGTCATCAACTATCATGGCATCTTGCATTTAAATCCAATGTTTTGATTTATTTTCTTTATTAATGTCTTCCAAGAAACTAAAATTTGTTGAAGAACTGGTGTCTCAGCCTTGATCTGTGATACTTATTCAATGATGCAACACATGAAAGAGTGTTACAGAGCTACACAGCATTATATGCTTTAAGTGATTGAATCAAATATATCTGTTATCCAGTACCTGAAAGTTTGTTAATAAGATAATTTAATTTCTAGCACATGTGAATTTTTAATAGAATTCAGTGACTCTTGTTGATTATGGTAAATAACATACAAAGCCTCCGAAAAATGGAGAAGAGGGATCTCTATAGGCAAGAATAAGAACAACCATGAAATTAACAACTGACTAACAAGCCAAATGAACCAATTATACTTATCGGTTCCAAACCTGCATCCACCCACAGGGCCTTTAGGTGATTTTACCCTCAAAAGGATTTTCACCTAATCTTGCTGCAGCATAGTAATGCTTGGTTAAATATTCTTAATATAGACTGACCTTTCTTTGAAGACACATTCATTGCGCGATAGCCAGATATTCCAACATATTTCATGTCGATTGAATGCAATAAACTTTGCTTGTCTACTATGATCACCTTTTGTATTTTCTTTCTGAACCACTCCCATGTGGATTTAACATCTCCAAATTTGTTTTGTAAATCTAATGTCTTGAACACCAATTTGCTAGTATGACAAGAGAAGAAAGATGCACCATCATTTCTTCCTCCATTCCACACATCTCAACTAAAAGATTACCATAATTTTTTGAAAGTAACCACATGAAACAACAAATCTTCAATGGTGTTTTCACTTTCCACACCTGTCAAACAATCCAAGTTGCCTCCACGTGTACTTGAGGAAGTGTGAATAGCACCATGAGAAAAGGTCGATGATCGTTAGAATGTTATAACGATGATCTTAAACTTTCCCCCTATAATAAAGGGATTTAACTCCATTATCTTTTCAAGAAAATAATAAATGGATTTAACTGAAAATACCTTCCCCAGACATGCCCACCTAAACAGTTCATTTTCCAAGTCAAGGACCACTTCCTGAGGAAGCCAAAAGGGCCATTGCCTCCTCCCCCACCTCAACATCATGGAGATCCCTTCAAAGTCTTAGACACCACATCATTATGTGGTCAGCACTCACCACACATGAAGGAATCTGTAATTGTGCCCTTCTCGTCAAGCGCCACCCTGAACATATTAGGAAAAAGAATAGTTGTATTCTCCCTCTTAGAATCATGTCCAACCTTTCACAACCCGTGTAACATCTTTCTTTCACCACTTGACACCATGATGTATTGATGCCTCATCTTCCATCAATAACCTCCAAATAATTAGAATCCCTTTGGTTTATTGGCAAACTCATTGCCTATAATGTATAGGATGAATGTCACATATGCTTAAAAAAAATCTGTCATCAGTCATGGAAGAGAGGATGCATATGAGTTGTTTGTAGTGTTTGTAGGTTGAAGATTTAATGTGCGATAAAAGTTGTACTGATCTTTGTCCCCATTCATGATGCATACGCAATCCTCTATATCTCTTGCAGGAAAGTGATGTGTACTACACCTGATGAAGGACAATTGATGGCATTGCTTCTGAACCTTGCTAACGCGAAGAAGACTATCGAGATCGGTGTCTTCACCGGATACTCTCTCCTCCGGACAGCCCTGTCCATACCTGATGATGGCAAAGTCTCTACCTCTCTAGCAATATAACTTTGCCTTTTGTTTACCTTTTTCTACATGGTAGATTTCTACCTATTGATGGCGTAACTTGATATGCAGATCATCGCCATTGACACGAATAGAGAGTCATATGAGATAGGATTGCCTAGCATAAGAAAAGCCGGGGTGGAGCACAAGATCGACTTTATCGAGTCTCCGGCACTTGAAGTACTTGACAAGTTGTTAGAAGATGTAAGTATAATTTTATGGTTATACAGCAAACTGCCATGTGTTTTTTTTGTTAGTTAAGCGGTGAGGCTTGAACTGAAGACCTTATAGGTATAAATTATTATATCCAACCATTGAGTTATGAATCAAAGCCCCTCAAACTACCATGTTGAGCTTTCCATACCTATTTTAGAATACTTGATGACAGCATCCCATGGGAGGATTTTTCCACCACTACACTCTGGTAACTTAATAGCTTCATAATACATTTTAGTTCATATTTGAAGCCTAGTTGTTGTACACATTCATACCACTACTCTTTTAAGTTCACTTCCTTGACATTCTCAGTACTTTATTTTTTTCAACTATTACCCCCTTTTTGGTTTGTGAATAACTAATTTATGTATAGATTAGTTACGCAGGGTAGATGAGAATTAGATCATTTTCTGGTCTGTTGTTTTTCCTTTCTCATTTTTGATACATGTAATTTTTGAAAGACAGCTTTGATAACTTTTTTTGTGTTTGTCTTATCAAATTGTAGTTATAATTTTAGATAGACAAGTAGGAATAAACTATACTTGCCTCTCCAGGTTTAGTTATTGAGGCCGATTCTAACTTGTACAGTTTATCACCAGAAAACATGTTTTTTTGAGGATTAAGCCATCTCTTTCAGGCGAAGAGCGAGGATAGATGAGAATTATATGATTTTTTGTTTTGGTTGCTATTATTTTCTCAGTTTTGATAAGTTTTGCCTTCATGTTTCTCCTCAAGTTCTTTGGGCTTTCTCCTTATTAGTATAATGAGGGCGTAGGCCTACCATTTATCATAAAAAAAAAAAGAACAAAGAAAAAAGAAAAAAGAGTTTCTCCTCTGGTTATAATTATGAATGGTGAAGTAGGAATAAACTATATCCGCCTCCCCCAACTATAATTATCAGGGTTTATTGTAACTTATTAGGCATAACCATTACAGTTTATCCATATATCCATATTAAAAAGAACATGTTATTTTTCAATTTTTTTTCTCCTTCAGGCAAAGAACGAGGGAGCTTTCGACTTTGCCTTTGTGGACGCCGACAAGGTGAACTACTGTAACTACCATGAGAGGCTGATGAAACTTGTAAGAGTTGGAGGGCTTTTGTGCTATGACAACACTCTCTGGGGAGGATCTGTCGCGGTATCTGATGAGTCTCTGGTCCCTGTTTCGATGAGGCCTTCCAGGCGCGCCACTATGGAGCTCAACAAGTCCTTGGCGGCTGATCGGCGTGTTCAGTTGTCTCAGGTGGCGGTTGGCGATGGACTCACAATCTGCAGGCGCCTCTACTGATGTTTTTTTTTTGTTTTGGTTTTCTGAGACAGTTATGTTGAAAGTGTCTCATAATAAACAGATGATGATCATGTTTGTTCTATTTTAAATGACTATAATTATAATATAAAATAAAAGGAAGATTGTTTTTGAACTGCTGAAATATTGGACAAACTTTCAGTTCTTGTCATAGTTGTCTTGGCGACGCCTAGGCGCCGCCTAGGCGACTAGGCGGTCCAGATGGACCTAGGCGACCGCCCGCCTAATAGCATGTTAATTAAGCGGGCGCCTAGGCCCGCCTAGCCCTCTACGCCTAGCCCCCCTTAATCATGCCTAGCCCGCCCAATCCCTCGCCTAACCTTAAAAATAAAAGACAAAATAAAAAACACACGATCAAAAGATTGAAACATCACCTACCCTGCGGTCAACGGTGCAGCGAATTCTCCCAGTCCCAAGTAAGTCTCTATTGATTTTTTATCTCTCCCTCCTATCTCTCTTCAAAATTTCTGAACTCATATCTCATTCTCCCTCAATCTCTTCCCCCTTTTTTCCTTCTTTAATGCTACTAGGGTTAGATTATATTAGTTTTGTTGAAATGGACATGCACCAATAAATTACTTTCATATGTTCTTTATTTATAAATAACATTTCTTCATTTTAAGTAGTATTCTTGAAAAAATTAAAGAATGGATAAACAGATAAATAACTTTAATATAATTACTAATTTAAATAATAAAATCTTAATTAAGCGCTGCCTAGGCGGCTGGCCACCGCCTAGGCTCGCCTAGCCGCCCAGACAACTATGGTTCTTGTATGCGTACCTGTTGAAAGATGAGATGGAAAATATAATGCTCAGTCCTTTTTTAGCAATCATTGTAGCCTCCACACCTTTTGACTTTTTTTTTTTAAGTGTATACTTCCACAAAAAAAAATTTTACAAAACCGAAACACATGTGCATGAATGGAATGTATATAATTGTACATTTTTTGTTTGATTGAATATATATAAAATGTGAATAAGATATTGATAATTATTATATAAAAGGTGGGAAGTAATTTAATGTAAGTAATTGATTAATAAAAAATGTGATGACATGTAAATTTTCTAGTACCAGAGCAATGGGTGGAATAACTTAATATTTTAGTAGAACATTTCTTGATAAAACTACACCCACATATTTCTACCAAACAAATACATTTTTTAAAGCTTAGTTCACCCTTATTCAATCTTATTTCACATCTATTCTTCCATTCGCAAAATAGGGGCTGCGGTTCTTTTCTCGTCCATTATTCTAAAGAGATTGTGATGGAAAGTTCAGATGTCAAAAATCACAAATATAAAAATTTTGGGCACCTTGTACTTGTCAAAATTCCAATATGTTTTCAAACAATAAAAGCTCATGATAGGGATGATTGATTGCAATTTTCCATAAAACACAGGGACTGTTTCTTAATATATTATCTCTCGGGGGGATATTCTGTAATTGTCCCACAAAATCCGATGGAGATACGGAATTCTTCGTTATTATTTTATTATTAAAACCACCGCCACTCTTCAACGGTGCTGATTTCATCACAACAAAAATAACAAAAAAACAACGTTTTTTAGGGTTTCTTTGGCCCCTTAAAACCCCTCCTCGCGCACTCTCTAGGGTTTATGCGACCGTCTTCTCTGGTGAGTTTCTCTGGTGAGTTCATCTTTCAAAACCCTACCTTTTTCGGTCGAATCTCTTAGAAAACCTAATTTGTTTATTGGGTTTTGTTTTCTGGACTGACTTTTGAGATACGTTGTGTTTGAAAAACCAGAGATATTATACTTGATTGAGGAGAAAGAAAGAGTTAGGGTTTTTTCTCCGATCATCAATGGCGGTTGTAAGTGTGTTTAAATTGATTTATTTGAATTGTTAGCATATTGGGAGCATTCATTTATGAAGTAACTTATTTTATCAACTGTTTTGATTGTGAAACGAATATTTGAAGTGAATTTTGTTGGTTGAATGAGGTTTTCAGGTTGTGGGTATTGTATAGATTTGAAGTTCGATTGCTTCTTAGATTGGTTTGTTTGGGTTTTTTGTTTCTTTGCCAAAGAAGTCTGTTTTCAGCTTTATATGAGGGTTGGAAAAGTTTTCCCTTATTAGATTAGTATGTTTTGAAGTGAATTTTTGTTGGTTGAATGAGGTTTTTAGATGTGGATGTTGTTTAGATTTGAAGTTTGATTGCTGCTTAGATTGGTTTGTTTGGGTTTTTTTTGTTTGTTTGTCAAATAAGCCTTTTTGTGTCTTTATATGTGGGTCAGCGAGTTTTCCCCTTTATGCAACTAAATGAATTCCACGAGTCATAGGTAGATAATGAAATGGTGGAGAAAAATAAAGCTTTTCATGTCAAAGGAGTTAACAAGGTTGATGAATAAGGGAAGAACATAGATAGTTATTCAGAAGATGGTTTTGAAGTTGATGGAAATGGAGACCCTTATACCGAGTTTTATAAAAAAAATTCATGGAAGGCATCACCAACTTTATTGACTAAAATGGATCACTACATGCAAGAAGCTCGAATGAAAGTTATGAGTGGTTAATGGTGAGGTGTTAATAGTGCATATGTTATGGCTGGTTCATCATACAATATGCCATTAGCTAAATTTTGGTTCTAGAGAACAATTTACTTTTAGATGTGTTTTGTTTTTGTGCCAAAGTGTCAATTGATCTTATTTCCAACTTTTAGTAAATGAGCTTATTTCCTACCTGCCATGTTCTATTATTAATATTATTGGTCCCTTGAGAGGAGACAAAAATGCAATGTTTTAGTTTTTTTTCTTCTTATTGTATACTTCTGTTTCCATTTGTTTAGGCGGCGTAGGCCTCAAGTTGTTTTACATATTATTGCATGGGTTTCTTCTCTCTCTTTATCTTTCTATTTATCTTGCCATCTCCTTTGTTACTTCGATGGTTGTCCTCTGTTTAGACCGGTGAAATTTATTTTTAATTGTTTGCAGACTACTGAAGCTGTGAACCCAAAAGCATACCCTTTGGCAGATGCCCAGCTTACAATAACCATATTGGATCTTGTCCAACAAGCTGCGAATTATAAGCAACTTAAAAAGGGAGCTAATGAAGGTAACAGATTAATACTTGGTTTATATTGCTTTACTGCAAATCTTTGTTCAATATTCAATATTTTTCTTGGTGGACCTATTTGGACCCTTTGCTTTCAACTGTGGTTTCTCCAGCTACCAAGACACTGAACAGGGGAATCTCAGAGTTTGTTGTGATGGCTGCTGATACAGAGCCACTTGAAATTCTCCTCCATCTCCCTTTGCTTGCTGAAGACAAGGTATTTACTTGATACTTGTGTTTTTAAATAGTGAATATACTATATGTTTGGTGCCACCATAATAAGTAAACTTCATTTCCACCATAGCAGATAATGGCAAGTGTACGAGTTTTTGTGGTGGAATGATATCTGTTATTTTTGTTACAAACAAGGCAGCCAAGATCCAATGGGGAGGCTAAGATTTGTAGATTACCAGATTACTATTTCAAGTTCAGTGCTACATGTAACTCACCCAAAACAATCAACATTTCTAACAGGGTGATTTCTGGGTTGCTACTAAGAAAACCTAAAATTCACATGACAATTTTTTTTTATAGTAAATCACAACAAATATCACCAGGATCATAATTCCACTGGCATCAAAATGCACATATACATGATCTATAAGATAGAAATTTAAATATAATTCTTAAACCTGAATTTGACTGTGTTGTGGGACAATTAGAATATTAACAGGAACTCTAATAAACTGTAACTGTAAATATAAAAAGAGGAATCTTTTAAAATCATTCCTTGGTAACAACTATGCTGACTTAGGTCTCCAAAACCCTAATCACCCATAATGGAAATCCGTCCATTAAATGGAAATGGCTTTCATCAAGTGTTGTAGTATTTCTCTAATAGATCTATCTTGCTTGAGCCTACGTGTATTTAGACGAGTATTGAAAAAGTTTGAGAGTTTGTTGATCAAGATAGCTTTCCTGATAAAAAAGATTCTTGCATGGTTTCTGGATGTCTTTCATATTTTTAATTTCCAATGTGACTCTTGGAAAAAATTTGCATTGTAGCATAATTTCTATAGAGTTTCTAATATCTGTGGCACCAAGGATCATTTTTTTAAGTGGAATTTATGTTTATAGAAAGTTCAAATGTTGTATTTCTGGTATCCATGCATTAGTCCTGAACATCTTTTGTTTCACCTACAAGTGAATTGCGATGTCATTTACTAAACCATGCCTTGAATTTTTTTTCATATATAATTGTCTGTCCATGAGTCGATCAATGTGAATCTGACATCTACATTACAGAATGTGCCGTATGTCTTCGTTCCGTCCAAGCAAGCTCTTGGTCGGGCGTGTGGAGTTACGAGGCCGGTGATTTCCTGTTCCGTCACGAGCAATGAGGGCAGCCAGTTGAAATCTCAAATACAGCAACTCAAGGTGCCTACCCTCTCTCTGGTTTCTTGTTTGATCTAATATTCTGACAGATTTTTTATATCAATACATTCTCAAAGGATTCCCATCGGTACATGCACGGATGAATGACAAAACTGAGTCAGTAATGTATAGTCAGTGGAGTGTTTTTAACTTTTTGGTGAACACGTGTTGTTCATCCATGCACATGCTGATGGAAATCCTATATACGAAACTTGGCCTATATTATACTAATATGCTTCTCTGAATACCAAACCAAGTATATATACTGATATGCTGTTTCTTTCACAGGATGCCATTGAGAAGCTCCTCATCTAAAATTTACGATGATATGCCGAGTGATGGGTCTCTAATGGAGTAAGCTTTAATGCTCTCCAGAGGCTTGGATGGTGCTGCTATTGTGTTTTTTCCCCCTTTTTGAATGTCAGATTTATGTATCAAGGACCTTAGGCAGTGTTAAGGATTGTTCTGATGCCATTTCTTTTTTTATTGTAGTGGAAATCTTTGCTTTATGAAACAATAGCAGGTTTGTGATGCTATTGTGAAGAGTGTAACCAAGGAATGGAATTTGTGTTTCCATATTATTATGCCATTGATCCTAGATTACCCTTATTTATGGGTTCTTTTGGTTAGTATGACTAAAGAGAGTGACCATCTCATCTTGGGTAGGGATGATACTGGGATGAGTTATTTGCGTAAGCCTTCCTGACCCAGCCCTAATTGGGAAGAGTATGGTTGTCAGTGTCTTACTCAGGATTTTTGTTTGGTCAATTATGTGATTTAAGACATACATATTTTGATTTTTTTTATGATGTGTTTAAACTAATGAATATATTTTATTTACATATAAAAAAGGATTTACGTACTCACAATCGTACTCATATTTTTTTTCAGTTTTCTATAATGTAAGATATACTAAGATAGTTTAGCATATACTTATGCTTAGATTACTGTCAATCATTATGTTAGTGATGTGGTGTGGTGAATGAAAACGGAGTTAAAAAAATAGATTGAGTATATCAACACCCTTTAACCATCAAGCAAGTTAGGGTTCAACTTAGATGGATCCCTTAAAACTCAAATCTTATAGAGGCATGTTTGGTTGACAAGTGGGAAATTGAGATTCTTGTAAATCTTAGGATTCTAAATACAGGTGATTGAGATTGTGAATCATGTCAACCTTTGTTTGGTAAGGAAACATGATTCACTAAACATGATTGAGATTCTCAATCTCAATCATGTGTTTAGGTAATGCATGGATTACAATATAAAAAATATATATTTTTAAAAATATCCAATATATATATGTTAGATGTATTAAATATATATATTAAAATATATATCGCCCCCGTATATGGGAGCCGATGGGGTGCGGTCGTGCGACACAAGCACCCCGTCGTGCGCCCAAGTCGTGGACCGTGCGATCGATGTTCTCGCCATCGCACAGTCGCGATCGCACGGTCCATGTTTAAAACACGTCGACCGTGCGATCGACGAAAACATCGATCACACGGTCCACGTAAGGGGCGCACGACGGGGTGATGATGCATGGACCCGTGTCGCGGCCCGTGGTCGACGACCGCACCCGTGTATATATATATATATATATATATATATATATATATATATATGAAAATGATTGCGTGCGGCGAACGGCAGGTGCGGCCGCGACGTGGGCCGTTCGATCGCGGGTCCATCGCATCCAACGGTCGAGATGAATCGCCCCCGACCGTCCGATGCGATGGACCCGTGATCGACGGCCCGTGATCGCTGCCGCACCTGCCGTTCGCCGCACGCAATCACGTCCCTATATATATATATATATGAAATATGTCGAGTGATGCAGTGCGGCGAATACGGCAGAATGCGGCCGCGACGTGGGCCGTTCGATCGCGGGTCCATCGCATCCAACGGTCGAGATGAATCGCCCCCGACCGTCCGATGCGATGGACCCGTGATCGACGGCCCGTGATCGCTGCCTGCACCTGACCGCATTCGCCGCACGCGAATCACGTTCCCTATATATATATATATATATATAGAGGGAAGTGATTATGGTGCGGCGAATGCGGTCGGGTGCGGCGAGGGCCGTCGATCACGGGTCCATCGCATCGGACGGTCAGGGTGCGATTCACGTCGACCGTTGGATGCGATGGACTCCGCGATCGAACGGTCCACGTCGTAAACAGCACCGGCCGCACCCGCCGTTCGCCGTACCTAATCGCTCGCGTGTGTATATATATATATATATATATATATATATATATATATATATATATATATATATATATATATATACACACACACACACGGACGCGCGCGCGCTCCCGATTACGTGCGGCGAACGGCGGGTGCGGCAGCGATCACGAGTCCATCGAACGGTCGGGTGCGATTCACGTCGACCGTTGGATGCGATAGACCCGCGATCGCACGGCCCACGTCGCGGCCGCACCTGCCGTTCGCCGCACCTAATCGCCGGCATCGCTGTCGCATATATATATATATATATATATAGGGACGTGATTGCGTGCGGCATTCAATCAATAAGAACTTCCTTATTTATATATTATATAAATAAAGGAGGATTTATAAACAGGTGCGGCAGCGATCATAGATATTATATTATATTAAATATATATCTACATATATTATTATTAAATATATTATGGGCAAGGGAGATGAAAAGCGTAAAATGTTTAAAATGTCTTTTTTTTTAATCCACTTGATTGGAATTGGGGGAATACATTTTAATGAGGATCCCCAATCCCCCTAATCAAATATTTCTAATCCCACTCTCTCAATCTTAATCCCCATTTTAAAATATATCCAAACAACTTATTGGGTCCATCGCATCAATACTCCTATTCAAACAAGGACGTTCAACTTGAACCCGATCCCCAATCTAAACCTAAATCTAAATCTGGGGGTGTTATTTAGGGTTCGATTCATCTCGACCGTTGGATGCGATGGATCCGCGATCGAAAGATAATAAATTATAGGGGATAGTTAATTATCGGCCCACGTCGCGTTTAAAAAAGCCGCACCTGCCGTTCATAACTCACCCCATGCCGCACGCAATCATCGCCGAGGCTTATATATATATGGCTGGTCTCATATATATATGGGGGGATATATAGTCTACAAGTATCCCCAACTTTGACCCAAACCTTGGTCACCTTCTTTCTTTTACTATGAACATGCCCTTTGTGATCTATTCGACCAAGTGGTGGGTGATCATTTCGTTCCTTCTTGCTTCACCCAAAATATTCGGCAATGAGAATCAAAACCATATTTTTTACTGTTATGTGAACCCAGGTCGTGGCTTTACTCAACCGTAACTTTGGCGAACTATGATTCAATAAATCCAACCTCCTTATCAACGAGAGGTGGACGACTATGCCAATCCAGGTCGGTAGCTGTTCGAAATTACCTCGTAGCCGTTCGTATCGATCACATCAAATAATATACAAATTCACATTGTATAGAAACTCATAACCATAGTGTTGAACCCTTCTTTTCGACACTCTTCCATGGCCTTCCATCCACTACCTCCAGAAGCTCCTAAAACCAACCAAAAAAAAAAATTCAAGTCAACATCATTCAACATATTCATCAAACAACAGATCCTTGAAAAAGAAGAATCATGCAACATGTATAAGTCATCAATCTCCAACTCAGTGACAAAGTAAGACATATAATGAATTGAAATCACATCCATTCCCCTAGTTCAGTACACTAATAATCCCTCATGTTGAACCAACCCGTCGGAGAGTACAGACTCCGTGACGGATGGACTCGCAGAGAGCTCTTCCCTTCCTCGAGAGCCTGGAGTGGCTGCACTTGGCCTTGGCAGTGATGGGCAAGGCGTGGTCATCAAGGGGGAGGTGGAGTGAAGTGCATGGAGTGGAAGAGGGAGAGAGAGAGATGGGGATGGCTGTTGCGGGTGAAGGCAGAGGCAAGGGAGGAGGTGTAGGAGATGTGGGTCTTGGTGAGGGCAGAGGAGAAGACGAGGGAGGAGAGGAAGGGGTGGCCGGAGTAGGAGTAGAAGGAGATGAGGTGGTTGACGAGGAGGGTATAGCGGAGGGAGTCGCCACTGCCGACCCATGCGAGCTCTGGCATGCAGCCTTCCCCGTCTGAGCGAGCTCCGGCGCGTGGTACTGAATAGAGATTCAAAACCCTAACAAAGTGAGTAGAGCTGGTAAACGAACCAAGTCGCTCGGGCTCGGCTCGGGTTCGACTCGGTTTGAGTTCGTTGAGGCTCGTTCATTTAAATAAATGAGCGAGTTTGAACAAGTTTTAAAGCTCGGTTAGACTCGGAACCTGGATCGAACTTCATTTTGTGTTCAAATTCGACTCGCTTGTGTTATAAAAACTTAATTGAAGCTTCACTAAACTACTTTATAAAATCAAAACATTAAATTAATACAAAGTTATGCTCGTTTAAGCTCATGAACTTAGCTCATTTAGGCTAAAATTATATTTTCAATATCTAAAAACCCTAAAATAAAAAAGAATGTTAGGCTCGTTGAGGCTTATGAGCTCGGCTCGGCTCGACTCGTTTATAAACGAGCCGAGCTTGAACATGTCAAAGCTCGGCTCGTTTACCACATCTAAAAGTGAGATGGGGTGGATTTGCACTGTCCATGCCTTAACATTTATAATGTGGTGGGTTTGAAAGTTTTAAAAAATGGGTTGGATGGGTTTCCAATCGGGATGGGATTCTTGTAAATGGGGGTGCACATATCATTCCCCTAAATTATATCCTCTACACATAAAGTACTGAGTAGAAATTGTGCATCAATTAATTTGCTCTCTTTTATATTACACACATTCATTTTGGGGGTAAAATTGGTGTTTAAAAAACTTGTGCATATTCATAACAAAGAAGTGGTTGAAAATTTCCAAAGCTTGTATTCATGGATGCCACTACAATGTGTGGTACACTCGAACCAAAAAAATCTTTAACCTTGCCAAAAAAACAACAATTCATCCAAATTAACTAGCAACGGTGAATACTGTGAATTTGATGAGCCACTATGCATTTAATGGAAAAATGGGTAAAATTTTCAATGAGGATTCACATCAAAAACTCCTCAGTGATTTATGTGTAAGACACACTCATCATAGTACAATAATACAATCAATCCCCTTAAATAGGAATAACTGAAAATCGATAAATAACAGAACCACCTCTTGGTAGGTTGTAGAGGCACTCTATGTTCACTAGGGAGTGGCGGGTCCCGTGGTGGAGTTGTACTCCTGTTTGATATGATAATATGTTACCAAACAAAAAATGATGCATGAATTACAATTTTGTATTCGGCAGATTGTGCAGCTCGGTGCCAGCTGAATCTGCGCAGAAAATCTTGTGTTTCTTATGATGTTAAAGAGGTCAGATGAGCTCCTTCACTTTGGTTCTAAGGATCGGCGTTTTTTAGCCTCCTTTCGATCCTTTTCGCAAATGTTCCAGCAAACAGCAAAGGGAAAGCTATGGTTGCATCACAGTGAACCTGATTCACCCAAAAAGAATGATATTAAGAACTACTAATACTGCTGCTACTACTACTACTGCTACTACCTGCATAGCTGACAGTGTAATAACTTGAATTAACAAACTTTGAAGTCAATAGGGGCACTTGGAAAATAGATGGGAGCTTCTAAGGCCTCATCCTGTAAGCGGATAAGTGTTGGGATTAGGGGTTAAGTGACACAATAAGTAATTAAAGAACAACTTATCATGTTTGTTGTGTTGTAAAAATAAAAAAAGGATATGAATTCCACATTTCTTTTTATTTTTTTGGCTAAAACTGATATGAGTCCTAATCTTTTAAAACAGCTATAAGGATGATGGAACAGCTGCTTAATCTCCTCCACATGGCATCCATTTGGAATCAAACTGTTTCTGTTTCTGCAAAGTCAATTTTTACATAATCGGTTCCAAATGGGTGTTTTTAAATCTTAACTTTTGATTTTTGATTTTGGTTTTTATGTGTTAGAGGTCAACAAAAGAGTTTTTATGAAAAAACCAATTTATAGTAGCTTTTAGAAAAGACTTTTTAAAAATTGGTTCCAAACAGGACCACAACCACCAAGTATCATCACCATATATAAAAATCATAGGATATAGAAGACTCGCACACCTTCACACTTTGAGCAGTGCCACTTATCTTTCCCCAAGACACAGCTTCATCCGGACGTGCCCCAGAATCGCTCCCATCAAACTCTTGTGCAGTATTGATGAAAACTGCATAATCTGTGCCATTACGCATCATATTGGCATTGCAGATGTGGTGCTTCGGCATGCCCCCACCCAGAATTATTATGCCCGTCTTCCTGGATCTCTCATGGATAGCTTCGCCATTCATAGCCGCTATATCTGTTGAAACATTACACCCAAATGCCAACTTTGACAACACAGTAGGGAAAATAGAAAAAAGATTGATAAACCATATAGATAATATACCTTGCACAATATCGATAACTAAACCAGGATTGCGGATTGAGTGGACGTATAACATGTCTCCCAGTGAACCATCAGTCAAGGCTGGGCAGAATACTGGAATGTTGTTCTGTGAAGGTATAGAAATATCAACAAGAAACAAATAACACTTCAAAAGAACCAGAAGCATATTTTACGTGTAAATAAACTAAATTCTGGACATAATAGAATGAATACGTGGAGGTACTGGCATTTTGAAATGCTTGTTCGGATGAAGAGGTCAACATGTTTTTAATTAAAAAAAAATCTTCTTTTGCTGTATGAAAAATTCACACAGTAAATGTCCTAAAGGGAATAGAAAAAATGGTTTTAATATTATTGATATTTTCAACAACATTATGCCCCATGAAGGATAAGCTCTGAATTTTTGAGATCTAAGCCATGCCGTGACATTCTCTATAAATTTAGTTCATATTGCATGTTTACCTTGAAAGCCCAATACAGGTATGAACTTTCATTATCTATTTCTTGGCCAAGGCGTGCAATCACTTTTGATGGTGTCCAGAGTATATTCTGTGGAGCGGAAAAAAGGAAAGAAAATCAGTCAGTAAATGACAAGAAACATAATACCCCTTATAATATCATATAAATTCCTACGCCTCTCAGGATTAGGGATCCTATAGACCATCCAACCACATGATATGACAAATTCATAATGGTCCTCTAAAGACACACATACATCTACAAGCATGGACACATTAATCACACCATATGAGTGACGCGTGCAACACACACTCATCTACATGCATGGAAATACTCATCATATTATATGAGAGATACATTAGCAACTAGCGAGTTTGGGCAGCATTTGGAAATTATGCTTTTGCAGGAACCATACTTAATCTAAACTCTATTCTCTAAATGCCCCTAGTGGTCCCAGCTTTAGAAAAAAGTGAAAAACAGCTTTCAGTAATTAAAAAAATAATTCTTAAGTGATGTACAAAAATATGCTTCCTACAAAGTTGATTTCAAAAGTTGCTTTAATTTATATAAATAATAAATAAATAACTCATTTCCAAATGCTACATTCAATAAGAGATGCACTGAGCAAGAACGACCACATTATGTAGTGTCCAGAGACAGGCCTACAAGGTGCAAACACCAATATATTGCATGCCTCATACCACACTTAATATAATGTAATGGTATGCTACAACACTAACAGCTGATCAGGCTGTGATGATGGAAACTTTGAATTGTGATGTACTTTTTTTTTAACATTTCCCAGCATGTCATGGTTTATACAAAAAAACAACAAATGGTAGACATATGACACCATATATAACTATACAATCAGAAAGGCCTAAATGCTATATATCTAAACAATTAACGACTCAATATTTCACCACATACTATATTTAGCCACAAACAGAAACAGGAAAATAAGATTAACAATTTTAATATAAAGTGGAAGAACATAAAACTGTAAATTTACAACATATATAGAGTTTACAACAGTATGAAAGCAACGGGATTCAGTATATATCTGGGCTTAAATATCTTAAGTTCCTGAAAAACATCGAAAGAATACCTTCTCAGACTGCTCTTGCAGCATCTTGTCAAGGATAGGCATGATCCAATCTTCAAATTTGCAGTAGTTGTCATTAGGCACCAACAAGTTTCCAATTCTATTCAACCCTTTTGAACGCAAGTATGCACCAGGTAAAGAAAAATCTCCTCTGAATGTGGGTGCAAGACATTTAATAAGGTCCTCTTCTATGCCACCAGCAGTAGTAACCACTACATCTACCTGCATCAATAACAAGTATAATACAATAGTTTACTTATTACATAGACCGTTTATGAAGAAAAGTTGATAATCATATTAACAAATATCATGATCAGAAGGCTTGAAAGTGCAGGAGGAACCTGATAATATTATAGTATCTCTATATACCATAATTATTATAAGGTTCAAGATTAAACTCAACTACAACCAGTATTATAAATATTAGTTGCCAGGCATTACTCGAGACATAGAATAGCAAGACAATGGCCACATGTTATGGAACCACTGATATATATTTTTTCCTTTTAAAAACACTGATACATATGAGAATGGAATATAATGAAAAGATGAAAAGGAGAAAGTGATGAGCAAAGATACTGAAGATTTTCACAAGGAGAAATTCAGAATTTTCTTAACAATATAACAAAAACTGAGATATAATTGATTTTCCTCTCCTAATATCCTTGTGTCAACCTCATAAATCTCATCTTCATTTATCTTATTTTTTTTAAGGGAATGTTGGGACGATATTATAATTAGAAAGCTCCCGAACAAAAGCATCTTCATTTATCTTGATGAACCCAACAAATAACCTCAAAATTATTGATTGACGGATTTGGAATTCATAATTTTTCTAATCATAAAAAATAGGCTCCTATGAACTCCAAAACTTGGAATATATCCTTTAGATCAATAGAGAAATCATATTGAACATAAAAAACCAAACCTTAGAAAACTAATGGATGGTAAACCAACCGATGACCAAAATAAATCCACAAACAGGTAATCTAATCCAATCAAAATTCCAACTGGATACCTTGTATTTAAGTTGCATTTGGAGTTGATTCTAGCATTAAAACCCCAAAGCATGAACTATATCCTAAGACCAGTTCAAATAGGACTCTATTGACCTGGAACCACTTCAAATACAAGGTATTCATTTAGGTTGTGCTTCATAACTGACCTATTTTCATGGGCGATCAAGCAAACTTGTTTGTAATTGATATTACATTAAAAACACTAATATCAGATACAGATGTTTTTTACATAAGTAATGGATATGATCTTAAATCATTGCCCTTTAGGAGTATCTAAATTCTAAAGTTTGAACAACAATTTTAAAGGAACCTTTGCACATGAAAATATAGCTTGTATCCAATGGCCAAAAATAATTATTTCTGTGCATTTTGTGAAATGCAATGGTGCGTTCAATCCAGGAAACTGAGCTTGGGGTTAGCCGGCTAGCCACCCCCCCACATCCAATAAGGAGGTCAAGGGATCTTGGGGAGCACTGATTTTAAAATATATATATATATCAGGCACCCATCGCGGATTGAATAATGAAACAAATAGAAAGTTCAACTAGTCAATCAGAATTGTGGAGTTACCAATGGACCAAGCACACTATATATATATATTGTAATAATATATGTGCAGAAGGAACTAAATCCAAATGGCAACAGATAGGTAATTTCCAACAAAGAGAACCATTTATTTCTCTAAGCATTCAACACTGAAATCAATAGAAATGAAAAACATCCTACTATGCCAATGACTAACCAGTCGATGTTGGGTGAGATTCCGAATATTCTCCCGAAGACCTGAGGATATGAGATTGGATGTAAAACCCAAAAATATTTTGCACTTGACAGACTCTCTGTAAGCTGGGTCACGTTCATGATCACTGCAATCTTCTACCGGCTCCTCATGAGAAAGCCTCCAATCTAACTTCAAACCATAAAAAGAAACAGGCATTCAAAAGAGTGAAAAAGTGCATAAATTATTAATTCCTTAAAACCAAAAAAAAAATCATTTTCCGAGTGAAACAACTATGAGTCAAAATTCATATAAAAGAGAACATTATAAAGAAACACAAATAGGAAATAAAAACAACCATGAAACTCCTTCTCTAAATTCATAGATTATTCCTTTCGTGATGAAAGATTGAGCTATCATATTAAAATGGAGCCCCTCAACAAAATGAAGAAGAGAGATCTCCGATTACAAAAGAATAATAAAATGAAAATCAAAGGTTACCAAAGAATCCCTCGCCTAAGGAAACGAGATCAATTACCCTCTCCACCTTATCCCCATGACATCAGAACCTTATCTTCTCCTATAAGTACCTTAACTCAAACCCCTTTAAAAAGTCATAATGGCCGTCCAAATGTTTTCCTTGTATGATCGTTTCCTTCGAAAAATGCACTCAATTGCGGGCAAGACCATTGGCTAAATACACTGCATGGGGAATAACCTTGGAACTTAGCCTTATTACTATGATCCCTCTTTGTTCTTTTTTTCTTTTTTCCAAAATCACTCCCACATTTTTCATAGTTTATACTTTAAGTAGCAATAACAAAAGCTACTTTATAACCCATAAAAAAACAAAAGCTACTTTGGGTCCGTTTGGATATGAGTTTATGTAGATTCTGCATTTGAAAAGCTAAAAATTCTCAAACTCAGATCTAAACACATTTTCAACGTTTAGCTTTTCAAAACACATTAAAAACCTTGCGGTTGAAAATCTAATAAAACATAGATTTTCAAAAGTTAGGTTTGAAACATAAGATTTTAAGAATCTCAGTATTTCAACCTCACAACCAAACGCACCCTTTATTTGAAACCGTAGACAAGCATTCAACATCACTCCAACTTAACTATTTAAATAAAATAATCCAAAATGAAAAAAATGACTTCCAAAAGCCAAAAAATCCAATTTCTAGCAAGCAAATCACCCCAAATTCAAATACAAAAATCAGTTTCAAAACCAAAATTACCTCTTCCTCGAGAAAAAAAATTACCTCAAAAAAAAAAAATCACAACTCCTCACATAATGTTAGATGTACTTCAGTAATAAACAAATAATCACATATTTCTTTCTTGAATATTCAATGAACTTGATCCAACCCAATTACAACTACAGCCAGAAACCCACCTCATAACAAAATTATTACATTAAAAAAATTCAATAAACACATGGGCCCGTTTGGATAGAGGCATAAGCTAATCTGGGGTTTATACCTATTCCAGGAATTGTTGACTTTATCAATGGAATAAGAGATTTTGTGTTTGGTTGTGTTTTCAGTTATTCTCATTGGGAAACGTAATAATAAAGTTGGGTATTTGGTTGATGAAGAATATGATGTGAATAAGGTGTAAAAAATTAATTTGACATGTGGACTCCATTGATGTATAAGAGGTGAAGACAAGTGATTTGATGTGATGACATGTGATTGATAGGTGGGTCCACTTATACCAGTGGACGAATAACACAATTTCATTGGTGGACTTGGAATACAAATACCAGTTTATTCTCTCCTAATTCCGCATATCTATAACCCTTATTCCCTCTACCCAAACACCTTTTTTGTCTTATTCTCCTCTATTCCTCCCCTATTCCACCCCTATTCCTCTAGCCAAACAACCCCATAACTCCCATAACTCGGAAATATATATATTTTTAAAGGTGATTGATAGGTGGGTCCACTTATACCAGTGGATGAATAACACAATTTCATGGGTGGACTTGGAATACAAATACCAGTTTATTCTCTCCTAATTCCGCATATCTATAACCCCTTATTCCCTCTACCCAAACACTTTTTTTGTCTTATTCTCCTCTATTCCTCCCCTATTCCACCCCTATTCCTCTAGCCAAACAGCCCCATAACTCCCATAACTAGGAAATATATATATTTTTAAAGGTAACACAAAAATATTAAACAAAAATCCATTAAAAAATGCATAAATTCAAAAATCTTTTATGCTAAAACTTAAAAAATGAATTGAAACCTAACAAGCTCCCATAAAAACTAATTTCAACTAAATTCCATAAAATTTCTGAATTTTAAAAATACAATAAAAAGTCAACTTTTCTACCGTGAGAATCCAAAAAAAAAAAAAAAAAAAACTACAACCTACCATAAACAAAAATCATTTTTTGGAAGAAAGAACAAAAACCTTTTTTTTGCAGAGCATATTGTAACAAATATGAAAAACTAAACCAAAAATAAGTTTATTTTTCAACTATATCTAATAAAAAAATCCTGACCATAATAAATATCACAAAAAATAAAGAATACAATAAGAACCCCCCGAAACAAAATATCCAAAAAAAAACCAGAAAAAAAATCCATGTTTTTTTTCCCAACCCTCACCATTAGATTCCAACAAACCCAGAAACATTTTTTTATATTTTTGTAATGTTGGCCCAAAAATAAAGAAAGAAGGCACCTTATAAAACAATAAATCCTCAAACCAAAAAAATCCTAAATTTCACAAAACCTCACAAAATATATATTCAAAATTTCAGCAATCTTGGAAAAAAAACCCAGAAACCGAAAAAGATTGTCTTACGTAAAAAAAACACAAAAGGAGATATTTTTCATTTTTTATATTAAAAAAACTCGATTTTTGGCCCAAAAAAGATGAAAAAAATGCATCTTTAAAACAAATAACAACCCAAAAAATCCTAAATTTCACAAAACATATATAAAAAAAAATTCCCTACAATTCAAACAAATCCAGAAACCGAGAAAGATTTATTTACATAAGAAACACAAAAAGCATCTTTTGAATCAGAACACGAACTCACCATCTGATTCACGACTTCGATGGCCTCTCCGAGCCTCGAAGCCTGGAATCCGGTCGTCGACATCGACTTCAGCAACCCATCGAAGTCGACGCCGCGATTGAAGTCGTACCCTTCGATCCTCTCAAGCTTCCCTTCCAGGCTCTCCGACTCCTTGAACACCACCGACCGGACCGCGGAGAGTAATTCCCGATCTTTCGCCGGCGAACCCATCTTCCTCGTCTCCTTTCGAGCAGGGGCGACTCGAATCGCCGATTTATTGAGTTCGAGTCGGAAAAGTGGGGTTTTAGGTTCGGTGAATTACCCGAAATGCCCTTGCAAGTGTACTTAGCCCCCGTTTGGAACGGGATAGTTTTTATTCTAGGGTATAGATTTATCCAAGTATAAATGAGTATAAATAAGGATAAAGTGATTTTGTGTTTGGTTGTATTTTGAATTATTCTCATTGGTAAACGTAAGAATAAATGTTTTGTTGTTTGGGTAAAATGTGAATAAAGTATGGATAAGGATTTATAAAAGGTAAAAAAGTAATGATAGTTGATTTGACAGTTGATTTATAAGAGATGATGACAGTTGATTTGACAGTGGGCCCACATATTCTTTAGGTGGAATAACCTAGAATAACTTTTATTATAGGGGTTGATTGGAATTCCTATACCACTTTATCAAGGTTTATTCTGACATAATTTATCTGAGGTTCTCCGGGGTAAACAAACACCTCCAAATACTTATCCGGGGTTATCCGGGGGGTTATTCTCGTTCCAAACGGGGGGTTAGGGAATCCAAGTGAGATGCACGTGAACAGATGTTTTGGATAACATAAATTATTTTAAAAGTTATTTTTGTTGAATGGTGCTTTTAGATTTAAAATTTAATAATGAAATTTTTGTTATTTAAATAATCAAATATATGTGAATAAAAAATTTAAAAAATGATTTGAACTTATTGATTTTTAAAAGATGGATTTATAAAAAATCGGGATAGGTAATTTAACATGTAAATAATATTATCAATATAATAAATAAATTGAATGAAATAATACAATTTCAAATCCCGGTATATCTATATTAACTTATTCTCACATATTTTAAAATAGTTATGTCCATTATTTAAAATAAATAAATAAATAGATTTTGATTTTTTTACATTTATTTCAATTGTGGTCCCATCTATTCTCCTATTCAACATGTACTTAAAACAAACACAAAAAAAAATGTGGTTACATAGTTTTTTTACCATCTCATGTGCGTCGGAATATATATTTACATTAACAAGGTATATGTTTTTTTTTTAAAAATTTACATTTTCTATAAATGTATTAATGCAATTCATTAAAGTGTGTGTTTTATTTTATTTTACAAAAATATATATCTCATTATATAAGATATACTATTTTTTAAAAATTGGATTTAAGAAAAAAATTGTATGTAACATTATCCAACGCAAAAATCGGTGCAAGCACAACATAACAAAAAAATTCCTCATTTTCTTTATTTTAGGAAAGACACTCTGAAAAATCTTTTAAAACTTAAAAATATCAAAATCAGTTATTTTTAAAATTATACTTAAAATAATCTTTATTTTACAATTTTAAAAATTAAAAAGACTAATCTACTCTTCTGTAATTAAATCCTTAAATGCCTCTCAACCTTGTTAAAGTATTTCACACTTCTTAACTTTGTTAAATTATTTAATACATTCTTGTATTTATCTAATGACACAAGCGATCAAAATATAATTTGAGATACAAGCTAATATATATTTGGGTTTTTTTACGATGGACTCCATTAAATATTGATGTTTCTTTAAAAAATAAATGTGTATCGATAACACAAAAAAATATGTGAATAAAAATTTCTAAAATATTAGTATAATTTGCTGCATTAGGACTAGGGGTCAACAACGGGCCGGGCTGGCCCGGTCCAGCCCGTTGAAACAGGGCCCAAGCCTGGCCATGGGCCCAGGCCCGCGGGCCTGCTTGGCCAGCGGGCCCGGGCCGGGCCGGGCCGGTACCTGGCGAAAAAATAGTGCCCAGGCCCTGCCCGACGGGCCCGGGCTTGAACGGGCCTCACGGGCCGGGCCTGGGTTCAGGCCTACGGGCCTAAATTCAAAACATTTTATTTTTTATTATACGTTGTTTATTTGTATATAATGTTAAAATAACACAAAATTTAAAATGTAATGTTGAAAAAAATATTTATATCTATTGAATTTTTAAAATAAAAATATTAAATGAATTAATTACTTTAAAAAATGAATAATTACATGTACCTAACTAGGTTGACACCTACATAAATGTTAATAATTGTATAACTCAACTACAATTCAAATAAAAATTACATGTTATTAGTTTATTGGATTGCCCCCATGGGCCTACGGGCAGGGCCCGCAGAACGGGCCTACGGGCCAGCCCGAACAGACCGGGTTCGGGCGGGCCTACGGGCCGGGCCCGGGCCCTAGAACCAGGCCCAAGCCCGGCCCCACGAACGGGCCCGGACCAGGATTTCGGGCCTCGGGCCTGTTGAAGACTCTTAATTAGGACATAGTACAAATTATCATACATTACATTGGGAAATAATCTAATAACATGAGGGACATTTTAAAGATTTAATTACATAAGACTAAATTATCTTTTTTAGTGTTTAAAGTTGTATAATTAGATTTTTTTTATATAATTTTTAAAAATATATGATTTTGGTATTTATAACTTGTTGGAGTTTTTTTGGTATTTTCTTTTATTTTAGAAAAATATTCATATAACCTTTTTAAAATTGGTCGAAAATCATATTACCAAATAACTTTTCCTGGAGTCTATAAAACCCTCTAAAAACATGTCTGGAGATTCAAATAGCCCCTTGAATTAAATTTGAATTTTTTTTAAAATAACCATCCTAAAAAAAAGAATTTTAAATTTCACTCCCAGACTAAAGTTATTGCAAAACTGATCCTCAACCCAGTTTGATCCAGGTCAGCGCACCACTGTGATGCGCTGACTGGGCGGAAATGTGCTACGACGGAAATATAATAACGAAACACGTCTTCATCGTTAGCGCGAACCGCGTGGGGCCCGACATGGCCGGTCCATGCTTTGGAAGACATGCATGCATGCCAGCGGAGGCGTGATCCATGATCACGCCTCAGATGGGAGACATGCATGCATGTCTACCCCCCCCCGCGCGCGCATCGCTCGGGTGATTAATTTTTTTAAAATTTAATTTTATAAAATTAATCAAAGTTATACGAGATATAAGGAAAGTAATAATAATCAATTATTTATAAAATTTAATTATTCAAAGTAATATTTGATTAAAGATTATTTAACTTTGATTTAAAATTAAAATTAAGTTTAAATTTTAAAATTCCTATAAAATTTATGATTTAAAATACAGATAATATTTAAAATTTAATTTTGTAAAAAAAATAAATTAAATAATACTTATCATAATTTTTTTCATGTGTGGGCATGCATGCATGTCTTCCAGAGCACAGGCGGCCACGCCAAGCCCCCGCGCGGTTTGCGCTAGCGACAGAGACGTGATCCATTATCACGTCTCCGTCGTGACACATTCCCGCCCAATCAGCGCGCTGACCGGGGTCAAACTGGGCATAGGTCAGTTTTGCAATAACTTTAGTCTGTGGTCAAATTTAAAATTCTTTTTTTTAGAATGGTTAATTTCAAAAATTTCCCATTAAATTTTGGTTGACATATTACAAATATTATGTGAATATTCTCTCTAATTAACCCTGACTAAAACCATATTATAGAAAAATTCTATACAATATATTAAATGCCAAAGTGACAATTTTATTGGAGATGTACATTAAAATTTTTCATTTTTAATAAATTGTAGGGGGGTTTTGATATACTGTGTTTTCAGTCAGAATTAATAAAAAACAAAATATTTATATAATATATATCATTTGTTAAAAAAAGTTTAACTTATAGAGTTATTTGGATTTACGTATGTGTGGATTTTCAGGGGGTTATATGTACTTTAAGAAAAGTAAGATAGTTATATGGATTTTAAGTAGCCTACGGATGGTTATTTGGATTTTCCATTGTTTAGTCGTTTTTTTTATAAAATAGTAATAATAATAATAATAATAATAATCCCACAAAAAAAAATTCCATCTCGCGACTCTCTCCAACAATTAACAGACGAAAAAACAGTGATTTGGGTTTCTGCCCTTCTTTCCGGTATTCTTTCTAAACCTCTGTTTCTAGACTTGTTTCGATGTTTTGATTGACGGGTACCTCTCAAAAATCTAATCTTTACTCGATTTTTTTCATCTCCGATTGATGATTTCAGCTTACTATCTGGGTTGGAAATTTTTTGGATTTGGGGTATTGGGTGTCTTCGATATCTACTGTTCGAGTTTGATTTCATTGTTGGGTGTGTGAACGTGTTGAGATTTTCCGAGGAGCAGATTACGGAAGAGCTGCTGTGGGTGTTTTGGAATTGAAATTTTGATATCTGGGTCTGCTTGTATTGGCTTTAATGTACTGTTGTTTCTGAAGAGAAGCATTTGTTGCCTTTATAAACTTGATTTGATTCAATAAGGCTTAGTTTTGATAACTGGGTCTGATTCTGTCTGTTCATCTGGGTCACATCCCCTGTGAATTGTTATGAACGTTTCGACTCTGAAAAGCTCATTCAAGTTTGGTTGTCTGGTACAGACATGCATGAAAGATCGTGAATTTCATTGAGGGGGTTTGTTGTCTCTGTAGATTTGATACTATAAGGCTAAGTTTTCAGTACTGGGTCTGGGTCATCCACTCATCCCTCCTGTGAGTAAAGGTGATATGTTGGAAGATTTGGATTTGGATTGTTATGATCGGTTTTGACTGAAATTGGTCATCTGGTACAAAATGCAAAAGATCACTAATTTCATTGAGGGAGGGTTACCTTATTATTAGAGTGATATAAAAAATGAATAGGACAGCATACTTGGTAGAGTGAATGCTGATATCAGGGA
This sequence comes from Acorus calamus, assembly GCA_030737845.1. NCBI lineage: Eukaryota > Viridiplantae > Streptophyta > Magnoliopsida > Acorales > Acoraceae > Acorus > Acorus calamus. Next base: position 6,415,998 of record CM060877.1, on the reverse strand, counting down.
GGCCTTTAATGATGAACTCCGCAATGGACGAGATGAATTTGCTTCATCATCCGCCTGCACATCACTTGGTGATGAGAGACATCGGTGAGGAGATTGATCTTGAGATAGGGCCCGGCGAAGATGACCCATCTTTCACAAGCACCCCCCTCGTCGTCTCTCAAGAACCGACATCGTCTGAAGAACCCGAGGAACAAAAAGCTCTTCTATTGGTCTCTCACACCCCGAGTGAGGACCAAGACTTGACAAAGCTTCAGCAGATGAAGAGGAAGAAGAAAGTGGTGAAGAAGTGGAGGGAGGAGTGGGCTGAGACCTACAAATGGGCATACGTTGACATGAATGAGGGCACCATGAGGATCTTCTGCTCGGTTTGTAGGGAGTATGGGAGGAAGCACAGGAGGAACCCATATGGAAATGAAGGGAGTCGGAATATGCAGATGAGTGCGTTGGAAGAGCACAACAATAGCCTTCTACACAAAGAGGCGCTTCGGCTCCAAATGGCTTCCAAGGACAAAAGCTTGCCCATTGTTGACAGACCCATATACATAAAATGTCAGTATCCCCTTTATGTTATACATATATATGCGTTTTCCTCATTTTGAATGTTGTGGTTGAGTGAAACTGATCTTCTTCAGGCATGGTATTTTAGTGTAGTAGTCTAAGAATCTTGTTTATTCAGATTTTTGTGTATGGTCTAACTTTTCTTTAGATGCTGTTTGATAATGCTTCTATTTGAAATTCAAGTTTTCTATAGTGACCGATATCTCTAACAATATAAAACTCAAAATACATCTGTAAGGTGTCTATTGTGATTTTCGCTTGATTTTTTTATCTTCTAGATCGCATGATTCCTCATTCTTAAGAAGGCCTGTGGGACATCTCGAAAGGCCAATCTGTCAAGCTTCTTTTTTTGAGAAACTCTTTGTACTTGATTACTATTGGTTAATATTGAGGCATGATATGCCTTCATATCCTTGCACAGTTGCCCCGAATTCTCAAGGATATCTATGTTGAAAAATGATTTGAACAATAAACTTTGTCAACAAAACTCTCAACGCGGCATACCTAATTGTGATGTTGGACTGATGTATCCGTACATGGACTTGAACTGGAACCTGAATCACACTTTCCTAGTACATTAATCAATTTAGTGCATCTCTTATTCTAACTCCTCCATGAAACTCCATCAACAACCATGCCCTTGGATTCGGTTAGGTGGATGCCAGTCAAATAATGTGATGAGATAAATGCTTTGACAAGATCACTGATATAATAAAGTGCATGGGGGCCAGAAATAGCCTCTTCTGACTGATTCCATTTGGCTTTGTTTTCCATGTTTTGGGCATCTATTTTCTTAATTAGAATGCCTATCATCTTCTTCTTCAAAAAAAAAGAAGCTTCCATACAGAAGAATTTTTTTCCCCTTGTGTAGTCCGGCAAAATATCAACTGGCCTGACCTTGAACTTGAGCAACCCAATATTACTATTTTTTTGTGAGCCGGGGTGGTGGTGTTTAGAGTTTGATGGCTGATGTAATCCTTGTGTATGTGTGTGTGTGTGTGTGTTTTTGGGGTGGGGTGGAGGTTTGGGGGGGTGGGTTCTGTCCTTGAAGAGTTGGATTATGGTTTAACTCCGCACCATTCTCATGATGTGATGTTTTTCTTTATCGACCACACTCATAAAACATGAAGGTTCATTGGAAAACTATTTCCATGATGACCATTTGAGCTTTCGTAACAGAAACCTTTACTTTTAATGTTCACATAATCATTAGTTGATTCACCCTGAAGAGTTGAGCTAAGTTTGAACGTCTGCTTTTATTTCTTGGTGCGCAGATTCCAATTGCATTGTGCATGTGTAGGACACTAAATTTGTTCTTGTCTGGGGTCTTTTTGTTGGGTACCATAATCAGATAATATAATGTTACAAATCTTATATGAATTGCTCCCATCTTTCTTTCAAAAAAAAAATGTGACAACTATATTTGTTTGAGGCATCTGCTCTTGCATCTCAATAAACATCAAAGTTGTGCATTATATTGAATCTCATTACCAATTTCTCTTAAAAAATTTAATTGCTTTTCTCTGAAACTTTGCAGCTCTTATGTCCAAAACGGCTGGTTCTATAGTTGAGGCTGTGTTCAGGAGAGATCCTCATGATGTCGAGTTTATCCAATCCGTGCAAGAAGTCGTCCATTCATTAGAACCAGTTTTGGTGAAGAATTCTCAGTTACTTTCCTTCTAGGGACAACTTATAATATTTATAAATTTTGTTTTACATATTTCACTTGGGAATTTTAAATTTTCTTACAAGATTTAGTACGTTGTTCTGTTATATTTCAGATATGTTCACATACTGGAGCGGCTGTTAGAACCTGAAAGAATGATAGTCTTCAGAGTGCCGTGGGTTGACGACAAGGGAGAGCCACATGTTAATAGAGGTTTCCGTGTGCAATTCAGCCAAGCATTGGGTCCTTGTAGAGGAGGCCTTCGCTTCCATCCGAGGATGAACTTAAGCATTGCCAAGTTTCTTGGGTTTGAGCAGGTGAACTTTTATGGCTTGTTTTAACAACCCCTCCCCCCCCCCCCCCCCCCCCCCCCCCCCACACACACACACACACACACACACACTAAAGATTTAATGATTGTATTGCCTCATAAAAAACCTTTGCAGTCAATTATATATCAACCCTGTACGAACATGTGACCTGCACTATGATGGAAGACCATTGTGTGAGTAGTAGGATTTTAATTGGTATGGTACTATGGTAATATGCGCAGTTTCCATAACCAAGTCAAATTTCAAAGGACTTTAATCCGTTTTTATCTTTTTGTTGATATTTTTTTTTTTGAGAGAAAGGTGGTATGTGGTCATATAATTTATAGCTTGAACAATTTACCTTTCTTTTCTATACAAGTTGGACTTAGTGACATTCTGGTTGTCCCTAATGTTCTGGCCTGATTATAGTACACACTCAGATTCCACTTCCCAAGTTTCATAAAGATGTCATTTTTGCATCCCAAATCCCATATCGAATTGCATGCCACCAATCTAGCTGAGGAAAGCTGCTTTCACTTGGTATCTTCTTACTGGATTTGAATTATGTATTTATGTGACAATTTTACTACCATCTATGGATCAACCAATTGGGTAATACGGGGCATCCGCTACCCAACAGACAGTTGTGGCATGAGCTATAGAGTTTAATATAGTTTATCTACCATTTCATGTTGCACGTGCAAGATCTATCATCAAAATTTGCTAGTCTTGGTTGAACTTTGATGTGCTAACTATTATGCTGGTGGGAAATAAAAATCATAGCTAATGATACTGACAATTTGAAATGTTCTGCGCCTATTGCTTATTGAGGTGATAAGATTTTGAAGAGAGGAACCAAGCACGTGATACACCTTGCGATTTTTCCAAGTTTTTTGGAATGTTTTCAAGAAGGATGTGGTGGACATGTTGAATGAGTTCCACACTTGCCGCCAAGGATGTGCTTGCCTCAACGCAACGTTCATAGCTTTGATTCCGAAGAAGAGTGGTGTGGAGTGCATCGAAGGCTTTTGGCCTATTAGTCTTCTTAATGGCGCATGCAAAATCAGAGCCAAAATCTTGGCGAACCGTCTCCAAAATGTGATTAAAGACCAATCAGTGTTTATCAAAGGTCGGTCTCTTTTTTTATGGTTTTCCTATTGCACAAGAATGTGTATCCAAGGCTCACAAAGGGAAGAGAAGGGGCTTCTTGTGTAAACTTGATTTTGAAAAAGCCTACAATTCCGTACGTTGGGGCTTTCTTTGGAAGCTCTTGGAGGATTATGGCTTCTCATCTTAATGGCAGTGGTGGCTGAAGGAATGCATCGCTACGGCTTCTCATCTTAATGGCAGTGGTGGCGAAGGCGGTTGGCTATTTTGATTCGGGGAGGGGCCTTCGTCAAGGGGACCCACTTCCCCTTTCCTATTCATTCTCGTGGCAAATTTTTTAAGTAGAATGATTCATAAGGGAGTGGTTGGTGGTTGGATCCGTGGCCTTGAAGTCACTAAAGGAGGGTCTCAGATATCTCACATTCAATACGAATACGCTGATGATACCATTCTTCTTTGCGACGCTAGAGAAAGCAACTTGGAAAGTTTAAAATTTATTATTAAATGCTTTGAAATGGTTTCTCGACTAAAGGTCAATCTCCTTAAAAGAAATTTGGTGGGGATCAACATCTCGTTTGATGAGGTGGCTGCCTTGGCTTTAAGGATGGGGTGCAATGCGTCAAAGTTTCTGATCAGGTATTTAGGCCTTCCTTTTCATACTTGGAATCTCCGAAAATCTGATTGGGAGCCTCTAATCCAAAGATTCGACAAGAAACTTGATAGGTGGAAGGGTCGTCTTCTTAGCTTGGGTGGCCAATTAGTGCTTCTCAAAGCGGTGCTCACGAGTCTCTCTCTCTCTATTTCTTTTCTATCTTCAAGGACCCTTGTGGGATCCTAGGGAAGATGGAGAAAATTCGTCGGAGATTTCTTTGGAACACTACCAAGGAGGGAAATAGGAAGTTTCATCTTGCAAGATGGGATATTGTTTGTGGTGCCAAATAGGATGGCGGCATGGGTTTCCTTGATCTTCGTAATATGAACAAGGCCCTCTTGGGCAAATGGCTTTGGGGGTTGCTTGACAACCCAGATGCCTTGTGGAGTAGAGTGATCCGCGAGAGTTATTACTTGGTGTGCACGAGACCTTCCCTTCTTCCTTGGCATAGAGCCTCTATGTCTAATGTGTGGAGGAATATTTTGGAAGGGGTTGAGGAGATAAAGGAGGCCATCCAACTAGTTCCTGCGAACGGTGTGACAATCCTCTTTTGGAAGGATGAGTGGCTCGATGGTTCCTCGCCAGTATGTCTATTTCCTAATCTATTTCGGGTGGCGCTTAATGAGAGGACGATCTCATATGTGATTCCTTCACTTGTGATGTCAATTCTATTGTTTGGTTGCCAATGCATCATCGTGATCTTAATGATGAGGAGATGGAGGATCTCATTTCACTTCTCGAGTGCCTCCAAAAGGTCTCTCTTAATCTTGAGGAGGACTCGGTTGTTTGGAGGTTGTCCCCTCAGTATGGTTCCTCTGTTTGCTCTTTATATCGGCAGCTTAATAGTGCTCCACTTCCTCTTGACTTGGTTTTAGTGTTTGATTTGGGAATTGCTCTCTCCGTTGAAGATTAGAGGGTTTATGTGACTCCTTTTTATCAACAAAATCCTAACCAAAATGAAACAGTTGATATGGTATAGCGACAGGGATGCATTATGCGGTTTGTGTGGAGTTGGGGAAGAATCGAGAGACCATCTTTACTTTACTTGTTCTTTTAGCACCCAAATTTGGAAGAAGGATGGGGAGGCCCTTGGGACTTCTTGTCCATTTTCAGATATGGAAGGAATATGGAGATGATTCCGGGATAGTCGGAAGAAAGGTGATTGAAGCACTCGTGCTAAGTTCCAATTGTTGGTCCCTCATTGGTCCATTTGGCTAGCATGCAACGAGGGAGTTTTAATGCAAAAAAGAGTGTATTGGGAAAATTCTTGGATCGCCCTCTCCTCGATGCTTTTGGATTGAGTCAAATTCATTTGAGAGGAGCGTTCGCCGATTTCCTTAATGGGGTTTGCTTGGGGGAGAAGATATTTATCATTTGGGCTTGTTTAATTCTTGTATTTTCCTTTTCTTTTTAAAAATGTAAGGAGATCCCTCGTCTCCTACCTTTTGGGGGGTTCTTGGAATGAAATTCTCCTATATTTCCCGCAAAAAAAAAAAATGTATGACATTTATATTATGCTAATTTGAATTTGTGCTTTGTGGGGTTGTAAGTTGTATAATTATCTGTCTCTTTGTGGTTTCAATGGTTCATTCACTCCATTTGTTAGGTTATTTATTATGTTTTTCTAGTAAAAGAATTCACCAATCTGGATAAACATTTTATTGTTGTGATGATTCTATGAACATGTATCCTCCACAGACCCTAAAAAATGCTCTTTCACCTTATAAACTTGGAGGTGCCGGGGGAGGTAGTGATTTTGACCCAAAGGGAAAAAGTGATAACGAGGTATCAGCTTTCTTCTTATGTGCATATTATCAAGTTTAAATGATGGCCTCTGCAAAAAATTTGCATATCTGAAGTGCCTGATACATATCCTTGCAGATAATGCGTTTTTGCCAAAGTTTTATGGATGAGTTGTATAGATATTTGGGTCCTGATCAGGTAAGGAAAAGTATTTGCTATTAATAATTTACCTTGCTATTCAGCACCAATTTTTCAATACATGATTGCAGCGGTTTTTTTATATGATGGTTCTTATTTTTAAGTATCATGTTCATTGCAGGATCTTCCTGCAGAGGATATGGGTGTTGGTCCTAGGGAAATGGGTTACCTTTTTGGACAGTACAGACGCCTTGCTGGTGGTCACTTTCAGGTATTATTTAAACTTATGAAACAGATACTAGATACAGGTGGGTCACTTTGGAATTATCATTTCCTTCTGTTTATTTCTTCCAATTGAATGGTTAGATTGTAATTGAAAACTTCAGGTTATATTGGATTGGTAAATAGCTTTGCTGAACTCATAAGAGAAGGATTACCATATACAGTGGGATTACATCATCTCTGGTCATTTCTTTCCACTTCAATAATTAATTGCAAAACTGAAAATCATGACATTTAGATGGTGGATTTTATTGGTCAAGCACTCATTAATAGAATCTCTATTAGACTGGCATGTACTGGAGCTGTCACAGAAGTTGGATGATGCATGTTATAGTATATTGTTTACCCTGAAATGTTACACTTGTACATTTCTGTAGTGTGATATTGCATTTTTTTGGTATTAGTTAATAAAGGCTTAAGCTCAAAGATTATTTTGCCAATGGTAATCGATAATTACATTTGTTATTAATATGTACTCAATTTGAAAAACTTCCCTGCCATTGTTACATTTCTAAATCATCTAAAATTAGAAGGCTCATTCGAGGACACCTTAACAATCTTGTTTGCAATCATCATGAGCAGCAACCAAATCTCTAGAATTGACCAAAAAGAAAATACAAAATACAAAAAACAAAACAAAAATAAAAAAATGAAAAAAACTAATAAACTTCTAGAATTGTTAAATTGAAATGCCTTTAAAAATCCCTCTCAAAACAATCCCTCGAATATCTTCTTCATTTGCAATCCTTAGATTTTTGTTGGTATCCTTTCTTTTCAGGGAAATTTTATAGGACCAAAGATCTTCTGGTCTGGTTCTAGCCTCAGGACTGAAGCTACTGGATATGGATTGGTACCTTACTTCCTTGATTGACTCTCCTTGTTCTTTCCTTTTTCATATTTTAGTTTAACCTTGTGCTGGTTCCCCCCAGACTGTGCCCCTTTCTACAATTTTATCTTAGTCTGTGTTTTGTTATTTTTTGCTTGAAGCCTCACTACTTTCACTGTTCCCCTTTCTTTGTGGGCAGGTTTTTTTTGCACGTCTCTTACTGGCGGAAATGAATAAAGAACTTAAAGGACTAAGGTCTCCCTCTTCAGCATAAATTGTTTTCAAAGAAAGAATGGAGATGGATGTAAATCTTCTCTTTTGATGTGACCTTAATATCACACGAGAGATCCACAGTTTCATAGTGCCACTGTACTTTTTCCAAGCATTTCTTATACAATCTTTGATGATGATATAATATTTAACTCCTTTTGCAAAATATATGACAGTGTGAATTTTTTCAGACAAGTGGGAGATATAGAAATGTTCAATTTTGCCTGGGTAACAGAGTGAATTTTTTCAGAAAACAAGTAGGAGATATAGAAATCTTTTTATTATCATGTCACAAATGCTAATCATGGCGCCAGCATGAACTTTATCATATAATGCTTTCTGTCCATCTTCAGTATAGCTTAGTTTACTATTGTAGACATTTTTTTTGCTATTTTGTTGGCCTAGGCTTTTCTGTTAATGTTGTTAATTGTCCTTTACATCTACAGATGTGCAGTGAGTGGTAGTGGAAAGATCGCAATGCATGTTATTGAGAAGCTTCTATCCTGTGGTGCAATTCCCATCACAGTTTCAGGTAACCTGTTATCTCTTGTAGGGCTGTATAAAGCCGATTCAAGTGAAATATCATGGGCTTAACTCGGTTTATTTGTTTCTGCTAATTAGACTCGAGTTCAGCCTGATTGAAACCATAAAGCCTATGCTCAACTTGTCTCAAAGATAAGCAAGTCAAGCTCATTGCTGAGTTTATCCGAGGCTTGACTAGTTTAGATTATTTGGGCTAGACTGTAGATGAATTAGGTTTGATTACAGTCGATTCAAGTTGCAAGATCTATCATGAAGTGTTGTATGATAACATTTGACATTTAGGAATACCGATACCATAGTGGATACGTATATAAGCAATATTTATATTTGAAACTTACCTAAGGGATGCTGTGTCAAGTTGAGCATTGAGCAGTGAAGCTTCATTCATCATAAATGAACTAGTTCAATGGTGAACATGCACTTTCTTGAGCTTGTATTGCTATCACATAAGTCTTGCTAATGGGGAACTGTCCTTGGTATATTTAGCAAATGAACCAGTAACTGGTTTTGAACAAGCTATAAAGGATCTGGAACCAAACTACTCATGAGTGGCTCAGTTTGCTTGCCACCTCTCATATTTCAAGCAATTAATGGCTGTACTCAATGACCAACTTGGTGGACGTTATACATATACCTCACTTCACAAGTATCCAGGCCTCCATTGATGAGAAAGAAATTTGACATACCATCACTTTTTGACAAGCAAAAAAATTTGACATGCCATCACTTTTTTATAATTCTAATGAGAGAGCATGTAACTTTGACTGGGAGGATTAGCTTTCAATGGATAAATTAAGGCTAATTGGGTTTTCTCATTCTGCATTTATTGGAAATGTAATCATGATCCAAGAAGAGATTCTATTTTGGTGTCTAAATGTAATTGTTATTCAAGAGAAGGTTCTATTTTTTGTCCCCAGTGGTCATAGCACAACGGTTCAGGGCTTACCTGTGTTAAGGGTAGGTCTTGGGTTCGAGTCTTGGCGCTGTGTTATACCTCCTGTTTGTTAGACGAAATTCGAAAGAATTTTCTGTGGGACCAGGGACAAACAGGCGAAGGTAGCTTACCAACTTGACCGTAAGGTTAGTCACGGAAAGCCCCTCCGTCATAAAAAAAAAGAAAAAAAAAGAAAGAAGAGAAGATTCTATTTTGGTGTCTGTCTTTCATTCCTAACATATTTAGTTCATTATGAAAATCACTTCCATGGATGTTTTGGATTTTAAAAATTCTGGTAATGATGAAACTAACTCTAATAAGATTAGGTCTGTCAGATTAGATACCGATCAAATACCTTGCTCTCTGGAAAATTTGAAAATTTGGATATAGATGTTAGTATTCAAATTCGAATTTTTTTTGTTTTTGAGCATATGGAGATATTCTTAGATAATTGACAGGCCTAATGGGGGACACTCATGCTTGTTTCCTTGAGAGATCGGAAGAGAGAAAGAGGGTGTCTTCAAGTTGGTACTAGTTTTTACGAACCTAGGTCTTTGGATTATATATATATATTATTTTATAGGGAAAAATCCATATATATACAATTTTTTAAAAAAAAGTAAATATACAATATTATATACATTAAATTTAAGTATTTTTCAAAGTGATTATATCAATATTTAGAATCGAAAAGATGTGTCATATATACGATAATTATTTGAATTTTTGGATGTGGATATGGAGCATGTAATATTTCTTGGATAGTTGACAAGCTTAAATAACATGATCTTTTTTCCTGAAAATTGTAACAAGGTGGTCATCTACTACCTGAAATTCAGTGATGGGTTTTGGTCATTGATGATGCTCCATTCAAATGATTCTGGTTCATTCACAGATTTTGATGCATCTCTCCATTGTGCTAATATGGGATTGTCCCATCGAATATGTCATTATTTTTTATTTTATTTATTTATTTTGCAAACGAGGGATGGTGAAAGATGTTTATTTTTAATGCTGGTACCATTGTTCTCCCAGAAAACCTGAGGATTTTCGGGTTCCCATTAATGAATTGTCATTGGTTGAAAATGTGAAAACCAAGAAGGGAAAGTCTAATGGATTGAGCTCATTGCCACTGATTGTTAGGTCACATACATTTTTTAAATATTTAAGCCATCTTTCATTCTTCCACCAAAGAAATTGATTCAAGAATGGAGAAAGAAAAGTGAGAGACTACATGCATAATTTGGGTTTTCAAAAATATGTATAGGTATATCAGGACTGCTCTGGAACAGTTGCTCACATGTCGATATCTTTATGTTTTAACAGATACAAAAGGTTATTTATTGGATGAAGATGGGTTTGATTATGTTAAATTTTCAGTTCTAAGGGACATCAAGGCTCAACAAAGAAGTTTGAGGTGCAGACATGTTTTTCAATCTGGTGATGCACTTCTTTATTTGGTTTTCCATATTAATCCCTACCAAATTTACTGGTTTGTTAATTCGGCACTCTGCAGAGACTATCTGAAGTCCTATACGCGAGCTAGATACTTTGAGGATGCAAAACCTTGGAATGAACGGTGTGATATTGCTTTTCCTTGTGCCTCACAAAATGAAATTGAGCAAACTGATGCCCTCGGTTTGGTTAACTCAGGATGCCGTATATTGATAGAAGGTATTGTTCTTTAGTGTTGTACATTGCATTTCCGTAAGTTCTTGTGTTGTTCCCTCTGCCACCTTTAATGCTTTCCATGCAGGTTCAAACATGCCTTGCAGGCCACAGGCAATTGATATTCTGAGGAAGGGCAAAGTTTTGATTGCTCCAGCAAAGTCCGCTGGTGCGGGAGGGGTATGAAATTACTTATACTCACCTCAATTCTGCCTCTTTTCCTTCTAGTTTATAAAAATCTTTTCCATGTTGATATAAAGTATTATATATATATATATATATAGGGAACCGATTAGGTGCGGCGAACGGCAGGTGCGGCAGCGATCACGTGTTAGACCTGTGTCATTTAGAGTCCTAATTTCGATCGGAGTCGCTAAAATTTTGATTTTTAGCTACCTTCTGGGGTTTAAGGACTCTGATTAAATATATAACTGCATATTATGGGTTCTGGTATTGTTTAGTACTGCCCATAAAATTTTCGTTTAATTCCGATAACGTTTTTGGAATTATGCAGTTTCGGATTGTCATTTGGATTTGATTTTGTTAAAATCCAAGATGATGAGGTAAAAATCCGATATTATTACGAGATGTTAAGTTTGGAGATAGCTTCCATATAGAAGTGGAATTGGATCAACTGGATTCGTATATTAAAAGTTATGGGTATTTTTCCATGTATACCCCGAAGTTGAAAAATCCAGGCTGCAGCCATGTAAGATGTTTAACCTAGATTTTGAAATAGCTGGAGGGGTTATTTGATCTAGGTGTAAACATGAAAGTTGTAGATAATCGTCTTATCTTTCAAATGCCACTGGAATCATGCAATTCCGAGCTGTATTGAGGAAGTTATGGCTGTTTAAGTGAAGGCTGCGCAGAGGTTTTAAGTCCGAGGATGACTTGGTCATTTACTCGACCTTTGCTTATTTAACCCCCAAATGTGCACGACTTCAGCCTCTGTTTGAGCTCTCTTTTGCTCTGGTCCAGCCCTTTGAAGTGTGCTTTGGGTGGAGGAGAAGAAAGTGATGGTGGTGGAGAAGAAGAGCTCCATTGGAGGAGAGCAAGGTGTGTGTGCTTTCATTGTTGGTTGTTGTCTCTTTCCTTTCCCCATCTCCTCTCTCTCAGCCCCTCTAATGGTTTCCCCTCACTTTTTCACTCAGCCCACCATGTGTTTGTGGAAATGCCTATGTGAGGGAGAAGAAGGAGTGCTTGGTTGTTGGTGGAGCAAGAAGTAGAAGTAATCAAGGTTAGTATGTGTGCATGTGAGAGGAGTTGTTGTTCCTTCCCTTCTCCATCCCCTACCCTCTCATGATCTCCCATTTTTCCCCCTGTTTTCAGCATGTGGAAGAGCTCCCACGTTGAGGCGGTGGTGGCGGTCGAGGTGTTTGCGGGCGTGCTTGCGAGCCCCCACACCTCCCCCTTCCTTTCCCCTCTTTTGGTGAGTTTTCTCTCCTCCTAAAGTTGGTTTTAAATGCATGTGGGGGTGCTTGGGGAGGGCTTGCATGGGTGTTGTGTGTGTTGGGTGCATGTGGGGGCTGGGGAGGGGTGTTAGGTGGCTGGGCGCGCGCGCGGGGCCGTCCGCGCGCGTGCGCGCGCAGGCAGGCGCGCAGGAGGGCGCAGACGGGCGCGCAGGTGCGCGCGTGCGCGTACATGCGTGCGCGCGGGTGCTGTTGGGCGCGCGCGGGTGTCTGCGTGGGGTGCTGGCGAGGTGCGCGCGGGTCATGCGCGCGAGTGCGCGCGGGCGCGAGCGTGAGTGCGCGAGCGGGGGTTGTCTGGCGCGCAAGTCAGGGCGCAACAGTGTACCGTGGGCGCAGGGGGGGGTGCGCGTGCGCGTGCGCACGTGCGGGTGGCCACGCGTGTGGCTGCCCGGGGCCCGTTTTGGGCGTGATGAGGGTCGGCACCCTCGGGTGGGTGTCCAGGGGGCTCGGGCACGCTTCCGTGCGCGCATGCATGCGTGCGTTCGAGCCCGTATGCGTGGATGTGTATGTCTTAGGCATCCCTAATTGATTTTTTATGTTTATATATGATTTTACTCACCCTTTTGGTACCCTTGGCTTGCAGACTTGTCGGTTGGGATGCGCGACGACTCGGGTATCGGTGAGTGGTTTGATTCCAACCCTTCCGGGAGCGTTCGATGCACGTAGTCGTGCTTTGCGCTTCCATGGGACTTTATTTGCACCCTAAATATGCTAGATATTATGCATGCTAGGTTGTATAGCTCGTATATTGTGTAGAACCCCTATTCTACCTTATACTTGCCTATGTATTGTATAGAATATGGCATGACTTAGATAATTTTGATTGAATGACTACCCCTATTTATCATGCATGTCTAAACTTGGGTTAATAACGGGTGTATGCGTAATATTCCTCTGATTTAGGACTCGAGGGTGTGGTATAGTTGTTGCACCCATCTGTTGGGGCAAAACTATGACCAGCTCGAGAGAGGATGAGGCATTTCCTCTCCCTCGCCCTCCCTCTCTTCGCGAACCGAGTGAGTAGATGTAGTTCCTACTTGATTCGGGTTTGCTTAGAATTATTGGCATGCACCTGTTGTTGCGCAGATCGCGCTTAACCCTTCCCTTCTAGGTTGGTGTTATCCAACGTTTAATAGGTTGTAATTTGTGTGTATTTATCTGTTTGATGCCATGTATGCATGTTTAAGTAGGCCATCGTTGGGTAGTTAATTGCATATATATATATATATGCCGATATGGCAATGATTCTTGTCTAATGTGTTAGACAAGTGTATGACCTCTTGTGGGGTCATACCATGGTTTTGACACTTATAATTAATGTCTTCCCTGCATCTGAGTTATGCGCCCTGGAGGGAATTCATGAGAATTCGTTGCGCTTATCGGTTTTGATAACCGGTGACGACGGATCTGAGAGGATCATATTCGCGAGAGTAGTTTGGTTTCATTCCTTCGTTGGGTCCGTGTAGGAACTTCTCGGCGTACCATCGCTGTCCTGGCACCGGGCTCCCATCTGTAGGTACCATCGCTGTGGTTGACAGTGTACTGATCGTGGGAGTATGTCAGGCAGAGGCTACCCGGGGAAAGGGCTACCGGTGGACCAAGGGCTTAGAAACGATCTAGTCTCTTCCCAAGAGACTGGGTCACCCCTTTTGGGGTGAAGGTGAGGGATTGGTACAGTTACTCCCGACAACCTAGGTCACCCTTCGGAGGTGAGGGTGTTGGTGTGAGTGTTGTGGGCTCGAGTTGATACTTGACCCACCAGCTTGAGTGATTGACTTTCCATAGGGTTCGCGCTGCGAACAAGTAGTGGTTCCTCCCAATATCGTCGTATACCGGGGTCCCGACGTGGAAGCTACCCTGACAGAGGACTCCCACTTGTAGGTAATCCCGATGCATTCGGCAGATGTACTGATCAGGGGAGTGTACCAGGTAAGGCTACGCGAGGGTGGACCACTGGACGATGTTGCGAGCATGAATTATCGTTCTCCCCTTCGCCGGATCCGTGTAGATGCTTCCTAGGTACGAGCCGCCCTGGGTGGACCCCCACCTGTAGGTACCATCGACGCTGTCGACAGTGTACTTGACCGTGGCCGGCTCCAGGTAGAGGCTGCCCGGGAGAGCGCTACCGGATGATGAACGGTGTAGAACAGCAAGTTTTGTCCTTCAAGTCCTTAGGCTCAACCCTGTGGGGGCTTGGGCGAGGACAAGGTATGGTTGCACCGCCGTGTGACCTTGTTAACCGTTGGGTTCTACCCATGGTTTCCTTGATAGGTGATTGCCTTAGGATCGAATGTTATGTTGGTGTTTGGTTTCTGACCACTCACTGAGCTTGTAGCTCACCCCTCGCTTATGTTTTTCCCCAGTTGACGCTGAGTCGGATCCAAGAGAAGAGCTCCCCTGGCGCCATCCGAGTAGGAGACCTGCGTTCGCGTTGGGTGTCTTGCGAGTTAGAGGCTATCAGCATTCCCTTTTTATTGTATTTATTATACTTGTGCTTGTGCACGGTATGTAGACTGTTGATGTCAGTTATTGTATATATTGGCTCTCACAGGACAGTTGATTGTGTACTCTAGTCTGTAATATGTCATTACAGACTTAGTCATTTGAGCTTCCGCTTTTTGTATATATTTGATGTTAGTTACTTGTGTATTGCCTTTTCTATTGTGGAGTATTTATTTGACCTCGTGTATGGATTACTGATATCATTTATATATTTGTCACGTCTCGGGGACGGCCGCCCTGGGGCGTGACATCACGGGCCGTCGATCACGGGTCCATCGCATCGGACGGTCGGGTGCGATTCACGTCGACTGTTGGATGCGATGGACCCGCGATCGAACGGCCCACGTCGCGGCCGCACCTGCCGTTCGCCGCACCTAATCGTGAGCGTGTATATATATATATTTTATGATGAGGAACCCCAATGGTAGTTTGGGAAAATGGATATACAAAATCACCTACAAACCCTATGCATCAGGTAATCCTGGGGGGATTAAACTCTGAGATCAATGGGAGAGTATTTTATTTCTACACTACTATTGCTAATTCATCATTCCTTCTTTACCATTTGCTTCAGCCTTGTGACAAAATAGTTCTCAGATGACCGCAATACTGATGATGGTAATTTATATGGAAAAAAGCTATCACCCTTTAATAATTTCGCTTAACCGTACTCTTGTGGAATGTTTACATTGCATTAAAAATTTTAATGTTCTTTATACCTAACAAGGTTACTCCAATGAAATAATTAATAATAAAATGGCATTTGATTGCGAGGTAATAGAAAATGTTCCTATTGGGAGTTTATACTCACATAATTAATTTTACATGTGATGGGATTGTAATTTTGTTGGTCGTTTCTTGTGAAATATGATATCTGAATTCACTTTCTTAGAATTTATATTTTCAAGTTTTGGATATAAATTTCTTCAACACTCTTTGGTGAATTTATAACCAATTCTGAAGCAGGTTGCAGTGGGAGAACTTGAACTGAATCATGAATACAATTTAATGCACTGGTCTGCCGAAGACTTTGAGAGTAAATTGCAGGTATGTTCTAGCAAATAATTTTCTAAAGTGGGGCTCTTGAGACTATTTTTTTTTTTGAAGAAACGGTAGGCTTTCACCCTCATAATATCATTATAGAGAGAAAGCCCAAAAAGGGGAATACAAACAGAACCATAGACACACTTTCTAAAAGAGAAATATACAAGGAATATAAACAGAAAGGGGCTCTTGAGACATTGGCAGAATGTTCCCTTTTTGGTGTCATTGTTCCATATTGTGCCTCAATAATCCATATACTAATGACTCTTGTTTGGCCCCACTGAACTGCCTATAGAACTAGAAATTTGTTTAATTTTTTTTGTTATTATTATTTTTATTTTTTTGAAGAGAAACTCTGATGTTGGTTGGGAAATCCCGGGTGCACATAATCACCCTCAAAGCACGTGTAGATATAGCCAAATTCTTGTGTTTCATCCAAACCATTACCCCAAGCAAGGCTCTTGAAAACCAAGTGTTTGTTCTGCTTGAAAATCAATGAATGTTGATCATCATTACTGCACTTCTTAAATAAAAAAATATATGTTGTGGAGTTATTTTCAAGGGTTTGATTCAGGCATTAAACATGTACACAAAAAAATCAGACCCATTGCTTTCACTCACTTCCTTTTTTGTTCTCTCTTCTGGCAGGAGATGATCAAACAAACATATGAAAAATCTATCAAGGAAGCAAATAGTTATGGATTTCCAAAGGACAGCCCAGAGTAAGTATATTTTTTAAGTATATTTTTTAAGACATATTCCCTTTCTTTGCTATAAATGAAAATCCATCCAAGAATGGATGTGCTTTGATTGCCTTCTTCATCATCCATATATTAAAAAAGATGTGCATCTAGGAGGCACAAACACTTCAATGAATGTCCAGTATCGTCAAAATTCAGAAATAGAGAATTTTGTACACGTGTTGGATGTTGGATGGACACCGCGTGTTGTACAACATTGGAATTTTTTTTCTTCGTAATGTTAAAATCTTAATGGAGGTGATAGGTGACACAACGTTATAGTTATATCAACTTTTTATAATTTATGGAAATATCCAAATAACCTCGTGTAAATTGCCTGAAATTCATATAACCCCCTAACTTTTCTTAAAGTCCATATAACCTCCTGAAAACACCTATATAAATCCAAATAACCCCCTGAGTTAAACTTCCGTTAACAGATGAGAAATATTCTACGAATATTCCGTTTGGTTAATCTGACTGAAAACATTATATACTACAAACCCTCTGCAATTTGTTAAAAATGCAGAAAACCATCAAAAAATGATAATTTTACCCCTATGGATAAATTATAAAACTTTGTTTTTTTTTTGTTTTTTTATGACGGAGGGGCTTTCCGTGACCGACCTTACGGTCAAGTTGGTAAGCTACCTTCGCCTGTTTGTCCCTGGTCCCATAGAAAATTCTTTCGAATTTCGTCTAATAAACAGGAGGTATAACACAGCGCCAAGACTCGAACTCAAAACCTACCCTTAACACAGGTAAGCCCTGAACCGTTGTGCTATGACCACTGGGGACTATAAAACTTTGTTAGAGGGAGTAAAATCGTTACTTACAAATGATTTTATCTATTTTTAACACATTGTAGGGGATTTTTGATATATTATGTTTTCAGCAAGGGTTAACCGGACTGGATATTCGCAAAATAATCATAATCTCTCAATGAAAATTTTGCTCGAGGCTATTTGGATTTACGTAGGCATTTTAGGGGGTTATATGGACTTTAGGATAAATCAGGGTGTTCTATGGATTTCAAGCAGTTTTCAGGGGGTTATTTGGATTTTTCCCTATAATTTATGGATGTGCACTCAATTTTTCCAAATAATCATAATACAACCATTAGTTATATATTTATTAACGTGTTTTTTCCTTGTCATGTCACTGTAGTTGTATTGGGAATTGCAAAAACCACTATATGTGAATCCACTCTATCTTCTAATCCAATAACACCTTGGAAGTACATGGGAGGGTTGACTGGCATCTGAGTAGACACATTATAAGATCATAATACCTCCAGTACCTGATTCAGTGTTCTACATTTTTAAACATTGTTTTTGCTTTAATTTTGCCTAATTTAACTTACATGAGTTAAAAAAAAAAAAGATTGTAAATGATTGGATCAAGAGATGATTGCAACATTAATTTCATAGGAACCAAGAGAGCAGTTGTTATGATGATTCAATGTTTATTTTTTCTTTTTTTATACTGTGAACAGGGCTCTTGTACATGGTGGAAACATCTCAGCCTTCTTAAACCTCGCTCAGGCTATGAGCGACCAAGGTTGTGTTTGAATGCATGTGAGATTGTGATCTTATTCAGATTCTCCAAAAACGCGTGAACAATTGTGAAATTCAACCTTCTCAACATGGCAAAACCATCTCATCCAAATAGGCAAAACACATCGCAACCAGTTCATCGCATTGATTTCTATGCCAGGTATATATTTACAAATGTATTTTCTTCATCAGAAGGGAATGCCTATTATTATATGAAAAATTCACATGTTATATCCTTTTGCATTATGAAATTCTTCCGGGGGTGGGGGGGGGACTGAAGAGAGTGGGAAGTTCACAATGTGTGTTCAATTGTTTCAGTCACTTGAATGGTTTGGAAAATGAGAGACAATTTTTTTATAACTAGATTGATCATCCATGATTTCTGGGCCAAATAGTCATCGGCATGCTTGGGATAGAATAGGTATAATGTATCCTTCAAAAATTCATTTTGTTCAGCTGCCTAAACTTGTCTGTTATATGTTTTGTTTGGTTAGATTTGATATATTGTACCAGGAGAAATATGTATTATCACCACCCACATGATTTACTCACATGGAATAAAGCTGAATATGTATTATTCAGCTTTTTCGCTGAATAATCAGTTGTCGTCCTTTTTTCCCCCTATTTTTTGTTATTTTGTTTTTCTGCAATGAAAATTATTCTGATAACCATGGTCAAGTCCAGAGTTCTGTAGCAAATTCACTACAAGGAGAGACTATACTTAAACTGATCTTAGGAAAATGTCAAAGATATTGATTCCTTAAATTTTATTTGAAGGTATATACTTGTTTTAAGATGTATATAGTTTCCCCCAAAAAATGAAATATATACTCAGTAAATTGAATGCATACTACCTTGGATTGAGACTAAATTATATTTCACATAGCATAGAAGAAGATACCAAACATAACTTTCATGTGTTATTTTTCACATTGGTCCCTTGGACTGATAGCTTGGTGGTGACCTTGTATTGAGTCCCTGATGACCCACGTTTTCATACTAATGGTCTAACCCATTGTATATCAGAGACTTTGTAGTTTATTAAATCTATATAAAAAATATATATATTTGAATTTTTTTTGAAATTATATTTACAAAAAAAAGAAGTAAAATACATGTATGAATTAAATGCATAATTTTTATGTTCTGTTGAAATAGAATATATATTAATATTACATAATATACATTGCTTAAAGTGATTTCATATACTAGTTCTAGATGACCTGACAGTCTTTAGAGACTACAGTGTGTTGTCTGAAATGCACTCTTCAAGAGTGATGATGGACTTGAAAATTTGAAATGCACTCCCCTTTCTTCGATGATCAAACTTATTTTAATCTTCATGTGTAAATGTTATTAAGATAACAAACAAAGATTACAGAGGGACTGATAAATATCTAAAATCATCCACAAATCTCACATGTCAAAATCATTCACAAATCTCCCATGTTAAATATGTGAATAGACAAAGGTTTTCCAACATCTCGTGCAAATCACTTAAATGGAGGATTAAAATTACACAGTAAACTAGATGAGTGTGCATATTGCATAATCAATTATCTCACACATTATTTACCATTTCAAATAGAGCACTGATACACTCACTCCTTTGTGCAACATGTGTTTTGCGACACCATCTACATATTGAAGTCACGTCACTAATACAGTGTATAAAATCATGTAACGCAGTATATACTACACTCTCTCAATATATATTATAATTATGGAAAAAAACATGTATTCATGAGTATATAAACCATCTTTTACAAATGCATCTTTTACAAATGAATGTATTCATGAATTAAGTGTATATATACTTCAATAAAATAAAAACGTGTGAGCTGAACCTATCATTTTCCTTGTCCCAAAAGTATGCGTGCCAAGTACAATGAAATGTCCTTTTTTTTGTGAAATTTTATTTAGGGATTTTTGCATCTCTGGTAAAATTCAATATTGTGAAAATCCCCCTGTTAAATTACACAATGCAAAAATATCTCTAAAAAACCTTGCAACCATACCCTTGGGTTAACTTCCATTTGTCCTGCTCGATTTTCACTGTTTTCTTTCCATTTGAGGGTGGTAAATTACCTTTAAACCTTTATTCAATTGACTTTTTACATCCCAAATACACCCCCCTCTTCAAAACCTCTCTTCTTCTTCTTCTTCTTCTTCTTCTTCTTTCTTCTTCCATTTCATCTCTAAGTGTGTATAAATAAGGATAAATTGATTTTGTGTTTGGTTGTGTTTTGAATTATTCTTGTAAGAATAAATGTTTTGTTGTTTGGGTAAAATATGAATAAAGTATGGATAAGAATTTATAAAAGATAAAAAGTAATGATAGTTGATTTGACTCATTTTTCATCTCATCTCTCATCCTCTTCTTCCCAAACAGTTCTACAATGAGCATCTCTTCACAAACTTCTTCAATGGTTGAACAGTCAATTGAATCCCACTTACCATTGTGGATTCCCTTGTAAGATGTGAATGGATAGGGTTTCAGGGGAGTCTCTTCCATGGGGAACGGCTAAGGTTTCAGGGGAGAGTTTCAAAGGCTTGATTGAATAGGGGCTAGGGTTAGGATTTGTAACTTTAAGTTTTTTTTTCTTTAGATAACTTATGACATTTAGATCATTTCGTATGTTAGGTTAGGGTTTTTAACCATAAGAAAACCAGAGTTTATAATAGCGTCAGCAATAGAGGTACGGTTACACAACTTAAATGTTTTTTAGGGTATTTTTGCACCATGTAATTTGATAGATGTATTTTTACAATATTGAATTTTAACAAGGATATATATGCAAAATCCCTTTTATTTATGAGTACTGTAGAATAAGTAGAGTATTGAATTAAAACGTGAGTTATAACAAGTGTAAAATAAGATTGTCCATCTCAATTAACAAAAAAGGTAAGATGAGTTTTTTTTCCCTTACTAGTATAATGCACTCCGCAAAAAACAAAATATTTTTAGGATTAATAACAAGGGAATTATTATAAAATTTAGTTGTGAATATGATAGATTGCAAAAATAAATTAAATGTCATGTAAACAGCCTAACAAAGTGTCTAAAATATCACTTAAGACTTGTAAAGAAGGGTCATAATTATAATTGTAAGAATATAAAACAAGAAAAACCCCTAACACACACACACACACAAAAAAGGGTATAAATTTACAAATAAATTATAAAATAAGATTGAACAAACAATTTTTTGAGTTTCCATTAAATAGTTAAGATAAAACTAAAAATTCTAACCAATGGATGCTTATAAACCCCACACAGCCTTCACCAAAATTTTGAAGCCAGCTTGAAGAAACCCTAATGACAAGCTAATTTTTCATCTAAATATAATTTAGTAACAGCTTTTTTTCCCATTCACATGGTCTCTAGAGGCAAAATAAATAGAAGTGTAACATTGTGAAAAATGTAAGATAAATCACTGGTATATAATTAATGTCCATGTTATCGTAAGGAAACAAAGGAGATAAATAAAAATAAATCCAAAATTGAAAATTTATACTAGTACCCGTATTCACTTCCTCGAACCTTCTGAAGATTTCTCCGTCAAATAATGCTCAAGCATATCTTCTTCATCTTCTGTTAATGCATTTGTGAAATCAAAACCAACACATGATTAAGTTTAATTTGTTGCATGAAAGTTTAAGATGAGAGAGAGAGTGTGTGTGTGTGTGTGTGAGAGAGAGAGAGAGAGAGAGATTCACCTTCGAAGTCATCATCAAAATCAATATCTTCCTCGTCTTCCTCCTCGGACCCTTCCACCACATGAGCTGCACCTTTCTGTGAACAGACATTCAAAAACATTTTCATGGAGACAAAATTTCCTATAACAATGTTGAAACAAACAAATGGGAAGAATGTTTCAACCATACGATAATGGTCTAGCTTATGTTTTCAATATTACAAATATAAATGCATCTTTATTATCATGTGTTTAAAATTTAAATTAAGAAAGTACAATTTAAACTCATTCTATATTATATATGTTGCATGTATTCCATAAAGGAAAATGTTAAAATTAGCCCCATTTTCAGCACCAAATGCACTCCACACCCCTTCATTTTTTAAGAAATAATACATCCCATCTAATGAAACATGTACTTTTGTAAAAAATGAACTATATAGTCCAATGGATTGTATGGACTCACTTATAGAATGTAGATCTAATGAGGTGTATACCTCATTATAGTAAGTGCAGGGGGCTAATGAGGTATACATGACTATAAATGGCCGAGTGTAACAGCGGTCTTCCAAAAAATATACATTTTGTTGACCAGTTGGAAATGGGCTGGGTCATGGCCCATGCACACATGGGTATTGGGCTATTGAACAGACTTCCAATAAAAGATCCATTTCGGTAAAATATAACACCTGGTAGATTGTCAAAATCAGTAAAAGTGAAAAAAAAGGTTACCGCTGTAGCTCTTCCGCTCTCAAACCACTGTCTGCCTGTAAGTTTCTTCTCTTTTGGTGCCGTAAGCGCTGAATCTGGGATTAGCCTGAAAATGTGTGATTCAGTACTGGTAGAATATTGGTATGAGTGGATAAACTACATCAAAAGCATGTGACATGATCATCCACTGGAACATTGGATTCAATTTTTTGTATTATTTTTCCTACACATTTTTAGTTGATGATAACACGTCGTTGATAGACAGGTCACACCTATAGAGTATTAATAGTCACTTAATACCGTTATATTTCTATGATGAATAAAAATAGGTTGAATCTTACTTAGCTCGTTCCAGCGCTAGCTCTGCTTCAAACCTTTCCCTCCATGCAATAAATGATTCTACTGTAACTGGTTCTCCATGTGGAATAATAATCTGAAATATACAATGATGAGTTAAAAATAAATTATTTTTACAGGAATTCTAGTTTGGCAAAAACTTATAACATTGCTGTTATATACAATTGGAAAAAGAAAGTTGAAAAATGGATACCAATGAATGTCCAAAAGACAGTTATATGTGTTCAAATATAACCTGATTCATAGTATTGAATACCAATTCTGTAAAAGCACATATATGGGTGATGATCTAAAGTTCATCAAGGTCGCACCACTTCTGTAGAGGCCCAATTCTCGTGAAACTAAGGATCCTATCCATATATAACATTCTTAAACAAAAACTCCAAAGAATGAGATGATATTATAATTATTGTTATGAAATGTCAGACAGACAAGACTAAATATTATGCATGGCTGTTAAGCACCCTACATAACTAGGTCATTTCCCTCGTCTCCTTTTTCGGGGGTTTCTTGAAATAAAATTTACCTATATTTAAAAAAAAGAAAAAACTAGTCCATAGTCAAACTAGTATACCAAAAAGTTAGCACATGCAGCGCAAATCATGAAGTTACTACAAAAGAAAAGTGTGGTATGAATCAAACACCTTCTGTCCTATGTAATTTATCAAATATCCAATTTAAAATAAAGACCATTTTCATTGTGTACATGACAATCATCCAAAAACATATTTTGTAGTGAAAGAGGGCAATGGGTGGTTAGCAAATATTTCCAATATACTTTTAATAACAACCATATTTTCTGCAATATCAACCAGAGATCACACCAATTTAAAAATAGTTAATGGCAAAGCAGTGTAAGTCATAAGAAGAACAAACAGCCATACATCTTCTTTAGATTCCTCATCTTCATCCAGATCTTGAACTTGTCCATCATGACCATACTTTTCACTCAACCACTCTTTAGCTGATGAGACAAGCGTGTAAACCATGGCCATACCAAGATTCTCAGAAGCCTGCGGAACATAAATGACTCTAAAAGCATCTTCTTTGTAAATTGTACAGCTCATTATACACTAGTAATGAAGATTTGGCACTCTATGACAGGCAGAATAGAAAATAATTAACTCAATATACAAGTCTATCCCAGCTACTTAGTCAAGAGATATAACACTGATGAGTGCTTTTCATCCTCTCTCTTTTGGTCTACATGTCTGCAAAGTGATCATCGGTTGTGGAAAAAAAATTGGTATAGCAAATTGAACAAGGTATCACTGGACAGTGGACATTCATATGATGTTAATGCTAGTGATTGAATCACTTGTAACTTGTAATAATGAAGTTTATGCAACGGAATAGAACTATCAGAAATCAGAAATTATTTAGTATGGTTCAAACAGCAATTAATCATTTTCATCCACAATATTAATTAGAATATAAAGAAGATTACAATTATGAAAATACCAATAAATTATCAACATGTAATAGTTTTCATTACACATGATTTATAAAGGCAGTAGATAATATGGTAGTCATATGCTCTTTCATAGGAACAAATTCTTGGATAAAAGTCAACATGGTCAAATTCTTCGCTCGTGCAGTTGAAAAGAAATCTAACACTTACGTATTATGTGTCACAAAGTTCATCTTTTTACTAAAAAAAAACACTAATGTATTATGGCCATTAGGAAACCTTTTCTCCTTGGTAAGGTCTCTAAACTTAACAATTTGTGTAGTTCAAGATGTATGTTCCTGTGGATTTATAATCTCTCATGCTCCCACAACTTTGATCCATATCTTATCCATTTCTCTACTCTCAATAATGTGAGATAACTGGTAGTGTTCCAAGTTCCAACAACTTCTATCTCACCTCAGGCAGTTTTTGTCTCCAAAAGAGGCAAGATTAAGCTACCTCGAATATTATGTCGGACCTCTTTCTCGGATAAGAAAGTTTAAAAACTAAAAGAATATTCAATTAACTTCTGCTTTTTCTCCGGTCTATTAGTCCGTGCCATGTTGTTTCAGGCTGTAGCAGGCATCATATATAAAATGAATAATCATGGGATACATTGAAACATGCAGATTGGCACAAAAGGGACCATAGATGATAATATGACCGGGTTGCATATCCTATAACTGTAGAGAAACATCTTGTGAGGTGGAATGGACCAAGGTCTGCATCAGATGTTAAATTTTCTTAGCTGACAGAATAATAAACAGAAGAGATGCACCGGCCAGAAATTCAACACAAGCTTCTACCATGGCAAGCTTCGGAGTCTCTTGAAGGGTGTCATATTCTTTACTCTTTTTTTTCTCACTCCCCCTCTTTCTTGTTTAATTTTGTACGGATATCCCTCGTCTCCTTTCTTGTTTGGGGTATCTTCTATAATAAGATTGCTCCTGTAGTTTCTAAAAAGGAGCTTGTACCACTGCAGGGTACTATTGTACCATTAGAGCATTCTCTAATAATAAATCAAAATTAGGATCACAAAGTGCCTCAACATACCTTATACATATACATATATATATGAGACAAAGGTGACAATTGAAATAAACAAGTTCAACATGTTTTAAATTTCAAATATAGGAAATGCAAACTTCCATCACGTCACATAAGAATTGCAAAGCCATTATCATAAGCAAACATTCATGACATCATAAGAAGGAAAAGAAGCTATCTATGGAGTAGAAAAGGGCTTATGTGAATATATGATAAAGTAGTATAAATCTTCTTTCTTGAAAACCATACACCCAAGATATTCTTGTGAGATTCATTAAGCCAATCACAGATCAGTGGATAAGGGTTTTAATGAAAATGGTGAAATACTCTAACCCTGAATATGAACCTGTTTCAGTATAAAAAGGTACCTCCTGCTCAAGTTTTTCTTTCAAAATAGAAAGATCTTCAGATTTTATGCCCCGTACACTGTATAGGAAAAAGAGAGAAACTTTTAGAGGTGTGATTAAATGTTCTGTAAATAATGCCATCATTATCTAGCACAAGTTAAATTATTACAGATTCTGGGTAATGAAAAAGACCAGTGTGCTAAAGTACAACAATATTACACGGTGTAATAGACACATGGACAATGGCATCTAATGTAACATGGATGATGCTTTCTTATTTAAACTGTTAATGAAAGAAAGAAAGTAATATGTGAAATGCATATCATAAATCATACGCATTAATGAGTAATGACCAACCTTTTAATATTAAGAAGTGGTGGTTCATCAGGATATCTTTCAGTGTGTGAGAAAAACAGTGCCAGTTCAACTGCAGAAGGTTATAAAAAATAGATCCTTTTAGTAATAGAAATTCTGTTCCTACTTACCAAAAAAAAAAAACAGAAAGATATTCTGTCCCTGAACCAGGACATAAGTATTAAAAAAATGCTTTGTGCTAAAATAAAATTGCCGACACGTGTATTATTTCTGAGCCAAAATGATCTATCCAATGGTTATATAGATGCGAACCTGGTATGTAGCTCGAGTCATCTAAATCATCATCATCCTATCAATAGAACTGAAATCAGTGTCCATAATAATTCATGACCAAGAATCACATACTAATAAAGGCCTCTGATGTAAAAAACATGAACTTTATCATTGCACAGTAGATAAAAAATGGAATAGCTGAGGCAAAAATGAAAAGGAGGACAACATGATAACTATACATTTCCGTCACTATCCAAGATTTGAAATGTGTGCGCTTTTTTTTAAGTTTTAGGAGCAATCTTATTAAAAACATATTAACCCAAACAAAGGAGAAAAGATCTCCGTGCAAGTTCTCAAGAAATAAGAAAATAAAATGCAAAAAAGAAGAAAAAGAACACTATTGGGGGGGGGGGGGGGGGGGGAGTAATCACCAACAAACGAATCCCCAAGGCGTCACCCACCGAACAAAGATTGCCCATAACTGAATCCGGGGTATCCACTTCCAGAATCATGGTAACCCAATCCCTAAGCATCGAGGATATTCAACATAGAATCTCTTCCTTTGGAATATACATTCATTGTGAGTGATCTAAATGCTCCAACATACCGCATGTGAAACAAACCAACGGAATTATATATGTTGAAATGTGTGCTTGAGTATCGGAAACAAATGGAGGGAATGAGGGATTATAAGGATCACACATAAAATAGCAGATACCACAAAGGGATAATTGCATTATCCTTCAACCAACAATGAAAATGCATGAAAGACAAATTCATGTGAAAATATTTACCTCTTCATATTCAAATTTTTAAGAAAATGTGAGATGTTCGTCAGGTTTACTAAAGTATGGCAAAGCATCCCTTATCCCAATCCCAAATTATACTTCCCTTCCCTCCTCAAAAGATTACCAACCCCATTGAGGAGCACAGTTTGTGCCATTTTATTATATTTGCACCATGTGCATAAGTTATAAACAATGCCATCCAGGAGTTTTCTATGAAGCTCTGCTTCTGTTGGAAAATCCTATTTATGTTCAAGTTAAATCTTCAATCAACTTTCAGCTTATGTTTGCCTTCTTTATCATTTTCATCTCCTTTCCACACCCAATATATAGGTGATTCTTGCTAAACTCAATGCAATTTATTAAAACACTTCCAAATTAGAAAACTCTCAAAGATTCATGCCTTATGCCACCTTTATTTTCCCAACCAGTTTTCGGTAACTCAATAAAGTAATTACCCCGATGGTTTGATAACTATAGCTCGTTTTCATTTTTTTGTTAGCTATGGTTTGACATTGTTAATTAATAACTATTGTTAACTATAGCTATTAGCTATTGTTAGCTCAATAAGAGTTAACTATAGCTAAAGCAAACCATGTGTTAGATATTGCTATGATATTGATGATTTCCTTCTCTTTATTGCTATGATTTCCATCTCGTGTTAGATATTGCTATAACTTGATGTATTTCCATCTCATGTTAGCTATTGTTAACTATAGCTCGATGATTTTTTGATAAAGCAATTGCCCCGATGTATTTTTTTATAACTATAACAATAGCTTGATGTATTGACTGTATAGGAGAAGACTTTCTCATCAGAGAGCAACACGAGATGCAGCATAAAGAGAAGGTTTACTTTTACATGCAGTTGGCAAAGATTGGGAGCACCTTCTGTGATGCAAACCATAGTTTAAAAAGCATGTGCGGACCCCATGTGCGGTGGGGTCCGCATACAGTACATGCGACAGCACATTGTATATTTATTTATTTATTTAAAAAAATTAGTATATGGGCGTTTGAACCTCGTTCGAACGGAATTCGAACGCCAAAGGACCGTTTGAATCCCGTTCGAACTGGGTTCGAACGTGTAAGGTCCGTTTGAATTGGGTTCGAACCGTTTGAATCCCGTTTGAACTGAGTTCGAACCGTTTGAATCCCGTTCGAACTGGGTTCGAACGCCTGAAGGGCCGTTTGATTCCCGTTCGAACTGGATTCAAACGGCTGACCGCACATGGCCCGCACATGCCCCGCACATGACCGCACATGGCCGCACATGACCGCACTTTGACAGCACTTGGACAGCACTTGGGTGTTGATGTGCGCCGAGGGGGGCACATCAGCACGTGCGGCCGCACTTTGAACTATGCTGCAAACCAACATGGATGATTTTCTGTGCTTTGGAAATGCGCAACAAAATCTGGTATGGAGGCACCATGAAATCAGAAAGCAAATCACAGATGGCCTTCAAAGGGAGAGGAGAGGCCTAAAAACAAGTTTGGACGATATCATTATTTTGATCAAACAAGAGGGATTCTACCACAAATTGTTACTAGTTGATTTGATATACAGTTCCGGCAAAGGTTAAAAAAAAAATCACCAGAGACAAGAAAACAAGTGGACTCAGTAGGTGAGAGGTCTACAGACCCATGCTCCATAGGAGAGAGAGAATAGACACACAATGTATGATCATAAAGGACTTATGGGTAAATAGGAACATCATTCATTAAGTTCGATTCCAAACACTGGGAGAAAGAACTTGAAATGTGAGTCCACTCATTAATGTTCCCTTAGCAGCTGATTTTTCTTAGCACAAGATAACAATGTTACACGAGTTACTTCATTTGAAAGTGTCACCTTCCCCTTTTTCGAAGGAAAAGTTTTCCTTTACCTATTTGATATACTTTTTTTTATAATTTTACTGTCATTCACACAAGTGCAATCCAGGACAACTTATTGCATAACTGATTGTAAAAGAAACCTTTCAGTATATGTTGCACCTAACAGATGTTTATTGAAATTTAAACTTAAAAATATAATGGAAATAATAACTAAAACATCTCTAAAGTTCCTGTTATAAAAATTAAAGGTACACCCAACAATCCCTCATCACATAATGAACAAGAGCAGCTAATCAAACCAAAAAACGATGAGGCAGACCGAATCATGGCCATGGTGGAACACAAGATTATGTTGATGTGGACCACACCACCATCACTTAATTGATATAAAGTGATGACAAATATGAGCAAGTATCAAAATATCAAAAGATATGGCAACAACATGACATTACCTGTGGCGACAATAAGATTTGGAAGCATCGGTTGTTGGTAGCCAAACCACTTTCACTCGAGTCAACCTCTGTTCAAGAAATTGTGTCAGACAATACATAAAAAAAATTCTCTTACATGTAAAGTTAAAAATCAACAGAAAAAAACTGGATGGCAAGTGGACCTTGGATGTCATCCATGAGTATGGCTTGCAACGCCTCAATCTCCATTTCCTGTTCTTGAACATGATCTGGCCCAAAATATTCACAAAAAAATATATTCCAAATTTATAATGATAAAAAAATCAATCCAATCAATTCAAAACTGTTAAATATAGCCATTAATTACAAAGGCATACATGGAATTCTACTGAAAACTCAAAAAAATTAAATTTAAACAACCAAAAAACTGTTCCCTATCAGTGTGTGTACTAATTCATATCAACAGAGAAAATCAATACATTACAGTTCACGAATCACAACCAAAAAAAAATTTTTTTTACAAAAAAAGCATGAAAATTCAAATGAGCAGATAGGATCTCCAGATTCACTAAAAAGATCGCGCCTTTGAAGTAACCATTAATCAAAACCAATCCCGAATACGCGTTCATAACGCAGAATTACTGAGAACTGTATGTAAAACCTAAATTCATGTAAGAAACCCTGATTTTTAAAGAAATTTGGGATCATCGCATGAACAACATGGGATATAAGAAAAAATTGAAAGAAAGAAAGATTACCCGTCATGGTTTCTGGAGCTAAGAATTGGAGAGAGAGATTAGAGAGAGAGAGAGAGTGGAGGAGAAGCGAAGAGAGTCTGCTGGAGAGTCAGGGGAGGAGAGAGAGAGAACCTTCAGTTGTCCAGTTGTCACGTGAGAACTCGATCTCTCTAGGGTTTCGGTCCGTTTGGGTTGGTTTTTGGGGAGGCCATTTTTCCAACCATTTCACAGCCCGTCTAGCCCCACCCACCGATTTTCTTACCCCACCAATCAATAATAAATAAAAAAAACTGTGTTTTGCTATCCCACCGATCCGATCAGTTCGATCGAATTTGGTCGCCATTTCAGGTTTCGTGCGATCGGATTTGGTCGTCATTTCAGGTTTTGCGCAATCGAATCTGGTCAAACAGGATTTGTAATAAAGTTTATAATTTTTTTTTTCTTGAAAACATAAATTGAATAAAATATCTTAATTACAGTGGGACCTGGAATACCAATACCAGTTTATTTTTACGTATTCTGGCATAGCTATACCCTCTTATTCCTCATAAACAAACAAACTTTTTAATCTTATTCTCCTTTATTCCTATTTATTCCTCTCTTATTCTCCCATCTAAATAGGGGCTAAAAGAATAA
Source organism: Acorus calamus (assembly GCA_030737845.1). Classification (NCBI taxonomy): domain Eukaryota; kingdom Viridiplantae; phylum Streptophyta; class Magnoliopsida; order Acorales; family Acoraceae; genus Acorus; species Acorus calamus. Next base: position 6,385,382 of record CM060877.1, on the reverse strand, counting down.
CATGAAGCCTACAAACCCCACCCCTATAATTTTAGATGCTCCTTAATTTTATCTCTTTTTCCTTCTTCTCCACTTTCTTCCTTTTTTTTTCTCCAACCTCCCATGGGAGGAGGTAGGCTTGTCAACGGATCGAGTCGGGGTGGACCTGGACCTGACCCATTTGATTGTCGGGTCCATATCGGGTCTCGGATCGAGTCAGGTTGGGACGGGTCGGGTCGACCCATTAACAAACCCAGGTCATACAAAAAGATATTGATGAACTTCTTACGGGCCTACAATGACTTCATTTTTTTCTTTTTAATATAATCTAGTGTATTATAAATAGTTCTTCACTATTTTGATTTTTTAATGTTTTATGAAGAAGCATTTGGAATACGGTTTGGATTATTATGTTTTTCTGTAAAGTCAAAATGTTGTAAAAGTATTTCAAATGTTTAAAATTTTAAATGAATTATTCAATATTTAGTTATACATGTTTAGTTGAATCATGAATATTAGGTTGGATTATAAATTAAAAAAAATCACATAATATCTGGGTTGGGCAATTGGGTCCAACAGGTCCATAGGATCAGGTCGGGGTGGACCTAGACCCGACCCGTTTTGATTGTCGGGTTCTATAGGTCGGGTTTGGATCAGATCCGGGTCAACCTGCGATCCGTTGACAGCCCTAATTAGAGGCTCTCCCCCTACGTCCATCATCGTCTCCCTGTGAGTGCCTCCTCCCTTGACGTCCATTCATGTCTCCATCGTGGTCGACAATGCCATTGATCATTGCTATTTTTTTATTTGTTTGGTTGTTTCTGTAAGCTAAAGAAGAAGTAGATGAAGATGGAAATGAGCCTCGGCCTCTCATCGGGGGTGTTCAATCTTTCTCTCATTGAATTAGATTTTTTTTTTTGAGATCTCGGGGTGATTGGTCACTTGGGGTTAATTAGGCTTATTGGAGAGCGTTAAAAATACCTCTTCAACATGCAAACCTAGCCCCTATATTTGTCTTTTATGGGGTTGGGGTTGTATCTTCCAAGAGAGAGGGGTGCCAAGGTCGGGGGTGGCGGAGGCGGGCGGAGGAGGTGGTGGTGACTGCAGAGGACGTGATGGAGGGGAGGGGTAAGAGAGAGAAAAAGGGAGTAAGAGAGAGACGACGGAGGGGACGTCAGAGGCAGAGGGGGTGGTCAGAGGGGTAGGGGAGAGAAAAAGAGAATGAGAGAGAGAGAGAGAGAGAGAGTGGCCGATCTCCGTCACTGTCGTTGCCATCGTCGTCACTGCTGCCGCACTCCGCCTCCCTCTCAACCCCCTCTATTTCTCTTTCTCCCTTTCTTTCTTTCTTTCCCTCCCCCCCTCTGTTTTTTTTTTTTTTTGCTTGAGGAGCACCCCACCCCTATTTTTTTGGGGTACCAAGTGGGGTGGCTTTAATTTCTTATAATCTATTTTATATACTCACTTAGGCCATATTTAACACTTATTCAAACTTATACCCAAATTTCACTAAAAACTTGAATAAAAACTTTATTTGATATGGTGTCTCCAATTACTACTTGTATTACTCAAATCTTTTAAAAAATTCATTGATTGGTTTGAAAAGTTGGGGTTGAAGAGAAAAAAAAGTCATTGAAATTTTGGTAAAGTTTTGAGTCTCCTTAATTTGGGTAAAAAACTGAGTAAAAACTTGATTTGACATAGATATGATAAATGGTTGAAGAGATTTTTTACTGACTTTTACTTAAATTTAAATTTATATACACATTTAAGTATATGATTGGAGGTGCTCCTACTGTCCATAATCAATCCTCAGCCGTCGTAGTGAAATATATACATTGCGGTGCAAGTGTTATTACAGTGTCTATACTGCGCTACCAAATTTTTTTTTTTCAATAACGAAACCATTGTGTAGATCATTGTATATTTTATTTGAAAAATATTAGACAGTTCTGTGAAGAGTTCAACAGACAATTCTTAGGTGTTTTAATTTTTTTAAAATAATAAATATTGTTTATGAGGTATATATTTTGATGAAAATTGTATATAGCTCATTTCGAATTGAATGAACTAATTTTTAGCAAATGTAAAAATTTATTGATGTTTATATTTTACCTAATGAGGTATATACCTCGTCAGATGGCTAACGAGATATATGAGATTGTAAAAAAGATCGTGAATAACAATACGGATTTATTTTTATAACAATATGTATTTCAATGGACAAATGTATATATTTTTTTAAAAGAAAACGAGACTACACAAATAATTTAAATTCTCACTGAATTATTTTTTAAAAGTGAATAGGAGCAATCCAATCTCCACAATCTTTTGGATAGTAGGACAATAGGGAGAGGAGGAGATCGTCGGGCGGAAGATACTAGAGGAGGTTAGCGAGGGGAATAGGAGAGAGAGAAAGAGAGTAGTCAAAGAGGATGGAGCTCTCTTTTTACTTTTCTAGTTATCTAATCCGCCTAAAAAATAATTTATTTGAGGTGGGTTGGAGAACCGAGGAGGGGGGGGGGGAGACATAAAATAAAAGAGCCACATGCATAATATTTTTTCTTCTTCTTTCTATAAAATGACATAAGAAGGACAAAATTCATCTAACAGCCTATTTTAATAATGGAAAATGATTCACAAGTCCCATCTTATAGATGTAAGCCTCATGATGTGACATGTGTGGTAATATCAAATTTGTCCTTTAAACCACTTTTGGTAACTTTTCATCATAATTATAGGATGGTTAAGATTTCCTCACATGAAACCGTGCGTGAACTACATTCAATTGACTTTTTACTTATCACAATTGAATTATTTATTGATAATTGAATCAACTCTTCAATTATCATTGATTTTAAGAAGACATCGAAAAAGCACATCCGAAGTTTGTTTTAGATATTTTCCAACCACAGTTTTGATTTTTAGAGGACTTTTTTAGCCTCTCATCTAATTGAAAATCACAATTGAATAATTTAGTTATTCGTTTCAATGTCAGACAATTCAGGTGTGGCATTTGTTTATTATTTGTTTCTGCAATTGATACAATCTTTTTTTTTATTATTCTGGTGACATACTGACATGCTAATCTACTTATTTTGTTTTCTTAGTGGCATAAATTTGACATTTACATGTCCACTCTCTTCCCATGTTTTTTTTAACCCTCTCTCTTTCAAAAAAGAAGCAAAAAAGTTTGGGTAAGATTTTTTGTTATGATTTTTGCTTATTTGATTTCAAAAAAAATTGTTAGGGTAAGATTTTTGTTGTGATTTTGCTTATTTGATTTTAAGACTGGCAGTATTGATATGGCCTTTTGAATATGATTTTTGAATTCAAATACAGAGGTATCTGATTTGGCCTTTTGAATATGGTATTTGATGTCAAACTTTTTATTATGGCACGTGGTTGTGTAATGGTTGAATGTCAATTGCAGTTTCATACCTTTTTTTGGAATTATATGCATTTTTTCAAAAATAAAATAAAATTGGTAACTAATATGAACATTTATGACTTTTATATGTAAAATTTGGTTACATTTATGCAATATAATTAATTTATTTATATGGGTTTATAAATGTCGGTTACATTAACAAATGTAATTGATGTTTATATGGCTTATATAATATAAGTCAATTACATTCATGAATGTAATTGAATTTTTTGTGTAATATATTTTAAAATTAAGTTACATTTACAAATGTAACTGATTTTTATTTGATCTTAACTATTTTCATCTAAAATCAGTTACATTCATTAAAAAGTGAATGTGAAGTCGAAAAAGATGGAGTCCGGGGAAAGACTGGAATAGTAGTCGAACCACCTCTTATATGATACAGGGTAGCGAGAGGAATTCAGTGGTGGTGACGCTGGTCGGGTGAGATGAGTAGGTCAGCCGGAATGATTTTTTTAAATGGTGGATGTATATAAAAAACGGTTAAAAACTTTTGGGAGATGTTTGGGAGTTAAAAAATTTTTTGGATATGTTTTTAGAGTAAGAACCCGAGGGATTTGGCATAGAAACCTTATGAGTTAAATAGGGATAATTTTGTATTTTGCATTTTTATCTTTTATAAAAGTCAATTAGGAAATCAATAGTCTATTGACATCTAATGGGGCCTATGGTTATGGCCTATATACTGGGGCATGTGTAACATAACTCTTTAATAATTTTACCTTAACAGGGTCGATTTGTCATTTCTTTAATTCAGCAATGGTGTGTATATTCAATAAGGACAATTACTTTTAATTTTGTTTAAACATTCTTCATTTAACACATGAAATCTAGTCACATTTTCTCTCTTCTTGGCCACTTGTTCTAGTTATCCCTATTGATGAACACGTGTTGAAACACATGTAAAGTAGAGAGAGTGATGTTTTGGTGAGTTAACTGTGAATTGAACACTTGTTCTTGCCCATGTGAAGAAGAGGAGGAGCTTAAGGTGATGTATTGTTGAGGTTTATTGTGAAGTTTTTGATGACAATATTGCTCATATCTATTTGTTTGAATGAAGTTTTTTGGTTGATATGGTTTTACTTTATTTTATTTTTTGGATTCTATCCAGAATTTTTTAAAATCTTATTCTATATGAGGATTGCTTGTTGTTTTTTGGTTTGAAATATTCGGTTTCATGTGTTTTGATCATATTATTGTCTTAAGTTTTTTATTTCCATTTTGGGTGTATTTCCATGATTGAGGACTGATGGTTGTTTTTTGGGGTTGATATTCTTTTGGGAGGAGTTCCATGATTAAGGATGTTTATTGTCCAAGTTCTGATCTTTCTTTTAATTTCATGATATATAATTAGGTTTTTCTTCAGTGATTGAGGATTGTTTTACTTGTTGGGTTAAAAATTTTCAGCTCTTTTTTTTTGGGTTAAAAATATGAGATTTGTTGTTTTGTTGCATACTTACATGCACATGAAATGCTTGTTAAAATGCTTCAAAGTAGGAATTATGGTAGTTTCATGCCTTTGTTGATATTCTTAAAACAGCAAATAAAGGATCATTTCCCCTTCATATTTCACATGTTTTCACATGTTTAAGGCAATCTTAAGTCTTGTGTTTGCTAAATCTATTTTCAAGAGTGTTTTGGAAACAATTGATTGTCATTTTGGCTTTATGGAGCTCTGATACCACTGTCAGATCAATAGACTTCATGTTTGAATGCACAAACAATTCACAGATCTCAAAATTCACATCTTGTTATGTCTGAAATGGAAAAATAGATTGTATAAAGACATACCTTCTTGTTGTTCACCTCTTTTAATTGTTTAATGGCTGAACCTCTTCTTTTTAGTTCAGAGCTGAAGAGAAGAACCCAAGGCACCCCTGCTTCTCCTTTCACTTTGATTAGTTAAGTCTCTGTCTCTCTCTCATTTAGATACACACACACAAGAAAGAATGCATAGGTGGACCTTTTTCTCATAATTTCTTTGTAACAAAACTTGTTCTTATAAATCTCGAAGGTTCTTCAATCATGAATGTTCTCATATTCATTCAAAAAAAATTGGTTATGTACTAATGAAAGTACTTTAGATTTTTTTTTATATGTATACTTTAGCATTTGTTTATTATTTTTTTGAATGATGTTTATGACATGATACTTCATTCAGGTGTTTATATATTGTCAACAACGCCTCTTTCCAAGGTAATCTTCGATCCAACCCTTCTAGAGGCAAATAACTTATCGGAATGTTTTGTCGTTTCGTACTCTCATTTATTTTTTGTTGCAATCGTGTTTTATTACTTATCAAAAAAACAACTAATGTAAATAACTATTTGCTTTTTGTTGCGCATTGTAGGTATGGAAAATGAAGCTTAATCAAAAGAAATTAAGGAATTAAACAACTCTACTGCTGCCGGTTCATCTCAAACTACAACTAAAATTTTACCTCCAAAGGATGAAATACATGACATTGAAATAGTGTTCAAATTTCGATGCCTCTAGAAAACGACAGGTATAACTATCTCACACATACAATAAAAGAAATCTTAAATCAACTTAAATTGATACAATAATATTTGGTTTATAACTTGTAGGACACTATTTATGATGTGAATGTATCTATTGAGATCGTGTTATCTGATAAAAATATTTGATACATATCATGTAACAAATGTGTTATAAAAATATTTGGTACATGCATGCCATGCAACAAATGTGTTATAAGTTTTATTCGAAAGGTAACAATTATCTACATGACAAAAACCAAAATATTGAAATACAAAGAATGCAATTGAATAAATGAAAAGAAATATTGGAGGGTGGATACAGAATTGTCTGAAGAGCACTTATCGCACTAAAATGTGGTTTGATGGGGCTCAAATGTTTTTTTAACACATTTGTTGCATGACATGTACCAAATATTTTTATCAAACAATGTGATCTCAATAGATACCTTCACATGATAAATAGTGTCCTACAAGTTATAAACCAAATATTATTGTTTCCATATAAGTTGATCTAAGATTTTTTCATTGTATGTGTGAGATGGTTATACCTGTTGTTTTTTTAGAGACATCAAAAAATTTGAGCATTGTTTTAATGTCATATATTTCATCATTTGGAGGTAAAATTTCAATTGTAAGATGGCAGTAGCAGTAGAGTTGTGTAATTTCTTTTGGTTGAGCTTCATTTGCTATTGACCTACAATGTGCAACAAAAAACAAATAAACCTGAATGAAAGGGTTGGATCAAAGGTTATCTTGGAAAGGAGCATTGTTGACAATGAATAAAAACCTGAATGAAGTATCATGTCATAAACATCATTCAAAAAAATAATGAGCAAATGCTAAAGTATGCATGTATGTAATGTATCTAAAGTACTATCATTGATACATAAACCAATTTTATTTTTTAATGAAAATGCAAACGTTGATGATTGAAGAAGTTTTGAGGTTTATAAGAGCATGTCTTTTACTAAGAATTTATGAGAAAAAGATACAGGTATAAATGCAAATTATATTCTTTTACTAAGAATTTTTTGAGAAAAAGATACAAGTATAAATGCAAATTATATTTTTTGAGACTTCTCTTTCATGATCAAAAGTTGTGGTATAGTAATATTATTCTCTCGATGGTATCATAAATTAAATATCTATAATACAATTGCTATCCGATCAGAACGATTGATCAAAGTTTAGAAACTAGAATTTAGGATCTATAATCATATGATTCCAAACCAACTTGTTGGATAATAAGATACTCTTCATATAAATTGTTGTAGAATTAAAGTTTTTAATTTCAAATATAAATAACTCACAGATGGAAGCAAATCATGTCATTAATGGTAACATGAAACCATAGTGGAATTTGAGCAATTAGTGGTTCAGAAAATAGAGATTTCATGAAGTAATTAACATGGTCATCAAGGGGCTGAACAATTTCTTTCAAAATCTATTCTATCTTTATTTGTTGCAAAATAAGCTGATGCTCATTGTCAACCAATTGGTGGATTTTGATAATATTCTGAATTATTGCATCTCATATATAATAATTTTGATTTAGCACTAAGGTTTTCTCAAACTGTTTGGTTAGTTCATTGAAAAGAGTTCATTGAATCATGTTTCCAGCAACAAAAGTGTATTTTGTAATAATAAATTAAGTTTCCCTTCTATTGCAGGAAAATATGATTCAAGGAACTCTTTTCAATGAACAAATCAAACAGTTTGAGAAAACTTTAGTGCTGATTCAAAATTATTATATATTAGATGCTAGAATTCAGAATATTGTCAAAATCCACATATTGATTGACAATGAGTATCAGCTTATTTTGCAACAACAAACAAAGATAGAAGAGATTTTGGATGACATTGTTCAGCCCCTTGATGACCATGTTAATTACTTCATGAAATCTCTATTTTTTGAACCACTAATTGCTCAAATTCCACTATGGTTTCATGTTCTACCGTTAATGCCAGGATTTGCTTGCATTTGTGAATTATTAATATTTGAAATTTAAAATTTTAAACAATTTATATGAAGTGTATCTCATTATCCAGCAAGTTGGTTTGAAATCATATGATCATGGATCCTAAATTCTAGTTTCTAAACTTTGATCAAACGTTTGTATGGATAGCAATTGTAGTATGGAAGGCAAATATTTGAAAACACATCATGGATATGTAATTTATGATAGCATCGATAGAGTAATATTACTATACCACAACTTTTGATCGTGAAAAGGAATTCTGATATATAATATAATTTGTATTTATACCTATATCTTTTTCTCATAAGTTCTTAGTAAAATAATATAATTTGCATTTATACATATATCTTTTTCTCAAAAATTCTTAGTAAAAGAATATAATTTGCATTTATATTTGTATCTTTTTCTCAAAAATTCTTAGTAAATGACCTGCTCTCATAAACCTCGAAGCTTCCTCAATCATCTAGGTTCACATTTTCATTAAAAAAAAAATTTGGTTTATGTATTAATGAAAGTACTTTAGATATATTATACACATGCATACTTCAACATTTGCTTATTATTATTTTTTAATGATGTTTATGACATGAGCTGAATCTGTCATGGTGAACAATGGCAATAATTCTAGATCTTATTTATTTTCTTTATAAAGAGAGAGAACCAATATTTCACAATACCTTTTATTCACCAATCTATTACTGCTAACCATAAGATCCAACATTAATAAAGTTTTTTCTTTTCTTGAAATAGGGACAACCATATCAAATATAGGTATTAGAAACAGGTAATTAATGCATTACAAAATTAACAGCACATGAGCTGACATAATGCATTACATGATGCGTTGTTAACATCACTAATGAAAAACAACAATTGAGCACACGACTTATTAGTATACACTGATCACACAGATTTTCCTTCAACAAACAAATCTTGTATAAATTTTTTCTAAACAAACATATTTTGTGTCATGTAGTAGGGATATCTGATGATATGAAATTACGAGGTGGGATATGAACAGACTTCATAGATTAGGATATAAATGATAAAACACGCTTAATTCAATATATAAAGTTGTGCATATGAAGAATTTATAAACATTTTCATCTTCAAATATAACAATACTTTTTTTACACCAAAAAATAATATATATATATAACAATACTTTTTTTCATGTGGGTTTTTTTTTATAATAAATAACTAGGCTAGGAAGTCTTTCAAAGTGTGTTTTGTTAAAGGATAATGTTAAAATGGGAGTTTTAATCATTTTGGACTTGGCAAGATATTTGATGACTGGGTCATCTTCATATGCAAGTTAAAACTGTAAATACTCTCATGTTTCTTTGCTTCTAACAGCACAAAGCAAAGGATTCTTTTAAAGCAGAACAAAAATTCTTCACAAAACTTGCGTTTCACTTACAATTATTTTTCATGAAAATTCCTGAATATTAAAACATAATCTAATTAAGATTCATGTATATACACTCATGGTGGAATACATATTGCCTTTAGTGATTAATATATTCAATATATATTGTGTTAGATGAGATGACAAATGCAGAGTGACTGCATAAGTGCAACAGCACATATCATAAAATCCCCCAAAATGTAACCTACAACAAACACAAGCCAAACCATGAAGCAGAGACCTAACAAAACCTGTCTTTGATAAAAAGAAGATAAAACGAGATACCACACGATTCAGCCAACCACAATAGTACTTCATATCTGATACTACCAAAAATAAAAATAAAAGCCTAAACCACAATCCACTATAACTAGAATATCAAAATCTGTGATCATGTTTTTGACTAACAGAACAAAAGAAAGGAAAAAGGTGATTCAAAGAACTGGGTACATGATCACTTCTTCGCCGATCTAACAGCCTGCCTGGTCTTCTTCTTCGCGCCGGACTTTGCGATCTTCAGGCTCCGGTACACCACGCTCAGCCTCGCAAGAGCCGCCTCCTTTAGATCAGGTCTGTAGTAGTTATCCCCAACCTAAAGACAAAAACTCAAGTTTGAATGATGATACAAACCCAACAATGAATTTGCAAGTAAAAGAAACATGTTTTGATCTTGGTCAGCAAATCAGACACATCTCTAGTCATTCATACAGATGCCACATCACCTACACAATATATACTCTACCATGTCAATATCTAGTCATTCATACTATGCTGATATTCATAGAGTGTATGCATTCAATTTATTCCGAGTATAAGCTTTCACAAAACAAGTAAACACTTCAATAAAAGAAGGGGGGGGGGGGGTATTTTTAAATGACCTTAATTAAATAAGTATTTTTAACACTACTACTCTTTTTCTTGTACAAAACTAACCTTGGACCACCTTTGACCAAGGTTACATGATTGTGTTAGTGGGCGTTATGACCCTGGTTTTTGTGAATTTTTTTAATGAAAGATGTCGGATGATCTCACGCTATATGAAGCGGCGTGGGATATGGATTATGGGTGTGACATCATTCCACTATCCCCAAATGGCGTGGGATGAACCCATGCCATCTGATTGCAGGAGTTCCACCTCCTTAAACCCTCCCATACTCCATCCTTTACATCATTTCTCCTATCAAACCCACCCGAGACCCTCGCTTCCTCTCTCATAGTGACCCACTATTAAACCCACCTAAAACCAACCCACCCTCCCTCCCTCCCAATGATCGCATGCTTCCTATCATTGAGTCACTGTGAGGGAAGAACAAGCTTCGGGTGGGTTGTTATGAGAAATTGTTAAAAGGGATGGAGTGGGGGAGGGTTTAAAGGGGTGGAATCACCCCTCTGATGGTTATTGGGACAGTGCGACAATCACACACTGTTATTAAAAAAACTAGAGTGACGTGGCATGGGTGTGGCCACATCAACCCTGGTCAAAGGTGATCAAATGTTAGTTTTTTTAATAGAAAAAAACTTACATCTTCAATGTTCCAAATGATTGAATAATAAAAACATGTGGCGAACCATTGAAAACAAACTTAGCCAATCAGATAAACTAGAGGTAAAATATGGTAAAATTGTAAAAAAAAGTCTATAGTGGTTTAAAATTGACCTCTAAGACCTCTTCTAGATTTCCAACATGGGAAATACTTGGCTCAGGGTGTAAGCTTAGGTTATCTTTATATTGCCTTTCTTTTCTTTTCTTTTTCTCTTTTTTGTTCGAAGATCACTCGTCTCCTTTTGTATGAGGCACTATCTATTAATATAATTGCCCCATCCTTTCATCAAAAAGACTTCTTTTAGACAATTTTTTTTGTTAAGTACTTTTAGACTATTGCTTTCCACATGGTAAAATGATGTGATTCCATATCACAGCAACAAATCATAAGTTCCCAGAAGCCAAGCGTAACAAGTAAATTTCATTGAAGAACTCTCAGGGAGTTCTTCTTACATGTTAACAGCTCATCACCAAACTTGAATACCAAAAAAATGTTTTAAAACTTTAGTGACAATGTCTGTTCCTACAAAATGACAAAAGATAGTGAAATGATCCGAATCCCCTTACAGCAATAGAACATAAATTCTTAGAACAAACATTTTATGGAACTATGCCTTTTAAGGAGTTCAAGAAAAAGGAAAGCCCATTTGAAAAAAAATCTAAAAGGAGAATCTTGCTCTTAAAAGAATGACAAAAGATAGTAACTATTTCCTATAAAAAAAAATTTTGGTCTCATCCTAATGACAATCAACAGAATGTCTTACAGACCTTGCAAACTTAAAGAGAGTTAAATTTCCATTTCTTTTCAAGGGAATAAAGGACCAAAACCAAAAAAACATTACTCATTTCCATTAGCAATGAACATCTATTTTCATAAGATGAAGCAGATTATAAAAACGCAAACTTACATATACACGAAGCAAGCATTTACTTGCATCTCCATGATCCATGACACTTGAATGCACATATAGGTATGCAGTCAAAACAATTTCATACTAATTTAGCACCCCTAAGTTTTATACCTTCAAACAAAGGTCAACCAAAATCAAGATCATGTTCCTCGCCATAGTTTAAAATCTTGTGTGGACCTCATATGTGGTGGGGTTCCCATACAGTACATGCGGCCACGGCCGCACATTGTATATATATTTTTTTAAAAAAATTAGCCAGGCCGCACATGCGCTGCACCAGGGTGCACATCCGCGTGTGCGCCCGCACGTACCGGTATGTGCAGCCACACTTTGAACTATGTTCCTTGCATGCATCTTTTCCAGAATTGTAACTTCCCAACACTTTAAACTATGTTCCACGCATGCATCTTTTCCAGAATTGTAACTTCCCAAAACCAAAAACAATAACTATTTCTAAAACATCATGTTTGTATCAATTCAAGAATCAGGCAAACAAAAAATTTTCAGCATGTATACATCTATATTGTATTACAAAAAAACCACACTCAAGTACTCTACCTGGTCACTAAATCATGCAGTTCACTAATGGACTCAACACCAATCACTGCTCAAATATCAAGGCTAAAAGCCATCTCATGAAGCAGAAAACAAATGGTGCACATCCTCCACCAATTAAAAACCAATGACTAAAATCAATAATTCCACATATTCAACTACTGCTCATGGGCAGCAAACCCTCCCCAGCGGAGTGGTCGAGATGCACCCTCCCCTAAGGGGAGGTCGAGAGTTTGAATCCCACCTTACCAATCAAAAAAAAAAAACTACTGCTCATGGAATAATCAGCACAAACATACATGAAATGACACTACGCATAGCATTAATTAATTCTCCAAACAGGTCATACAAATCCAACATAGATCACACATGCCAGAGATGAACCAAACCTGGTTGATGACTGCCTTTGCCATCCTCCGGAAGTCCTTCTTCATGACCGACCGGTGGAACAGGCTTGTCGGCTTGTTCTGTTTCTTGGTCTTTGTCGTCGCAAGTGTCACTGACAAGTTTTTCCCTCCAGGTAGTATCGCCACTGTTTTCTTGTTCGCCAAGCCTAATCATTCAAAAACACAAAAAACCCATAAAATCCAAATCAATTCCATGCAAACAGCATAAATGATTAAACATGGAAAAAAAAAACATGTCAAGGCCAAGTACCAGAGTGCTTGAAGGAGTTGACATTGTAAAGGTTGTTGCTTTCCTTGCTGAACTGCACCTTCTGAGTGCCATTGCCGAACTCTTTCACGAGGAAGGCATTGTTCTTCTTCACAATCTCCCAAATCAGAGGGCCCGGAACTGTGGCCATCGCTCAATTACACAGGTCTACCAATACCCAAAACACAAAAAATCAAATTTTTATTAAAAAAAACTCATGAATAACAAAAACCCATATAAAAAAATACAGAAGAATGAAAACCCGTTTTTTTAAAATCGAAAATAATGAAAACTCATCCAAAAAATTCGATAATAAAGAAAACCCAATAAAGTGGGATCGGTGAAACCCTAAAAACCTGAACATCTCACGAGAATGGGTCATGTGAACACACGAAGCAGATCGAATACATACAAAAAAAATCCAAAAAAAATTGTTGATGCTAGAACCCAAAAAAATGCTCATTAGATCTCAAAAGATCACGAATTTAGATGGATCAAGAAATGAAAGATTAGGGTTTTGGGAAAGTAGGACTTACCGGAGAAGGAAATGAAGAGACAAATTAGGGTTTTGGGTCTCCCTCTCTCGCTGTCTCTCACGGCTTCAGTAGCGAAGGAGAGTACAATAAAACTAATGAAAGGTCGCTTTATACGAGACTTCAAATAACCCTAATTTTGATTTTGATAACGTAAATGGGTCTTTAGATTTGGATAAATGACATGTATGTCCCAGTTTTTTTGGTGGTCTTTTTTTGGGGTCTATGATTTGTAAATGGGGTGCATCTAGGGCAGCTCTATCCCCACTTTACATGTTACTAACCAACTAAACCCACCAATTGATATATTTGTTATTCCTAAACCCACCCCCAATCTCTCATTTTACATGGTGTTATCAGTCTCTTTTCCCCTCTCTCATATATTTGTGAGATTCGGCAGTTTGGTGTATATGGATGTAATTCAGGACGAGTCTGGTTTATTTGGAAAAATTTGGGTCTCTGTTCTTGCTCTTCTTCTTCTTTAGATCCTCTTCATTGGTTGGTCCTCCCATGACTTCCTGTTAGATTATATTTGTATTTCGAACATGCACATGCATGTACGCAATGTGTTTGATAGAATGGATGGCTTAGACTTGGGTCTTAGAATAACAATGCCCACCTTAAAAAGTTGTGTCGAATGTGAGGAGGTCAATTTGGGCTTGAGAAACACCATGATTAGGGGCTCTCTCTCTTTCATATATTTCTAAATCGCGGGATGAGGAGGGTCCATATATGGTGAGTTTGTGAATTTTTATTTTTATTTTAAGTCTATGTAAATTGCGTTATTTAGTTATTAGACTCTATCTTCTTCATATTTCATTTTAAGTCTCTGACATCAAATATATATTTCTTATTAGTCCCTTTGTATGATTTTATAAGTATTTTAATATTTAAAACTTGTGTACAAAATGTTTAATGAAATATTTAAACCAAAACTGCAGTGTTCAATGTCAATTTTAGTGTTACTCAACATTATATTTGCCCACCAAATCCGATATCGCATTCTCTTATAGTTTTAGTTGTCCATTGAGGATTGGTTATATATGCAGAAGAAGAATGATTGCATAAGCAATATTTGAGGGTTTTTTCATATTGAATTAAATATTTTGAGTAACTGTTTAGAATTTTTTTAATTTAAAAATGTAGATGTCAATGAAAAATATTTGTATGCAGTGTATTGGGTCATAAATTTCTTAATCATATCCTTCAATCTATAGTGGTCATCCATTCCAATCCTTTCAACATGGATATAAATATTGATGTTTTCTCTTATCAAGTTGTGATTATCATTATTTCCAGGTTACCTGACCTATTTTCTAGGCATTATGAAGATGCATTTGTGATTACAATTTTGATTATAAACCAAATTAAACCAAATGAGCTTCAAACAACATCCACACAATTATGATTACAAACCAAAATTAAACCAAAAGAAGTGACCATCAAAGTTAATTAAAAACATTCAACTGAGTCAGTTCATAACAAACATAAGAATAATAACAAAAAAAAAATTAAGTAGCAATCTAGACTTACATATATCCTATAAAGACTGCAAAATTAGTTTGATGTTGCTAATACTAGAAAATGTCTTATAAATAAGTATGAGAAAAGAACATTGGAATACAAAAGATCTTTGCCCTCTCATCAAAACAAAAGTGCATTTTCCCCTTCTATTATTTTATTAGGGTTCATGTGTGATTCAATTGAAGGGACCTAATTATGATTGTTTAATTATAAAAGGACTATATTGCAGTGTTTACAATTATTATTATTTTGTAGTCGGCTCCATTTGGGAGCGCATTGGAGTCGGCGGGTGCCCAAGACATGAACGCGGAGACAAATGACATTTTTCGTCACTGTGTCAATAACTAATAGTTACCTTGTCGTATTTGTTTTTGGCCCGTTGTTCTGCGTTTCCTAGAATCCGTGGAAACAACGATTCCTGACAACGCAAGTCCCCCTCCCCATGTCCAGCCAATGCGGACGCTTCTGAACATGTTCCCAAACGGAGCCGTCATTTGGTGGGGGCTTTGAATGGAATTTCTAAGATTTTTTGGCTCGTGTGATTCAAATGAAGGACCTATTTTGTGATTATTTTATCGCACAAGGACTATATTACAATGTTTACAATTTTCTTTTTTTGACTTCGTCTGGTGGGGGCTCTGAATGCAAATGTTTCGATGATTTTCCGTTTAGTGCACACATGAAGTTTATCCATTTGCCAAAAACTATGTTTCATGTTCCCATAGGAAACAGGAGATCCAAATTCTTGTGGGGATTTTATGTGATTGTGCGAATCTCTATGGTTATTGAATTTTGAATTTTTAATACTGGTAAAAAGTTGATTTTCATAACCATAAAAAAAGGACGATTTAGGTAACATTTGGTTGCACGATTAGGCAGTTTTTGCTTCTGCAATCATGCAATTTACTATAGCAGTTTCATACAGATAAATTTTAGACAAATAATGTCCAAAAGCTGTGATTTTCAAAAGTTCAGGGGGAGGGAGTGTGTCTCTTGCATAATCAATTTTGCAATCACCTACCAAACACACCCTTAATGTGCTAGGCCAATTTCCAAGCCACTATGAGCTGGATTGCTATGAATTGGAAGTGTCACTAACAAAGTTTTAATCTTTTTTCTTCTTTTGTTTCTTTAGCAGTGGACACGTCAGTGCAAGTGGAACAAAAGTCTATTTATCTGGACTGCTTGTTCCATGCTTTTATTCTTCTTTTTTTACAAAACTCACAGAGAATCACGTTGTAGTACATATATTGTTTTGTTACAGATATACTATTTTGAAGAGGGGAAAAAACACAGAAAGGAAACCATAAATAATATCTTTTTTTGTCTATTATTATTTCATTTCATTTCACCTGTCTTCAATTCTTTGTGGCTTATGTAACTCAGATTTTGGGTTCCCCCATTGATCTTTTTTAGATCTTTATATCGAGCTCGACACGTGTCATATTACAACCATCTATTAATGAAAATATAATTATAATAATAATAATAATAATAATAATAATAATAATAAATGCAACGTGGTGGACCAGCCGATGGGATGGAAAAGAAAAAATTTGCAATGTGAGTCATTTTGCTGCATGTTTTTTAAGGTTTTTCTTTTTTTGGCGCGTCTATCTCCACCAAGGGTTAGTGACCCCCCCAAAAAGAATACTTAGTTTTGTATCTTGAATGGCTAGCCCCACCATGCCATATCTCCCCCACCAACCTAGAAACATGGTTTGATTGTTCCCACCAACACCCATTCGACCCGAAAAATGTGATTTACACCTCCCAGGTAGACCTCACAGAGTCATCATTATACGTTATGGGCGATCAATCCTTGTCGAACAAAATCTAGAGCTCTCTGACCCTTCTTGACCCTCATTCGACTCAACAAATATGATTTAAACCTCCCAGATCGACTACACATAGTCAAAATTATAAATTATGAGCGATCAATTCTTGCCGAATAGAATCCAAAATTCTCTGACCCTCCTTGACCCCATTCAACCAACAAAATGTGATTTAAACCTCCGATGTCAAATAGATTCCAGAATCTTGTTGACCCTTGTTATAATGTTGTCACATAAGTAATATTCAAAACCTACTACCCATGTGGCTGTAGAGAAGCTAAATCATCATTGAAGAAAAAAAACCCTCAACTAAAGGTCAAAGAGGCAAATTTGATATCATATTTAACTAGACATGCTGGACATCCAAAAATAACTAGTTTAGTCAATACAAAATAACAATCAGGTTCAAGACCAGCTTCGGCTACAACATTGGTCAAACACAAAAATTTCATAAATGGCCAAAATGCTACACAATGTTCTTTTACAGTAACAACTAGGTCAAACCCTACAATCATGCCTTTGTTTCGACCTTCGCTCCGCTACAGATGAGTTAGGGAGGGGTGTCTCGTCTTGGAGGAAATTGATCATGCCTTCTAGAAAGCCTCTCTGCGCCAATGTGAAAGTGTTTCCCCTACTAAGAAAACTTTCAAGATATTGAACCACGGTTGTTACATGCTATAGGACACAAATTTAGGGTCATTTCCAAACATAGTATTACCGGGTAAGGATGAAACTTGTATGAATTATTGAATATATCAATTTTTATTTATTAATTGTTTTCATTCAATCCTTAATTTCATTGAATCAACTAAGGCCCTAAACGAAACACAAATTGAAAAATGATTCAAACCATTATCAATACAAGAAACATTATCATCAAATGACCTTTCAATTCTTCATACCAACATCAATAAAAGAAACAATGCCAATGTCATTTTTAATTCATTGTTTATTTCATTTCATTTAGAATCAACCAATGCTACATACCATTGTCAAACCATTTTGGATTTGATAGATATTGACAGGTATCTATCATGGAGTTCTGTGGAGGATTAGGGTTGAGCAATCATATGCTAATCCTTTCAAGTCTCCATCTTTTGGATTTATTAAAAAGATCTATCACCCAAATGTATATGAAATGTGAGTCTTTGGTTTTGTTAATAAGATATACCACCCAATGATAAGACATTTTTAAAAAAAAGAAAAAAAATCTCTTTCATAACCCTAATTTTCTTTCCCAACCCACATTTATTTCACAACTCACATTTCACAAAAACAACATCAACAATCAGTCTAAATCTTTATTTCCTATCCTATGAACAATAACAACAACAATCATTCAAATTTCATCATTCAAAGTATTTGGAAAATCATTTTTCATTTTTCCAAAAAACCCCAACACAAGATCTAGCACGACTGTTTTCATCTATCATTTTCCAAAGCAAAACTCCCCAATACAAAATTACAAACAATCAATTTCATATACAATTTAAAAAAGCAAACCTTCCACAACCTTAACTTTCTATTACAAACCACATTTTTACACAAATACCCTAACTTCCACTCAAAACCCTAACAATTTTTATTTCATAACCCATAAACCACAACAACAACAATAGTCATTCAAACTTCACCATTCAAAGTATTTGAACAATTTTTTAGATGGAAATATGAATGTGTAGTTCTTTACCTTCAGACATGTCTCTTTGGGAGAAAGGGGAAGAAAAATGAGAAGGGTTGGGGAGGAGATAGGTTTGGGTATTAAAAAACGTATATGGTGGGATTAGTTGTTTTTTGTAAAGATGTATGTATTACATGGTGGGTTTAGTAACCTGTTAAGTGGCAGGTGGTGGGTAAAGATTGGTGGTGTATTTAAGAAACCCCTTGGTGGGATAGACACGCCCTCTTTTTTTTACCATGTGAATCCACGTGTGTTGAAAGTTTCAAGCATCCGCATAAGCCTGCTTGGTTATTATTTCATGTTCATATATTTTCAAATTCATATATATTCGTTCATTTATTTATATTTATTTTAAGCGACCCCACTAAGCGGACCACTGGTGATCACGGCGGTGGAAGAGCTCGGGAATAAAAAGGCTGTAAGACTCATCAAGACCAGGAAAAACCAGAGAAAAAGAGTCCTAGAAGAAGAACAAGTGCCTACTTAAGCAGAGGAAGTCCCCTACCTTGCCCACCTCTAATTCTGGCAGTCCATTATCGGATCTTTCTTCTTAGTTATTGGGCTTCTTTCTCAATGTCAAGAAAAAAGAACAAAAATAGCCAACCAATTCGACTTTTTCCAACATGGAGGGTGTAGCTTCTGAGAATCTACTTTTTGTCTTCAGTGTGGTCCCGGAGGCAGATCACGGCATCATCTTCTCCAACTTGATCAGGTGAGCAATGAGAGGGATAGAGGAGAGAAATAAAGAAATAGAGAGATGAGAGATATCAGTGTGGTAAAATGGAAGGGTGGTGGTTTTAGTTTTAGAATTAAGAGATATTATAAAGTAGTGAGATTAGGGAAACAAAAATTACTAGGAGTGGGTTTAATAGGGTTGTGGGGAGATGAAAAGAGGAGGTGAGAGTAGCTTAACCATTTCTTTAAATACATCTATACAATTGATTGGAGTACATGTTTCATTTTTTTTATAAAAGTATGTATCTCATTAGATGAGATATATTACTTTAAAATTTTTCAAACATGTATAACCTATAATTAGGGTTTGAAAAGAGACTGTATGTAACCAAAGAGTAAATACATTTATGATAATATTTAATTTATAGGGTGTCAATACAGTCAAATCATTCAGTCTACACTTCTCCCTACTGGTATTAGATGGATAAAATACAAAAGATACGCATTCAATATTCGATTACTTCTTTCTTTTTTCTTTTTTCTAAGATATACATTTCATTGAATAAATATATACAAAAAAAAATAATCAAAACATATTAGAAATTACAAAAGTGACTGCAAAAATGTTGCTACCATTTTTCTTTGT
Source organism: Acorus calamus (assembly GCA_030737845.1). Lineage (NCBI taxonomy): Eukaryota > Viridiplantae > Streptophyta > Magnoliopsida > Acorales > Acoraceae > Acorus > Acorus calamus. The sequence goes on along the minus strand of CM060877.1, from coordinate 6,365,510 downwards.
TTAAATTGGATAAGGTACCTCAAAATTTTAACATGGTGTTACTTTAGCATGAACAAATTTGATAATTTGATATATATATATATATATATATATATATATATATATATATATATATATATATATTCCGATAATATGCAGTCGGTGCGGTCGTGCGGATTCGACGTGCGTCGTCCGATCGCGGGTCCATCGCATCCAACGGTCGACGTGAATCGCACCCGACCGTCCGATGCGATGGACCCGTGATCGACGGCCCGTGAATCGCGACCGCACGACCGCACGACCGTATAATATCACGACTATATATATATATATATATATATATATATATATATATATATATATATATATATATATATATATATATATATATATATATACCCGAGTGATAGCGTGCGGCGGACCGCACGGTGCGGATCCGACGTGCGTCGTCCGATCGCGGGTCTATTGCATCCAACGGTCGATGTGAATCGCACCCGACCGTCTGATGCGATGGACCCGTGATCGATGGCCCGTGGTCGACGTCGCACACGACCGCACGCCGCACCTAATCACTTATATATTGAGTGAAATCATACCTATAGACTGGTTGGTTATCATAAATTAAAGCAAACAAAAAACAAGCTCCATGTAACAAAATTAAAAAAACCAGATTTATTCAAACATACCCATGTTTCATGGATTCACCATACCCCAACAAAAATGCACAACATTATAAAAATTGACTGTTAAATATGATTTATTTGTACCTGTAGAACTCTACAACAATTTGGAAAAACCTTCCTAAACTCCAGGCAGAGGAAACTTGGTAGTCATGCCTTCAACCCTCATCTTCAGATCCAATATGGATTCTTTCAGATTGAATTCCGGAGATTTCACGGCCTCCATGAAGTCGTTGAGCTTCTTCCCCTTCACAGAATCCTTCGCCTTGATCGCGATCTGCACCCCCTCATGAATGAAGTCCGCAACAGCTATGCAATCGCTCTCTTTGAAACCTCAGGTAGTCATGGCAGGTGTTCCGATCCGAATCCCACCGGGGACTAACGCACTCTTATCACCTTTTGTAAATAGGGTTCGAAAACAAAACACGAGAAGCCTTGTCACCATTTTGGAATTCAGGAATAATTCAAGAAGGATTAAATAATTTGCCATGCTGTATAATTCGGGTTAAGTTCATCACCAATACTAAATCAAATTCATGATTATCAAAGGCTTCTGAATTGCAGTTGTATATTTGAATTTCACGAAATCATAAAAAAAAAACTAGCACAACAAAGCCTAGGCGAGTTTTTTTATCTTCTATTTTTTGTTTTGATTTCATTGCACAAGCCAAAAAATGCATTATGAAAGTAATACATATTCATTTCATTTAATATGTGAATTATTGAATAAGACATGTATTGTTAATGATACGATTTATATGGGAATTATACCTTTTAACAAAAAGTATGTATTTAAAAACTGAATTAATCAATAATCGGGAGTATTTGATAACAAGGACGAAAAGAACGATTCATTTAAATAGGCATAGATTTTTTGAAGGGAAGAGAAGCTAAATTGTATGGTGATGAAACTTACCAGGGACCGAGTTCTTGTTGAGTGTGATTGAGCTCATGTCCAGGATTTTCTCAGCCCGAGCACCATCCATACCCTGTTGCCAATTAATATTGCCAACTTCTTAAAGAAGAAACCATAAATATATGAGTGCGCAAAATAACATGGACGTTGTAGTAAATATATTTTTTCCCGGGTGTTGGGACTCAATTTTTCCATTTTGATATGGACCATAAATATTATTTTGTGAAGAGATCGGAAAATAATTTATACAACAAACTCAACCACAAAGAGAACATGGACTTGCCAGTAAAATAGATATATATTTCTGATTGTTGGATTAAATATTTCTACTTAAATATGGAAAAATATAGTAAATATTGTTTATGAAGGGATCGGATTATGATTTACTTAACAAATATGAAACATAAAGAGAATATAGACCTTATAGTAAACACACATTTTTCTAAGGGTTGGACTCATATATTTCCAGTTAATTATAGGCCTTCCTGTAAATACTTAGCCCCCGTTTGGATACAACCAAACATGCCATTAAGGAATTGGATTAAGCACATAGAAAATGTGAACCCACTAGTAAATACATATTTATCTACGTGTTGGAATAAATTTTTTCAGCTAAATATGGACCATGTAAATATAGTCTAGGGGACATATTTTACTTTACTCAACAAAAGGCAGAGATGTGTTGTCCTTTTTTTGGGCATTAGCTTTTATCAGGACTGGAATGCGATTTTTTCCCATCTAATAATGGAGATTGTTTCAATTGTGGTATAATAATGGACTGACCAGTTTATGGAAAGTGAAAAATTTAGGGAATAAACAGTGAAAAATTTAGTAAAGGATGGTTGAATATCAATTGAAAATTTTCAAAATCACTCTGGCAGAATCATATGATGATGGTCCATATATCATAACCTATTAATATGGTTATTCAGTTGCATTCAAATGAGTAAAAAAAAGAACTTGCTAGAGAGCGTGCTCACCAGTGGCCTGAGATCCACCAAAACCAGGTGATTGTCGGTGCCACCAGAAACGAGTTTGTAGCCCAACTCAACTAACCGATTCGCAAGAGCCCTACAATTCGATACAACCTATATAACGAGCAGCCATGCATTCAGTAATAGTAAAATAATTTTATGACATGACATCTTGTCAAGATGATTTGGAAGGAAGAGCCTGTGTCTTACTTGAGTCTGATATGCTTTGAACTCCGGAGATTCTGCATGTTGAAGACACACCGCAAGTCCTGCAATTGTGTGGTTATGAGGGCCTCCCTGCAAGGAATTTTTTAATTTGAATGTCATTAATTTTTTTTAGCCCATGATCGTATTCAAGTGTTAAATTGGAATTTGGGTTTAAAACATGATTTTATTTTATTTTATTGAAAAGAGGATAGGAGTGATCATATTAATAAAAGTTGCCCCTCGAAGACCTTGACCATTCGAGCAAGAGGACGTGATAATATAGCCAACGGCCCATAAAAAAATGTAAGGCATATTATTTAAAACACGAATATATAGTTCTGCATCATCACAAAGCAAGGGGAGGGAATTCTTTCACTCACCTGCAAACCTGGGAACACGGCATTATTTATCGCAGTTTCTAAATCCATATCCAGCACAGGATCTTTCTTGTAGAAGATCATGCCACCTCGAGGACCTCGTAAGGACTGCAATGTAATGCAACAGATTTATATATGGGCATCAAGAAATCTTCAAAAAAAAAAAAAAAAAACACAAACCATGGTTTTTCTTCTTCAAATTTGAAAACTGATGATGGAACTATAACAAATCATAAAGATAGAAGATCACTTGTGCATTCAAAGATTGTACACCCACTGAAATGTCTCTCAACTTCCGTCTTTCTTTTGAATGATATTAAAAAAAAAAGCTATGCTCTACTCATTTGCAGCCTTCATAATAGCTTTCATATTTTTTTCACTATTGTAAGATACAAGAATCAAATAGTCATGATCTCATATTCTTCAAAAGAGGCATGAAAAATGCTGAGAGATTAAAGCAATTAGCAAAAGGGTGTTTATAAATCTCTTGGAGATGTTCTCATTTGAAACATTTGAATGTGTGGTACAAACCAAGATATCCGTAAATATAGCAATAAGAGGAGCATTTATAAATTTCTAATTGGAGGAGTCTCACTTGAAACATTGGACTGTGTGGCACAAACCGAAGGGCTCTCAGATTCAACATGTCAAACACCAATCCTTCCCTCATTACATCATGGGGAACAAATTATCTATATTTTGTCTTTACACAACAGTCATGAAAGTCTCCCAGATCTCCTATATTTATCATGTCATGCTTCTCATTTTGATTTTAGCAGTGTGCAAGTATCAATATTACTGGGCACTTCACCAACAGAAGAAGCCAGCTGTTGCAAACAACTACGATGCTAAATGCTTGCAACCACATTCTTTTGTTTTCCCCTTTCTATTTTATCTGAGAAGTATATAAAAACCCCACTTTGTACAGATGAAGTATAATGGTAAAGCCAAAAGGAGGGGAAACATTGTGCCTTAATTTCATTGAATTCTTATCAGTATGAAGATAGCAAATATCACTAACCACATGAAGACCTTCTTTGAGATGACACCCCCCCCTCCTAATATTGGAAATTTATATTAAGGCTTTGGACATTCATGACTATGAAATTATTCATCAATCATCGATTGTGTAACAATATCCTATGAATAAATCCGACACGCCATGAACACGGAAAATTAAGATTGCAAAAGGCTCCAATCATCATATGACAAATGAGAGTCGAGGAAGAAAAATAATACAACCTTTCATAGATTACACAGGAAAAAAATGAGATAAATTTGCCTAACAACAAATTCCCTGCAAAATCAGACTAAATATAAAATGATGCATGCAATGGCTTCATTTGAACATGTGCAGAGGATGGAAAAATAAACAGTAGTCAAATGTCAACACTGAGATAATGGGTGGTTACTGATGTTAAACATCAGGGTGAAATACTACAGGAATTCAAGCAGCATGGAGGTAATACCAGGAATTAGTTACAAACTATCTAGAGTATGGATTTCCAGTCAGATTCTCAAGTTTTTGGCTAAATTGTGCTCTGTGGTGGGTAATATTACCCAGATACATTCTGGACAGATCAATGGCTAGCTAAGGGAATTCCAGCCGTCATGTTCCCTAGACTTGAATGTGGCTCTCAATAAAGAGAACAGTGTGAATTCCAGCTTTCAAGTCATTGATGGCAGTGGTGTTTGTTTCCCCAGCTTGAAAGTAATCTTTCTGAAGGGAAGGTTAATGAAGCAGCTTCTGTAAAAAAAACTTCAGTCTATTCAGGTTAATCTCATGCAAAGGATGAAGTGATATGGCAGAGAAAAGGAGCTGCACTTCTCTGTGAAATTTTACTATGAAATCCTAACGACTGGTTCTATGCTGGTTTTGGGGGGACTTTGACCAGGTGGGTTGTTGGAAGGGATCTGGAAGACTATAAATCCATTGAAGGTAGAGGCTTTTATCAGACCACCTGCTTAAACAAGCAAACCGAGAAAAGCAGAGTGGGCCCCAGGAAGAAATGTGATCTGTGATTACATTGGAAGGGATGCTGCTGATCACCTTTTCTTCATCCGCAGCTTCAGTAAGGTAATTTGGGGGTAAAGTGAGGACTGACTGACTCTGCTCAACAGATATTTTGGTGGTTCAGTTAAAAGGGTTCAGCCTTACGTTTATTCAAGCTGGGTTGTGTGGCTGACAAGAAATGAAAAAAATATTCAGTGGGAAGGAGGTGTAAACTGAAAAACCTGGTCAAATGTGAATTGTTTTCTGCATGAATGACGAAAGCTCATTCTGATTCTGATGGCAGAAAATGTCTCTAAAAGGAAAAGCTTATTCAGATGAGAGATGGTTGCCTATTTTGTAAGGAAGTTTTGACCTATCCGACCTTCCTAGTTTTGGGGTTGGGAAGGGGAATGGTTCATATCATGCACTTTTTTATAACATTTTTTTTCTCTACCTCTCGTTGTACTCATCTAGCTGACCAGGTTTATAAAATTTTGTGAACCTTCTCTCTTAAAATCATATACAAGCTTAATAGTGTGAAAGAACTAATAAATTTAAAGGGGATATAGTGTGAAAGAACTCATGAACTGTGAACTTAATGTATCACAAGATTGCATGGCATTTCTTCTTTGTTAGCTCTACTATACTCGCTCAAAAACAAAAACAAAAAACAAAATTAATGACTTGGAACATCAGTTGGTGTTCAAAACCTTATGAGTTGTTGTAGTAACCACATCACAGTACTCAAATGGATCAGCAACTATAGATGCAGCTACAAGTCCACTTATATGAGCCATATCCATCATTAGGAAAGCACCAACAGAATCTGCTATCTGCCATAATAAATTGGATGGAGGGAAAATCAAGATGTATAGAAAAACTTAAAGAGATTCCATAATATTAAATAAATTGTGTACAAGCAATTTATAGTCATGCAAGATTCATCATACCTTCCTCATACGTGGGAAATCAAAGTCTCGTGGATATGCGCTAGCCCCAGCAATTATGAGCTTTGGTCGGAAGAGAGTTGCTGTTTTTTCTAGCATTTCATAATCAACCAGCCCTATTTGCAAATAAATTGGTAGAATAATATCAGAAAAAAGCCATGACCAGTCCCATAAAAATTACTCATTTCTAGCTACGGAAAAAATTTCAATTAAACAAAAAGATCACCAGTAGATTCATCAAGCCGATAAGGCATCGATTCAAAAAAGATCGAGGTGGCCGATACTCTTCTTTTAGAAGTCATGAAGCCATGAGATAAGTGTCCACCATGGGGTAGATCCAAGCCCTGCAGACATTACAAGTATAGTTAACATGTGGCATTTGCATTCCAAAATCTTAAATAAATGGAAAAAAATGTAAAAAACCTGAAAAAGAAAAGCATGACCATCCGACCTACCATAATTCGGTCATGTGGCTTGAGAAGAGCTGTATAAACTGCAAAATTGGCAGGAGAACCTGATAATGTTTGCACATTTACACCCCACTTCTTATCGTCTAAATGGAATGCTGAGAGAGCTCTTCTTTGGCAAAGAGTCTCTATTTCGTCAATGAATTCATTCCCTCCATAGTACCTGTATCACATGCATAATAAGACAGATGTGACCATAATTACTGAATAATAATTAGTAAGCATACAAATAGAATAAAGATAAAAAGTGTCATTTTTTGTCCTGTCTTCCAAGACTTACCTTTTACCTGGTAGTCCTTCAGAATACTTGTTTGTTAGGCAAGAACCAACTGCCTCCATTACAGCCCGTGAAGTGAAGTTCTCAGATGCAATGAGTTCTAAACATTTGAACTGTCGTTCCTTTTCTTTAATGATTAGCGAATACAAATGAGGGTCTGCTTCGCTCAGGGAAGGGTCTACTATACTGCTCAGGTCAACTGAGCAACAAATATGTCATGCAAAAGGAAACATGTCAGTGCACATCTTGTTGGGAAAATAAATTTGTCTCACTGAGATAATTAATCCAACTGAAAAGGCAAAAAAAGAAACAGTTCAAAATTCTTTAGATAATAGCATACTCCAATATTTTTGAATAATTCTGCAATGTCCTTCCATATCACTCAAGGCTTGGAGTATGTGATGTATAAACTTCACTAAAAGCTTGGTGAATGTTGTCCCTTGCTATATGATTAACATGACTATATAGTTTAGTGTGTACTCATGTTAGACTGTAAATATGAGTATGTGAGAAAACAACAAATTCAATAGCATTAAACACACACAAATAAAACTAAAATAAACATATTACTGCTGTACATCATAACACATGGCCTACTTCAGGAATCTGTTCTACATTATCAGGTGGTGGGCTGAGATCATATACACTCAAGAGAAGCTCAACTACATGTTTCCCACCACACAATTATATGGTTCCAGGGCTAATATAGCTCCAGAATGAAATGGATATGATATTTTAAAAATAGATGTAAATGGGGACAGGTACATAAACTCAAAACAACCTGGCCACATAAAACACACTTTTATTTATTTATTGATAGAAGCTGGGATGTCCACCAAATTTTATAAATGCAATACACATCATAAACAAGGAGATAATGTATCTCCTTAAGTCAGGAAGAACTTAAAAATAAAAAAGCAACACATATTGCTTATTCTATGCTAAATATTCCATCCTTATTGCTTACTAAGCTTATCAACCCCACATTGTGTTTTCCCCCATTGAATCAAAAAGTGTTTCAAACACCCGACTAGGCATTCTACCCGGTCCTCCACCTTGCATAGACCCTAAGTGGTTAACTTAGAGGAATTGAGTCTGGATGCACAGCCTCAAGCACCCATCTAGCCATATTATAGATTAAAATTTATCATATAAAGCCTAAACTTATGGCCCCGTCAACCCATTCCCCTTCTCTCACAGTTAGAACCATCAATCCTACTTCACCTACCAGTTAAACCTATCCCTTCCCAGTTCTCATATTTTGCGCCCACCTAGGCACCCACCCAGGCCCCGTCTAGAGCCTAAAGAGCTAGGTCCTTCCAGGATTGCCTTTGGGCTATCTAGCGCCATTTAAAACATTGGTTATGCTAATTTTTTTCCCTTGTGAATGATGTTGGATGTCAAGAATGTAAGGAAGCAGCAGCCTTATCAAAAATAATTTTACGGAATACAGGTCAAGGTATAAAAACCTTAAGCCCCCGTTTGGATGCCGGATAAGCCCCGGATAATCCCCGATAAAATTTTAAAGCCGTTTGGAAAGCCTGGATAAACCCAGATAAAGTGTGCCAGAATAAACTGGTATAAAGTGGTATATGGATTCCAATCAACCCCTAGAATAAAATTTATCATAGATTATTCCACTCAAAGAATAAGTGAGTCCACTGTCAGATCAACTGTCATCACATCTTATAAATCACCTGTTAAATCAACTATAATTACTTTGTTACCTTTTATAAATCTTTATCCATACTTTATTCACATATTACCCAAACAACAAAACATTTATTCTTACGATTCCCAATGAAATAATTTAACACAACCAAACACAAAATCACTTTATCCTTATTTATACTCACTTATGCTCGGATAAATAAATACCCAAGAATAAATCTATTTTGTATCCAAACGGGGGCTAAAAGATCAACCAGAGAAAGAAAGGTAAAGTAATTGTTCATAATCCAATCGGCAAATCATATTTCAGGCATCCAAAATATTATGGAGACTTATTAAATCTTCTTAAAAAAAATATGGAGACTTGTGTCTACCTTCCTGTCTTCACCATCTAATTCATTTCATGGATAGAGATTTTAAATAAACACACACCAGGTCATATACTCCTTAAGAACCTTATTTTATTGTCTCATGTGAGAGGCAATTAAGTAAAACAGATATAGCATAAAAGAGCCTGGACTCTTAACTTCCAAAATACAATTTACATAAGCATAAACAATCAGATGAAATACAAATGAAGTACTTATACAGTCTTAAGACAAATATACAAAAAAATACATAGCATTCACAAGTTTCACTCATATCAACATAAACAGAAAGAAATAACATACGAAATACAAATGAAGTATTCTAAAACCCCGTCTCACCTCTCTCATTAGGAGGCATTTTCAAGGTCCCTTTTATGCAGGAACCTCGAACCGGCTTGGAAAAATTGAATTGGACACAATTCGAGAGCTCATTCGGGACAGGCATCTTTGGACAAAAGGAAGACCTATTTGCCCAAACAGACCGATTTACAGTCTTCTCCATTAATCCGCTGGAAGCATGCATTATTTTAAGTCCTACCAACATGATACACACATCAGAATTCCAAGCTGTACATCAGGAAAAAAATTGATTTTTATGGAAAAATTATGTATGTTTTTATAAAATCTATTTTAAAAAAATAAAAAAATACCATTTAAGTGGTTTTTCAAGAAAATTTTATTTTAAAGTAAAAAGGTAATATCTTCACTACATGAAACATAAAAAACATGCTTTTGAATGACATATGTATACTTCCAAACTGTACATCAGAAGAAACCTAAGCTGTACATCGGAACAAAATTGACTATTTTTTAAACATTGTGTAAGTATTAATGAAATCTAATACGAATTATTTGGGTCTTCATGAAAACTGTAAAAATCACAAAAAAATTAAAAAGGTGATGTCTCTGATACATGAAACATAAATCATTCACAACAGGAACATAAATAAAAACATGCTTTTGAATGACCATATTTGTCATTCAAGCTGTACAACAAATACCTCTTTTGGGTGCCTTTTTTCATATACCATGTTGCAAGACTTCATGAAAACGATTCAAAAAAACCACAAAAAGAGGTGATATCTTTAACAACTGAAACCAAAAATTAATAAATAAAAATAAAAAGGTTCAGGAGAAATATAAAAAAGGTGACATCTTTAACAAATAAAACCAAAAAAATCATAAAAAAGAGCAGAAACTCATTGCGTGGGTTCTCATGAAAATGTACAAAATCACATAAAACATAAAAAGGTGATATCTTTATCACATGAAACCAAAAAAATCATTAAAAAAAACATAAAAAACATGCTGTTGAAAGAACAGATTAGGGTTTCTCCCTTGAATCAGCTCTGCAAGAGAAGAATCCAACCAAACATGACATGAAATTAAAATAAAAACAAAAAAAGACCTTTTTTGAGGGGGTTGGCTGTGATTGCTTTGATGGTTTTTAGGCCACTCTATGAGGAGGTATATATATTGTTTGTGGAGGGAAGGATATTCATCAAAAGTGAGACCCAAAAAGGGTGGCGTTTGAGGGTTTAGAAGGAAGGGTTCATTGAGTGATCGTGATCCAATCACAGCCGTTCCGTTGTGCCATATATCAATAACCGTTGATTCTTTGGAACAGATTATATAACTGCGGGTTGTGTTCGGGTTAACCCGTGTTCGAACCCAATCCGTAATTAAATAAAACAACCCCACCCAACCAGATTTTTCTAGCATGATGTAAAAAATTAAACAACCCCATCCAACCCCACCCAATCCAAAATTTCATGTAAAAAATAAAATGAAATTAGCATTTACCCAATTCACCTTCAAGATCTTCCAAAATCTTTGCAATTTCAATTGGAGTTCATAAATTTTGGATGGTTTAGATTAGTTGCTACATATTAAACGGTCACAATTATTTTATTTATTATTAGTTTACGGATTCGGATTGAGTCGGGTTCTGACTCAACCTAAATTGGATAACCCGAACTCGAACTCAATTTTTACCATACAACCCATATAAACATCGAGTTCAACCGAACCTAAGTTGCGGCTCTAGTTTTACTTATACTATATTATAATATATATATATATATATATATATATATATATATATATATATATATATATATATATATATATATAGGCAGAAAAAACTCCCTTTTACAAAATAAATAAATAAATTGACTACCCTTGAAATAGAAAAAACAAAAAAGAAATTAACATCTCAACCATCAATTTTGTAAAATAAACTTTTAGTATATTTCTCCATCTACAAACTCGTTCCTAAAAATCTTCTATGATTTTCTCTTCTCTCAATCAAATATATTTTACACAAGAAAAAAACTCAGTCATTAGAACCTTTAGTTTAAAAAATAAAAATAAAAAACTGGTCAATGCTGACGTCATAACGCTGATAAAGTCCAATGCTGTTTTTTTGTTAATATTTTTTTGAATGTGCGAATTTTACATATAACAATCCCATTAGGCTTTTTTTTCAGATTGTCCTATTTAATTTGTATGAGTATACATATTATTTTTATAAAATAATTTATCTTATTAGCTGAATATGTACTTTAAAAAAGTAGAAAAAAAAGTGTGTGTGAGGCAAACCAGACTGAACATATTATTTATCTGATCCATTCACATAATCATTTATGGATTACTATTACCAACATCAATACATCAGATCTACCATTTGAAGAACAGATCTCATAAATCTTAATAAATGATGGAAAGATCAAGCATAAATGTGATATCTATTGTATATAAATAGATATTCTAATCCAATGTGATGTGAATAATGTATCCAAATTAATGTTCTGTTATTTTCCATATTGAACTCTCACTGACTTGGTAGAAAAGTTTTTTTTAAAAATAATATGTGCAGGCCGTGTGCAACCCGGACACATTACTCACCTTTTTTTTCTTTTTTAAGAAACCGAGCTGCTATCTAGCTCAGATATTAGGCCTCATTAGTGAGCCACAGGTATTCTTTTATTGATTTTCTGTTTGATTTTTTTAAACAATAAAAAAGACAATGACATTACTACCCTTAAGAGGTGTTTTAAAAATTGGCTCCAACTAATCACACCTTCATTAATCCCGCATAATGAAATCCCAAAATACGCGACATCATTAAAACCTCTCCGACTGAACATATTTTTAAAAAAAATTTACGACCTAGGGTTTTTGAATTGGGCAAAACCAGACAAACGAAAAAAGAAAAAATTTCAGCAATCAAGAGTTCATATCATCTAATTTTCTTCCACAAACAATAGTAAACAATGGCAAAGAAAAAAGTTAGATTTCTTCCCACAATCGAAACATTCTCATCTCGTTTTTTTTTTTTTTTTTTTTGCGACATAAACAGGACAATTAGAAGACATTATTGCACTTCTTGAAAGATGAAATCACTGATTTAAAATATCAAATATGAAACGTTTCAATCGGCAAAGTTCCATTCCGCATATTGCTCATCTGTTCATCTGAGTGTATCTGAAATCCATTTAAAGAATAAATATGTTTCAGATACACGTATCTGAAATCCAAATTGATTGGTTGTTTATTAAATAATGATAATCTCAGATATATAAAGAAATTGTTTCTGATGCATTGTCTCCGTTTACCAGTGTATCTAGATTTGAGAAAAAAAATATTTGATATTGTTCATTTGTTTAGGATTTTTTGTGCACATTGTTTATTTTATGAGTCTAAAAATAAATTATATAACAAATACAACATTCAAATACATGTATCTGAAAATCCACATAATATGCATTGTTATGCACATGCTACAATCTCATCTACATTTTGCTGATCAACCACAATAGACAATTTCTTCGACACACTGTTTTTCTAGAGAACATGAATCATTAATGTCATCCAAATAAATTGAGTCTTCGCATGTCTCATTCATAAAATCATCATTACTTCCTGGTGAAAAATGAGACAGTTACTACATGTTATAAAATTAAGATACAGTAATGTATCTGCAATTCAAATGAAATAATTATAGTCTACATGCTAATGAGCAATGCATAGATGATTAATAAAAATCTTTAAATATACACGACAATAAACAATTAAATATTAATCAGATACACATTAATCAAATCCGTAGAAATAAAATTATCAAACATTAAATTGGGCTGGATAAATAATGCAGATACACGTGTCTGGAATATGAATTAACAACTTTACATTAGATACAAGTGTATCTTGAATCTGAATGAGTTGAATAATAATCATGCAAGGCTAAAAATATGTTGAATGACTCAATATGCATAATTATACATATACACAACAACAAAAACGATTACACAGATCATAAATAAACACAAAATGCATATAGAATCCAGATACAGTGACCATATATCTGAAAAATTAAATTCGATCTAAAAAATGTATATGATAATTCAAATGATGAATGTAAAATCAGATCAACATGTTTTATTAATATTGAAAAAAACCTAACTTGAATTGATCGCCATTGTTTGCACCACAATTAGATCACAAATAAAAAAAAGAATAATGTAATTCTTCATTTCTCCACTGATCAATCTGAATTAAAAAATGAATTCGATATTTATTTTCAATTCTACTTATCAATCTACACCTAAAATTGTAATTGAGATTTTTTTTGGTATTCGAAAAAGCCTAACCTGGATGGATCGTCATTGTTTGCACCACAATCAGTTCGCAAATTAAAAAAATAAATCAGGTAATTCTTCTCTTTTTCACTGATCAATCTGAATAAAAAAAATTTGATATTTGTTTTTGTTTCCACCGATCAATTTATATAAATTTTTTTGTAAATCATGATTTTTTATCGTCCAATTGAATTGATATCTTCAAAAAAGAAAAGAATCTCCCAAATTGTAACCACCTCGACATTAATGAGAGCGGTTATGAAAATTCAATCAAATTAGATAAGGGGTTAAAGTGGGCAATTCAAACTTGGGATGGAGTCTAACAATTGGGACACAAAAATCATTATTGTTTATAAAAGATATACACAAATCCATTTAAGTATATAATATTATAGAAAGTAAAATATATGGTATATTTTTTTCTTTAAAAAAATAAAAATAAAAAATAATTTTCACACACTGTGAACAGTGCAATATACATTGCATCTAGTGGCCTATTAGAAGTGTCACATTAGGATCAAATACAATGGAAAACATGTTGGGCACTGTTAGACCCACTACCCAACTTAATTTTCTGACTACCCCAAATTACGAAAATGCCATTATTTATTTTATTTTTTTGAATCCCTTTCCCACTACCCAGTTCGACAGCGTTCAGTCGAAGTGTTCTTCACTGGGAGGACAGAGGTCCGTCGAACTGTCTAAATAAGTATCGACAGAGGCCCAGTCGAAGTGTGTTTCACTAGGACGACAGAATGTCGACATGGATGTGTCGAACCATTTAAAACAACAACTTTCTTATAAGAATCAATCACTTATACAATCATTTAAGTCCTTATGAAAAACAAAAATGTCATTTAAGTTATTTAAGTATTTTTAAAAATCATTCACATATATTTATTTAAATATAAGAAACAAAAATATCAAACAAAGAGTTATTTGAACCAAATAAACAGTAAAGATTTCATATAGAAAAAAATATTATTTTCTTTTCTAAACAATTGGAGTCTGTTTAGAAAAGACTCCACTTGTTTAGAAAAGAAAATAATATTTTTTGTCTATATGAAATGTTTACTGTTTATTTGATCCAAATAACTATTTGTTTGATATTTTTATTTCTTATACTTAAATAAATATATATATATATGAATGATTTTCAAAAAGACTTAAATAACTTAAATGACATTTTTGTTTTTCATAAGGACTTAAATGATTGTATAAGTAATTGATTCTTACAAGAAAGTTGTTGTTTTGAAGGTTGCTCAGACAGATCGACGGATCTCTGTCGTCATAGTGAAACACACTTCGACTGGGGCCTATGTCGACACTTTATTCAGACAGTTCGAACGGACATCTGTCGTTTCAGTGAAGAACACTTCGACTGGACGCTGTCGAACTGGGTAGTGGGAAAGGGAGAAAAAAATAAAAAAATAATGACATTTTCGTAATTTTAGGTAGTAGGAAATAGGGTAACTTGGGTAGTGGGAATAGCTTTGCCCAAACATGTTTCATGTAACACCACATTAATTCAAGTTAAATATTATCGTTCAATCCTTTTTCAACTTCACACACATGTTTTAATTTTTTTTTAAAGTATACACTTTAATGAATCACATTCTTTTACAATAAAAAAATACAAATTTGTATAAATTGAATATATACATTTTTACGTTTTTCATAATAAAATACATGTTGTATTAAACAAATTTTATTATCTTATTATTTATGTTATTTTTGGGGTTAAGATCTTTGAATAAACTCAAATTCCCGTGACTATGGGATAAAAAAATTGTCAACAATTATGTACATTTTATTCTCCCAATTAAACCAATTGACCTGTTAAATATGATTTATTTGTACCTGTAGAACCCTATAACAACTTGGAAAAACCTTCTTAAAACTCCAGGCAAAGGAAACTTGCTGGTCACCATTTCAGAATTTGAGAATAATTCGACAGAATTTGAGAATTTGCAATTGTGTATTATTCGGGTTAAGTTCGTCACCAATACTAAATTGAAGTCATGATTCTCAAAGACTTCTGAATTACAGTTACATATTCATTTCATTTAATATGTGAATTATTGAATAAGACATGGATTGTTAATGATATATACGCATTTATATGAGAGTAATACCTTTTAACAAAAAGTGAATGCCCAATTTGCAAGTGAGAGAGAACAAAGTAAAGAAAAAATACAGGAAAAGATAAGAGCATCTCCAACCGTGGCTCTGTTTTGGAGCCACAGTTGGCTCCATTTTGAAGAAATGGAGGGGAGGCACTCTAACCCACCCCCTCCATTTCTATCTCCATTTTTATTTTTATTTAAAATATCAACTTATATAATAAGATAATAATGTAATAATAATATAAAATTAATTAAATTAATATTATTTATTTATTTATTATTTTTTAATATATAAAACTAATTATTATAATATAATATAATAATTCAAACTAAATTGGGGTTCTATTTAACCCGCCCCAAAAAAAACAACAACAAGAAAAAAGAGTACACAAAAAAAGAAAAAGAGTCACCTCTAAATTGGGGTTCGATGTATCAATTCAAACTTAATGTATCTCAATTTCAGTGTGCATTTACTTAATGCTACCAAATTCTTCTGTGAATTATTTTAAATTATGAAGTGTTTTTTAATTTTTAATTGCATAATTTACTATAATGTCAAGTAATATATATAAAATTAATTAATATGAAATATTTAATTAAAATGAATGCGTAATAACTTAATCAATATTGGACTCATTTTGAAGGTCTCGATGAGACCTTTCTAATGATATAATATTTATAAATAAATAAGGGATAAATTTAAACTTAACTTACAAATAGTGAATAATTGGATTTATGGTGAAGGATACAAATGAGATTAAAAATGATTGTATACATTGGGAGAGGGTATATAGGGGTTTTAAAAATATGAATAGTGAAATGCAGACAATTGCATTTCACTGGTCGGAACTGCATTTTTGCACCAATGGCGACCGGTTGGAGCCCAACCGGGATGCATTTTGGAGAAATGCATCCCGGTTGGAGATGCTCTAAGAGACAGCACACAAGGACCGAGTTCTTGTTCAGTGTGCTTGGATCCTGTTGTATGCTAGCTCTGTAAAGTGTAAAATCCTCTGAGTATAGTATGGAAACCATGTTTGGACATATATGTGGATTGTGTAGTAACAGTGATAAGGGTTCCAAATTATTGTGGTTGTGCTCTTCTCTCTGTCAGGTCAATTTTGAGAGTTGATCAGTATAAACCAATGTTCGAAATATCGAAAATTTCGATATATCGAACTGGGTTGCCAATCGATATATCGATCGGCCGGCGCTTTTTTTTTAATTTTAAATAAATTCGGAAAAAATTGGAAAAAACAGTTAAAAAACATTAAAAATTGTGAAAATAATAAAAAATGAATAAGAATAATTTGATATGAAGATAATAATAATTTTACAATGGTTTTGGTTTGAAAAAAAATTTACAATGGTTTATGTAGTCTACAACATAAATAAAATTGAAGAAATTTTATTTAAATAAATAATCCATTGCATTGTTTACAAAATCCCCTCCCTGGGTTCCACTTAATGGTGTACCATAACCATAAGATATGTCACCACCATCATTGCCGCCGTGTCCACCGTTGTTATCATCTGAATCTGTGTTTTCTTCCTGAATTTCATTATCTGCATCTCTTGTTTCATCAGATGATCCAACTCCTTCTTGACCCTGAAATTGTGTTGCAGGGATGATTTCATCTTCTTCATCATCGTCGTCGTCCTCATCTTCAGGCTCTTCAATGATCGGCCGTTTCCCACGTCGTCTTGCACCTTGAGATTGATGAGTTTGCTGCGTCGATCTTCTCGGGCGTTGATGTTCTATGGTGTCGCCGTATGCTTCATGCTCCACTTGAGTCCATGTCAAAGCTTCACCTTCAAAAACTGGGGCCGTCGACGTCCATAATCCACTCGTTGTCGTCTTCCAATGAATCCAAATTGATTGGATCTTCATGAGCTGGATTACGTTGAAGATTTAGGAAACGCTCATGCAATTTTTGATTGTATTGCACAAACACTAAATCATTCAACTTCTTTTGCTTCAACCGATTCCTCTTCTTGGTGTGTAACTATTAAAAATAAAAAAATTAAAGTTAAATTTTGTAAAGTTTATCAGTTTTAACTTTTAAAACAAGAAAATTAAAGAAAACACTCACATTTTCAAATGCGCTCCAGTTTCTTTCACAACCGGAAGATGAACAAGTGAGTCCAAGAATTTTGATGGCGACCTTTCTCAACTCCGGTACCTCACCCCCGTATTTATCCCACCAATTGACTGGGATTGTGTTGTCCCTTGCTCTCACGATGGTTCCCCAACTGAACGGTCTACTTTCCTGCAAATAATAATCCAGTTGTCTTTATAGTCTGTCTTGCACCTCCGGATCTGGCTCCATCTTCGCCATTGCCTGCACACAACGAAGCATATGTGTTTGGACTGCCGCGTCCCGGTCCGCGGTCTTAAACCATACTCCGGGGTTAAGGACAAATCCTGCATGGTAAAGGTCAGACGACATCTGACGACTCCATCTTCCTTCTATTACCTCAAGAACAGGGCTATATTGTAGCGGTCTATACTGATAGTTTTCCTTAATTTTTTCTTTGGCCCTATCCATTGCATTGTACAAGTAGCCCATAGAGGGTTTCTCATCTCCATCAACTAATCTTAAAACATGGACAAGAGGAATTCCGGCGTGAAGGGCTCATTGTACACCTTTCCAGAATTGAACAGAAAGAATAGTTCTTTCTGTTTGTTTTCCGGTTCTAAGGTTACACCACTTGCTCTTCGTCCATTCATCTGCTACCATGAGTGTCCTAAGTGCATTCTTATATTCCCAAAGTGATTGCAAAGTTAAGAATGATGTGACAAATCTAGTGGGTTCTGGCCTAACAATATCTCCATTGCAAAACATTCTCATTACATACAATAATTGTGTGTGTGCATAAATAAAAACAGTGATTCTTCTAGCTAAACTAATAGTTCTAATATGCATCTTACCAATGTCTTCCAAAATTAAATCAATACAATGTGCAGCACATGGTGTCCAAAATATTGTGGGGTGCTTCTCTATTACTAATTCACATGCAGCTTTATAATTAGCAGCATTATCAGTTACAATTTGAACAACATTTTCTTTTCCAATAATATTTTCTATAACATCACTTATTTCGTTAAACAAATATATTGCAGTATGTGAATATGCAGATGCATCAATGGATTTCAAAAACATGGTTCTTTTTGGAGAATTAGCTAAAAAGTTAATTAATGATCTCTGTCTCCTGTCTGTCCATCCATCACACATTAATGTACAACCATAAGTTTTCCAATGTCCTTTATGTGTCTCTAAAATCTTATAAGTTTCTCTTACCTCTTCTTGCAAACATGTTTGACCTAACTCATGCATCGATGGTGGGGCTAAACCAGACCCAAATCTACCTACTGCTTCTAATGCAACATGAAAAGAACGTGAAGTTAATGCATGAAAAGATACACCTGCAGTGATTGCCCATTTAGCTATCTTCTGAATTGCATTTTTCTTTTCTTCTTTTTTTAATTTTCCTTCTAAAGTTGTTTGTCTAGGGCCTTCTCTTAATCTTTGATCAACTACATCTTCAATATTACCTCTACAAAATAAATCCATAGGTCCCCTAGTGTTTTTCTTTCTTTTTAAAGATAGAGGAGGCCTTGAACTAAGACCACCAATTTCTATTACATCATCATCACCTATATGTGGTTGTTCATCTCCTATGTCTCTAGCAAAATCTTCAGAATAAAATGTTTATCTTCTACATTTATTTTCAGATTTTTTATTCATGAATTGTTCTATTTCTTTTTTAATTTCTGGTGTTGTTTTAGGACAAGGTTTAGCATTAGCTCCTGATGAATGCAATATGTGTTCTTTGAGTCTGGTTATGCCACCACTACATAGATGTGAGCAAAGTAAACATTTGACAATATGTTTTTCAGTAGCACTTTTATATTCTCCGTATTTCCATGCAGGGTCTTTTGTATTAGCCAGTCTTAGATTAGATGAACTAGCTCCAGAAGAAGACATTTTTTTCAAAAATGATTTTTTAGTTTTCAAAAAATTAAATATTAATTCTTTTTAAAAGTGGATGATGCTACTATAATTACTTTCGAAAAATACTTTACTAAATGCTAAGAATAAATACCTCTAAAAATAGGAGAAAAATTGAAACTTCCTCCAAAAGCCTCCAAAATCTCCACCCAAAGCCTCCAAGAACTCCACCAAAGTCCTCCAACTAGTCCACCAATATCTCCTCCAAGAAAGGCAATTTTATGATTTTTGATGGATTTTTTGGAATTTTTTTTGTGGAATTTTGGCTTCTTTTTGGATTGAGGGATTTTGGAAAGAAATTGTTTGCTATATAAGAGAGTAGAGAACTAGAGATTGTGTGAGAGTGATGGAATGGTGAAGAAGATGATTGTTGAGTTGTTGTTGTGAGAATGAAGAGTTTTAGGGGAGTATTTATAGGATTGGGAATAAAAGGGGTCAAATTAAAAAAAAAAATTGAAGGGGGGGTTTTACAAATTACCCCCCCCCCCCCCCCCCCAAACGGCTATACTGCCGTTGGGGCCCAACGGTTATGTAGCCGTTGGGGCCCAACGGCCTGATTTTTTTTTTTTAAATAAATCATGTTCAACCGTTCGAATATATCAATATATCGTCGATATATCGGTGGATTCCGACATATCGATCGATATATCGCTGACGTCAGCGATAATCGATATATTATCAAATTTTCATCGATATTTCACGAAATGGTCGGCGAAACCGATATATCGATATATTGGTCGCGATTTTTAACCATGGTATAAACAGAATTCAAACTCTGGTTTGAAAGGTTAGAATTTTGCATTGAACATCGAAGGTGGTATCCCATACCCTTGTAAATGCCATGCATGAGTTAAATATTTATTACAATTCAGCAATGAAGACTATTACATGCATCGACTTTGTTAACCCCTCTGCCTCACTTAGCTGTAGCAGTGGCTCCAGTTGAAGTCATGTCTCTGGGGCATTGTGACACATAGGGTTTCAGCTGTCCATGCAATATAACAAAACATGTTATTAAAAGTGGGTCATGGGAGCACATAAAGATCATAATATGTGATTGAGAACTAGGCAAAGTGGCAAACCCAAAAAAAAAAAATTGAATAGATTTAGATTAAATCCTCCAGTCAATACTGGAAGGATAGATGGCCCTCAATTGTGATACCCCCCTGCCAATCCACCAAACAATCTCCCCACCCCAAAGAAAAAAAAGAGGTGAAATCAAACAAGTTTAAGATATTTATAAGTTTAGAGAAGATCTGACTATATGCATGTCAACTCTTCTCCAAAACCAACCAATATACTATGTAACTAACAGTTGTTTTCCACTTCTATAAAATAGAAACAGTTGTTTTCCACTCATCAGTTAAGGTGAAGAGTAAACAAAAAGGATCCCAAGGTTGGTTTGGCCTTCAGCTCACTGTCCGCTTTCAATGATCTCAAGGATATGTGGAGATGGTTCAGGAAAAGGCAAAAGCATAGCAATCAGAGCAACTTAGCAAAAAAATTAAGGGGTCATTCCTCACATAGTCTGTTGGAATATTTTGGCTCTCATGCAAATGCATCTTCCAACATAAAAGAACCTATGTGGAAAAACCTCGGCGGCAATCTTGTCTCTCCATAGGTTATGACGATCCAAGGTGAGGAGCCGCCCTCTACCATCACGGGTAACACATGGCTAGGTCATGAACTCTTTCAGTAAGACATTGTAGGGGTATCCACGTTTAGAGAAGGCTTTCCTTTTTATTTATATCTTGCTTTTCTTAATCTTCTTTGCCAAAGAGCCCTCTTTGTAGCTCTGGAAAACCAATTTTCCTATACTAGGCAGTTTACCTAGAGAACATTTCAGTAACAAACCAAAGAGATGTTGTCATTTATGCCTTGGTTGAAAGAAAAACAAAACCAAAGTCAATTTTATTTGAAACATTCAAGCTAGTTTCAAACTTAATCACGGTGTAGTCATGCTCAAATTTCCTCTGAAAAAAGCTGCACCACATCAACTGATGGTAACCCAACCAGACACAACTGTCCCATGTTAATTTCGAGCCACAGGAAAACAACCTATAAGACATTGTCATATCAACATTATAATAATCCGTCATACACCCCCATATATGAATCATCAAAATCCCTCACACACAAGAACAATTGCATTTCCTTATAAGAAAACCCTTCATATCTTATTAGGTACTAGTTTTATCATAAAATCATTCTTAGTTCACCGAAACCCAATGAAAATTAATGCTCTTCGCTCCCTTATATGAGACATTCTACTCATTAAATACCCAAATCCAAGGGACATGTTCCATGGGTGTATGAGGGATTGGGGGCTTTATATTGCCAAGGCGGGGGACGTCCAGTTCCGAGAAGGGTGCCTGCGTATCATAGGGAAATCTGAGGGGCCTCGATTCTCGCCTCGGTTGGTTAAATACCTCTTCTAACCAAGGGGCACCGCAAGAGGGTCTTGTCCTGTTATACGCTTCATTTTCATTTCCTTTTGAGATGGTTTGTCTACTACGTGTCTAGCATTTACCAGTGAACAAAATAAGAGCTGTCGGAGAAATAATGAATGAGATGTCCGTCTTTAATCTCGTGATTTAAATAAATCTTCCCTGATAAGGACCCTATGAGCTGTTTCTTTTAAATTATGTAACCTCTTCCTTAATCTATGGGGAGGATCTTTAGTGTTTATCTTTTCCTTTTATTGTTTCTCTTTTCCTTCTCTATAAAGAGGATTGTAACATCTGGAAGGAATGATGAGGAAGAAAAATTCAAACTCACAGAGTTTAGGAGGTCGGGGTTCCCTCGAAGCAGCCCCTCTCTCTCTCTTCCCCTGTTTTACTCTGCTACATTTTCCCTAGCTCACGCACCTTCCTCTGCATTGTGCGAAACGCATCCACCCTAGCGGGTACGCTTCATTGGTATCAGAGGCACGCTCCTGAAGGCAGATTCCACTCGCAATGCTAAGATCGACGAGATGATGTCCATCCTCAAATATCGAACATATACTCAAGGAAAGATGTTGGAGAATCAGGCTTAGATGCTACAAAATCAAGCCCAAGTGATGCGGGAGATGATGAAACAAATGAACTTTTGAGTTCTAAGATGGAAGGTCCTTCCAACAACCCACATGTTACAGGTGGAACAAATTCTTCTATGTTTCCAGCCAACAATGGCCGGGGCATAACCAGCGGAGATGGAGAACGAACACCCTACACACGCACGGCTCGCCTGGGTTTCCCACGTCTCGACAGTAACGACCCTTCCAGGTGGTTGTACCGCGCC
Source organism: Acorus calamus (assembly GCA_030737845.1). NCBI lineage: Eukaryota > Viridiplantae > Streptophyta > Magnoliopsida > Acorales > Acoraceae > Acorus > Acorus calamus. The sequence goes on along the minus strand of CM060877.1, from coordinate 6,342,593 downwards.
GAGCAGTTTTTTGTGCACCAACGAACTCCGGCTTCTTAGAAGTTGTTGCTTGCGTCGTTCCACTTGGAAGGGAAAGCCCTTCAGTGGTTTCGATGGATGGAAAAGTCAGGGTCGATATCTAGCTGGGATGAGTTCTCTAAGGCACTCCTCATTCGTTTCAGTCCTTCTCAATATGAAGACCCGACAGCGCTATTATCCAAGCTTCGCCAAACTTCCACCATGGAGCATTACCAAACTCAGTTTGAGGAGTTGGCAAATCGAACTGACGGACTCAACCAAGCCTTCATGGTGAGTTGCTTCCTAGGAGGCCTCAAAGATGAGATCCGGTTGAGCGTCCAAATGCTTCGGCCAACCAACCTATCCGAAGCCATCGGTCTCGCCCGCATGCAAGAAGAAAAGGTGGCAGCTAGAAGGAGGCTCCCTCGAACCGACTTTGGAAGGTCTACCCCAACCCTCAACTCTACTAGTTTCAAATCCTCATCTCCTATTATTAAGAAGCTAACCCCCATTGAAATGAAAGAAATGAGAGATAAGGGACTCTGTTGCAATTGTGACGACAAATGGGTGCGGGGACATATATGTCGTGGAACACAAAAGCTTTTCTTGCTAGATGGGAATTGGCCAGATGAAGAAAGAAAGGAGGAATGTGAGGAGCAAGATGAACCCGAGGAAGCTGAAGACCATTCTTCATCTCCGGAGATCTCTCTTCATGCCATTACAGGAAGCCAAGCACCCCAAACCATGCGTGTACAAGGGGAGCTCAACCGTATACCCATCATGGTCCTCATCGACTCTGGTAGTACGCACAATTTCCTCAACCCCACCTTGGCGAAGAAGGCTGGTCTCACAATTCACAAAGATGCCCAGTGCCAAGTGGTAGTAGCTAATGGTGATCATGTTCCTTGTTTGGGAAAATGTTTGGGAGTCAGATTGAGCATACAAGGTGTGGTCTTAGAGGTCGATTTTTACCTCTTAGGCCTAGGAGGTTATGAAGCTGTCTTGGGAGCGCATTGGTTACAGAAGTTGGGACCCATTACGTGGGATTTTTCCAACTTGACCGTGCAATTCATATGGGGAGAGAATACATGCCAATTTAAAGGCATCGACCAGCAGGAGTTCGGATTTCTGCGGGACAAAAAGGTAAAAAAGCAAAATCCTAATCGCAATTATAGTTTGTTAATGCAGATCTACTCACTTTCCCAAATCCAAGAAGAAGATGGAGTTTCAACAGAAGTACCCACACAAATCCAAGAGCTTATCTCTTCATATGAAGATGTTTTCAAGGAACCTGAAGGACTTCCCCCTATCCGTGTGCAAGATCATCACATTCCCATGGTACTCGATGCACATCCAGTAAACTTGCGGCCATACCGATATCCTCACATCCAAAAGACGGAAATTGAGAAGTTGGTGGCGAAATTCTTGTGCACAGGGGTGATTTGGCCAAGCCAAAGCCCCTTTGCTTCACCAGTTCTCTTAGTTCGCGCCCTCAACCATCTGATTATCAAAGATCGATTCCCAATCCCGGTTATAGAAGAACTTCTTGACGAGCTGCATGGCACACGTTTTTTTTTAAAACTAGATCTTCGATCTGGGTATCATCAGTCAAACCAGAAGATATTCCAAAGACTGCTATTCGAACGCACGAGGGCCACTACAAATTTCTCGTGATGCCATTCAGGCTTACCAATGGCCCATCTATGTTTCAAGGGCTCATGAACGAGATATTTCGTCCTTTTCTTCGGAGGTTCGTACTCGTCTTCTTCAATGACATATTGGTTTACAGTTTTTCTTGAAATGATCATTTGCAACACCTTAAACTGGTATTAGATGTCCTTCGTACTAATCGTTTGTATGCCAAGGAGAGTAAGTGCAAGTTCGGGTGTTCCTCTATTGAGTACCTAGGACATATTATCTCCAGGAAGGGAGTGGCAGGTGACCCTGAAAAAATCAAATGCATGCTTGAGTGGCCGAAGCCGAATACTATCAAGGGCCTACAAGGTTTCTTGGGACTCACCGGGTACTACCGCCGGTTTGTTCGAGACTATGGGAAGATTGCACGTCCCTTGACTGATATGCATAAGAAGAATTTCTTTGAATGGACAGAAGAATCTACATCTGCCTTCCATAATTTGAAGCATATCATGACCCTTCCACCAGTCTTGGCCCTTCCAAACTTCAAAAAGACTTTTTATGTAGAGTGTGATGCTTCAGGTACTGGAGTTGGAGCAGTATTGACTCAAGAGGGGAGGCCCTTAGCCTACTTCAGCATAGCTCTCAAAGGCATGTCTCTCTTTTTATCCGCTTATGAAAAGGAATTACTAGCCTTGGTGCTTGCAGTAAGGAAGTGGAGGCCGTACTTATTTGGGAGAAGGTTCGTGGTGAAGACGGATCAGCAAAGCCTCAAGTATTTGCTAGAGCAAAAGATGGGGACACCGGTGCAACAACAATGGGTTTCTAAACTATTTGGTTATGACTTCTCAGTTGAATATAGAAGTAGAGCTCTCAACACTGTGGTGGATGCATTTTCCAGAAAAGAAGATGGGGAGCTACTTGCCATTTCTCTTCCCGTTCCAAAGTGGGTGGAGGAGTTGCGAAAAGAACATGTTACTGACCCACATGTCCAAAACATCCTATCTCAATTGAAAGAGGGTCATGTGGACTCTTCTAAGTTCAATGAAACAGGTGAGATCTTGTTTTACAAGGGACGCTTCTACCTTTCACCGCAATCGGCTTTGAAGGACACAGTCTTAGCTCAACTACATGATAGCCCCATAGAGGGACATGCTGGCTTCCACAAGACTTATCAAAGGGTGAAAGGAGATTTCTATTGGCCACAGATGAAGAAAGATATCAGGAGATACATAAAGGAGTGTGATTCTTGCCAAAGGAACAAGGCCGAAAATGTCTTCTTTTTTTTTTGAGGATAATATAGGAGAATCTTATTTCAAGAAGCCCCCGAGAAAAGGAGACGAGGAATCTCCTTACAAATTAATTAACAAAAGGACAATACAACGAATTATATGAGAGCCAATAATGTATTATCCCCTTCCCCAAATGTCCTTCCTGGCAGGCCTTCTCCAACCCTTGAGCATTCCTTCTCAAATATGGACTTCTATATCCATGGATTTCATTGATGGATTACCTGCCTCTCATGGTAAAAATGCACTCATGGTGGTAGTGGATCGACTCTCCAAGTACGCTCATTTCGTTCCTCTCTCTCATCCTTACACGGCTAGCATGGTGGCACAATTTTTCTTGGATCATATATTCAAACTGCATGGAATGCCAACTTCCATTGTGAGTGATAGAGATCCTATTTTTATCTCCAATTTCTGGAAGGAGTTCTTTAAGTTGCAGGGGACAGTATTAAGCATGAGTTCGGCCTACCACCCACAAACGGACAGTCAAACGGAGGTCGTGCACAAATGCTTGGAGCAATATTTTAGATGTTTTTGCAGCTTGCAACCGAAAGAATGGATGAAATGGGTCTCCCTAGCTGAGTTTTGGTACAACACCAATGTACATTCATCAGCTCGGATGACACCATACGAGGTGGTGTATGGGGTTCCTCCCCCTTGATTACTCTCTTATGTGAAAGGCACTACTAGTGTGGATGCGGTGGATGTGGCTTTACGAAGTCATGAGGCTATTCTTCAAACCCTTAAAGAAAATCTTCAGAAGGCTCAACAAAGGATGAAGGCAATGGAGGATAGACGAAGGACGGAACGATCGTTCGAGGTTGGTGACTGGGTCTTCTTAAAGTTACAACCTTATCGGCAGCACTATGTGAACCTTCGATCCAACTTAAAGTTGTCTTCAAAGTTTTACGGTCCTTTCAAAGTCATAGAGAAGATCGGCGAGGTGGCATATAAGTTGGAACTTCCACAGTAGTCCAAGATTCATCCTGTCTTCCATGTTTCATGCCTCAAGAAGAAACTAGGAAGCAAGGTGAGCGTGCAAACCCAACTTCCATTATCCGATCGGGATGGTGTAATGGTCACTGAACCCTTATGTGTTTTGGATCGTCGGATGGTCAAAAGGGGCAACCATGCAGACACCAAGGTGTTGGTGCAATGGAAAGGTTTGGAAAAAGAGGGTGCCACGTGGGAGTTTTATCACAAGCTACGTGCGAAGTTCCCAGATTTCCTCCTCGAGGATGACGTCGGAGCTGAGCGGGAGGGAATGCTACGTGTCTAGCATTTACCAGTCAACAAAATAAGAGCTGTCGGAGAAATAATGAGGATTGTAACATCCGGAAGGAATGATAAGGAAGAAAAATTCAAACTCACGTAGTTTAGGAGGTCGGGGTTCCCTCGAAGCAGCCCCTCTCTCTCTTCCCCTGTTTTACTCTGCTACATTTTCCCTAGCCCACGCACCTTCCTCTGCATTGTGCGAAGTGCATCTACCCTAGCGGGTACGCTTCATGGTCTCACTCTATTTTCCCCCAATTCAGAATTTGTAATTCGAATTCAGAAATGAAATCGGATAGCAAACATCTACCTTTTATTCAAAAAAAAAAAAATGTTACCTTGAAGCCTGTCAAATCAGGGACGACGTAACTGGGAAGCTTTTCATCCATAACCACATAACCACCTAAACCAAAAGCATCCAAAACCATCTCAACCCAATGAAAGATACAAAATTTGAATCAGACGTGGTTTGATTTGATTTTTCTGTGAAGAAGTAAGTCCGAAGAGGAGGGAAAGAAAGAGAGGACCTTTGCGAGTGTGGAAGCCAGTGGACTTGCAGTTCTTGCCCTTGTAGTAGTCTCGGGGGGCCCTCTTCGAAGAGAGGATCTGAAGAGACGACGGTCTCTTCCTCCTCATCGCCCTCCCCAACCCCAACAGCAACCCCAACGCCATTGTTTCTTTATGGCCCACGTATACCTGCTGCCGGAGATCGCGCTGTCGGTGGACAAAGGGAGGCTCGACCGCTGAAGGATCTCCTTCTCAGTCCCACTAATTGCTCTGCAATGATGAAGGTGAAGAATAGATTCTAGGGTTTGAATCAGATCAATGGTCCAAATCTAGTAACACAATATCAATGGTTTGAATTGATTAGTACGTTAGAAAGTGAAATATATATTAAAATATTTTTTTTTTCACTTTATTGGTTGGTTTTTATTGGTTTGTTGAAAATAAAATATGCCCTTCAAATAAATTTTCCCCCTTTTTTTCTTTTATTTTTCACATTAATTTGAATTTTCAATTTTAAAATTTAAGTAGTATATCCCACTCTAAAATTTATCTATTTCAAAATTTGAATTTTAAAATTCAGTAACCAAAACTATATACAAACTTATATTATTTTTCATCAAAATTATACCAAAATTTACCTAAATTACACCAAAATTATTTAAATAACAAAAAAAAATATTACAGTTTTTTTTATGCTAAGAAATTAACAGAAATTTTTGAACTGTGGATGAGATTGTAAATGAATTTCACCTGTTGTAGAAAAAAAAGAGGAAAAAGGATGTAGCAACCCATAAAATGAATAATAATATGATTGATCAAACCTATATGTTAAATAACAAACACATAATATAACAAAAAACTGTTGTAGCTCTTTTGCATATCACATACTCATTTTATAATATTAATCAATGCACATATTTCACAATGTGTATATAATACTTCATAGAGATCTCGGAGAGTCCATGTCTGAGACCACCACCGCCACCACCCGCGTTTCAAGTGTCGTCGTCTCCTTAGAACGGCTACACGAAGCACTCAACTCTCAGTCTTGTAAATATACATACAAAAATTTAAAAATCACAATTTGTCTAATTTGTTTAATGAGATATATATAATTATTACTTTTAATATTAATATATAAACAATCAATCGTTTATTCATCTCGGATGAGTTACGCATATTATTATAAAATTCTCGCCGGAGAGGGAGGGGGAGGGGGAGGAGGAGAGGCACCGTGTGTGGTGAAAAATAATGATGAAGAAATAATGGTGAAGGAATATATGATTTTTAGAATTGATGATATTCACATTTTATAAACGGATTTATACAATTTTATTGAAAAATTATAACTTATTTATGTGTGAACTTGTTATTTGCAAGTGTTAATAAAATTCTCACATTTTATAAAAAGATCTAAATTTTATTGGAAAATTATAACTTATTTTTGTGTGAACTTGTTATTTGTAAGTGTTAAGATCTAATTCTAAAGTTGTTCATGCATCATCAAATGAATCCAAATGATATAAATTTGTAAATTAAAACTTGTCATACATTTGACACAATTTTTTTTTTTTTTTCCAAAATGAAGCATATTTACTTCATTCAATAAAATATATCATTTTTTTATAAAAGGAATAAAACAAAATATATTTCATTATTGGATTTTGTATTTCATTTATTTTCATGTAAAAGCAGTATTAACTTATACTATACAAAGACTGTAGTTGAAACTGATTGTTTTTTAACTTCATCATTTGTTTCTTGCTTCCATCAAACAAATTGCATCTAGTGGCCCATTGGAAGTGCCACATTAGGGTCAAATACAATGGAAAACATTTTTTATTCATGTTATATGTAACACCACATTAATTCAAGCAAAATATTGTCATGTGAGCAGTGGCTAGCCTGGTAGTTCTGATCTTGTTGGCAGCAAGATAGGCAAGGCCAGGCGACCCAATTTAATCGGGTACTTGTAGCCCTTAGAGTCTCTCTACAAAAAAAAAAAGAAAAAAGGTTGAATCCAGTCAGTTCAGTCAGTACCGAACTAGACGACGTGAAAATCGAATTGCACCACTTATAAATCGAACTATACAATCAATTGTTAGGTATATATTTTACTCTCTTATTAGATTCAATCAACTATTGGATGAAATATGAATTCTTGAGTATCATCAATATTCAATAGAAGAGTAAAATATATACCCAATAACGTAAGTTTAAAAAGACAACGTAAATATCCAATCCTGACTGGATCCAGTCTCAAAAAAGAAGAAGAAATATTCAAGTAAAAGATTGATGTTCAGTCCTTTTTAAACTTACGTTGTGTTTTAAATTTTTTTTTTCAAAGTATATACTTAAATAATGAATCACATTTTTACATATATAAAAATACAAATTCATATAAACTGAATACATTTTTTTTTTTGTAATAAAGTATATATTGTATTAAACAATTTTAATATCCTATGAGTTATGTTATTTCTGGGGTTAAGATCCATAAATAACTCAAATTCCCATGACTCAAGGATAAAAAATGTCAACTATTGTGTGTTGACATACATTTTATTCTCCCAAGTGGACCAATTCAAACAAAAACAATAAAGACTTGGTAATCAAGTTTAGGAAGCCAAATAATCATATTCAAAGAAACAACTCAAACGTGTAACGTGTGTAACTTGAGTTATAAAACCTCAATCATTGGTTTTCCGATTGTTTTAAATTTCAAGTCAAAAACCACGTAAAGTCACTCAAACCCCTGTATATATACATCACATTATAAACAAACCCCCCAAAAAACCAAATTCAAAACAAAACCAAAAAATCTTATCATGGAAGGGCTAGAGGTTTTGGCCCGAAAAGCCACCGGAGACGAGCCGCCGGCGAAGCGTGTGTGTTACGGTCGGGAGTTCTACGGTCTCAATTTATCGATCGAGAGACCGTTGGAGGACATGGAGCCGGAGAAACTGAAGGAGGAGATCAAGAGATGGGCGAAGGCGGTCGCACTTTACATTCTCGAGGTGCGGCAGATGGAGGGGTGATGATAAAAGATCGATGGGACGATGTGAATCTGTAGAAAATCAACTTTGAACTGAGTATTGGATGACCTCTTCAGGTCATCCATGGAGGCAACATATGTGGAAGGCTGGAGGAAGTGAAGAATGAAGAGGGTTTCATGACAAGCAATTGGTATTGATTGATGCAAACAAATCCTAGCAAGTGATGTTGTGTGATTAACACAACATTAGTTTTCAAAATGATGGATTGTTTTTCTTTCCCTGTGTTGTCTCTGCTGCTTTGTGAATTATGTAAAGAATTATTAAATAAAAATATACAATACAATTCTTTGATTGATAGATTGATTCACCTTCTGCTGTCTTTGTGACAAAGTTAAGAGCATTATCAAACATCTTCCTTCAGATAGAGAATGAATTTATTACAACTTGCATGGGGATTTTGTTGAAAATATTGATATAGTTAATATGTAATTTTTAGCATCAGAAACATTGCATGCCTCAAGTTCTAACATTTAATATATATTTCTCAATGTCATCTTGTATAGATATTTAATGACCTAATTTTTTTTTGTTTATGTTAAATATAACTTGTTTGATTCATATAAAATTTTACTTGATATTTTTTTCAAATATGTTAAATCCTAAGCTTGACATGTTAGAACTGTTATTGAGGTTGCATAAAACATCCTAATAATAAGTAATGAGTAAAATGAAAAGACCATAAAGGCAAATACATGACATGGAGAATGGAGGAATTGCACTGTTAGAATTACATGACAAACTCTCATGATGAAAGCAAATCCTCACAAGGGATGTAGTAACAGTCACACCTATATTTTATACAAAATTATCTTCACACCAGTCACTTTTACGGTCACCAACATATTTGCATTTTTTTTGGAAAGAATATACTTAGTTCAATGAACCAAAAAAAAAAGAAAGAAGTAAATAATACTTATAAACGAATTAAATGCACATCTTTTTGTATTTTCCTAATATAATATATACTAACCTAGCCTATCCTAGTATATACTAGTTCAGGGGATGTGGAGACTACATGAATGACTTAAGTGTATCAGCAGGTTCAGCACAACTTCTGCAAAAACTTAATAGAAATGTCATGCCAAGCATTTACAAAACCCTTTCCCTCAATAGATGCCAACACTTGACACAAAAACTTCACAAGGATATACATGGACAAGCCTTTCTTGAGATTTCGAAAACCCATTAAGCACATCAGAAATCAGAAGACTCACCGGTTAATTCTCCATGACAGTTTAATCTCCCGTTCACTATTCTTTTTTGAAGCTGTAAATGCTTCTCAGCTGCTTAGAACACATGTCCTGAGCCTGGGCTGTGTTCCTCACTCGATTCGCTCTAACCCAAGCCGGCTCCTATCACATCAACCAACAAGGAAAAATTTATTTTTGTTTTGCTTAGCTATGAAATGGCTTTACCCAAAGATTAAAACATTTTTAGAAGGGAAAATAAATTGATAACCAGAATCCTGACCAACTTAGTGACTCAAGGTGATGTGGATCAATAACATAAGTGATATCACCCATATCAAAAGATGATAGGATGATATGTCCTTTTGTGATCGGTTCAGATCACTAAATTGGTCAAATTCATTTGGACCCCATGAAATTTGTGAAACCTACATAAACACCCCCTACATTTCAAAAATATGCACTTGTACCCCCTATTAAATCTTCCGTTAAGATGGGAAGATAACAAGAAATTATTCTTTTACCCCTACACTTGATGTATCTTTAAAAATGTGTGGATGGTTAGAATGGAATATTAATTGGAGATGTATTATGGATGACTAATTTGATATGTATGAATGATTTGTGTTACTTCAAATGTGTATGGATGGTTAGAATGGAATATTTATTGGAGAGGTAAATCAGTACTTTGATGTCACCGATTTTCCCATCTTAACTCGAGATTTAATAATAGGGGATGTAAGCGTGTTTTTAAAATATAAAGGATGGTTCTTCAGGTTTCACAACTTTCAGGGGGTCCAAATGCATTTTACCTAATTTGGTCACTCTATCAAGATTCATTTAGAAGAGGTTGGGAATTTGACCTCGGGCACGAAGTGGGAGAAACCGAATTTGATTAGGAGGAGGATGTGCTCGATGATGAGGATCGCAGCAAGTCCCGGCTCTATCTTCCATAGCCCCTCTTCGTCGTACATGCAAACCAAGAGTGCGCAGTTGGTGCAGATCGCCATCACAATCAGAAACTGTTATAACAAACTTTTTGATATAAAATGATGTATACAAGATAGGAAGTGTTCAGCATATTTATTACCAATAGTGGCCTTAACAATAGTATGGACTATATTAATACCCGTGCACTTAACCCACTTTTACCTTTGGAAACATAATTAGGTTTGTTATATAAACTACTTTAGTCTTTGATTGATAAGAGTCTATATATCTGTCAATTTAACCTTGGTGAAATGAGTTTTAACATATTTGAAAGAGGAGATGGGTGATTGATACACCTATTCTTTTATTAATACAAAATTTACAATATCTATACCAGTGGGTGAAACAAATGACATAACTCTAATCCATCTCTCAGGTCGACTAATTAAACCACTGATTGAGGGTCAAAAATGGTATTCTACTAATAGAGAATTTCCCAACGTCCTCGCTGCTAATTGGTATTGGAATTCATTTCAGCTTATACTATTATTATATCAGTCATTGTACCACTGCCAAAGGGGGTCTATGTGTTTGCTGGTCACTAATTGGTATACATTCAAGTCTCTGTCCATATAACTAGATTTGATTATAAGATAGACTGGGGCTAATTTCAAGAATAAAACACTTTCTTGCTTTCCATTAAGTGAATTCAATTTGAAGTCCACAACTGAATGTTTGCAAGAATTTATACATTTCAACCTATCAACTATCAGGCAGAATTGGTTGTATTAACAGAAAAAAACCGATATTCATAGATGGTATAAATGGAAAGTGAAAAAATAAAATCTACCACCAACCTGAAATATATTCAACCAGGCTCCGATTGTTGCAGATGCCCGCGGAGCAGGCCGCCTCATCATCGCAAGAAGCTTCAGTGCATCTGTTCTGATCTCCATAATGTTGTTCTGCAGGAAGGAGAATTAAAAAAAAAAGGCTTAGTAGTTATCATATATATATATATATATATGGAAAGTTTAGATATTCGTCTTAATAGCAATATTCAGCAGGACTATATAGTGTATAGATCTTGAATACATAAAAGAAGGTTCAATTATTGGACAACAGCAACCATCTATTGTCACATTTCAATGACCAGTAAAATTTATAATACAACAAAACACCAACAAATCTTACTAGGGCGGCAAAACAGAAAACGAGAGGGAATGCACATGCAAACATCATTATCATTCCAAACTGCAATGCCAGCTCCAGAAAGTCTGCATAGAGCAACAACTTTCAATATGTGATCATTATAACAAAAAAATGAGTGGTTATGTTCGGATCAATTACCATCAAATAATCCATCTTCAAATTCTGCTCCAATACTTGCAGCATAAGGTGGCTTCAGATACTCTTTCTCGACTCTTAAAGATACACGGATTGGCTTTCCTGTTGATTGCACTTTCTCATGCTTCTTCTTGCTTTACAATACAATAAACATGATGCATGTAAGAACTCCCATACTACAGCATGGAAGATGTAGAAGGCTTTCAGTTCTTTTTACCCATCAACTTGAAATTAAAGATCTTGGTTGAGCAGGTGATAGGAAACTTACCGAACGGTTTTGTACTTTTTATAGCTGTATTTAATGAACGGTATGGAGTTTTCTAGCAGATTTTCCAAAACCTATGATAAAATCGCTCTCAAAAGTTCAAAGAAGAGACAATTTGAAAGAAAAGAAAGATAGCAGCACATAAATAAATCATTATCTTACTTGTGATACAATCAGGCGCTGGATGATGATTTGGCGAAGAGTAACAACATTGCGATGTAAGAGGATATGATAAAACAAACCAATATAGGATTGCAAAAAATAGACGCCAAAAACCTGAAAGGGAAAAGTGAACATAGCAGTAAAGTACCTAAAAACAGGCAACAGTTCTCTCCTATTGTGTTTTTTGCATTGTTGAACTCAAAAAAGATGGTGTATGCACCATGTACCTTGTATACCAAGCTATCAGCTCTTGATTCCATGCCACTATTGCTTTCACTCTCAATAAGCATGACCGAGACTTTGCCACCTGTCTTCGTATAGTATTGTATGGCCAACAAATACAGAGCTGTTAGCCCAAACCTGTGACATATATACTCAAGCATAAGCACCAATACATTATATACATCAACTCACATATTTTAAAGGTAGGAGTTTAAACTTCATGTTCACAATCTTTTAAGAAAGGAATGTTGCATATGAGATGATTTAGCAACTGGATCTTTTAAAATAATATAATACCCCAGCACAAATATAAAATATTCATTTTTAAGGAAAAATGCCTTATTAAACTGCAATCAAAAGCCTTACACCATCAAACTCATTAATTTGTGAAGGAAATAAATCAAGATTCGAGAGTACATGTTCAGGAATAAAGCCATGGCACTTAGATAATCGAAAAAAAATGTTTCAATTATCCACCGACGCACAACATTCCAACATCTGGGATACAACAAGATGTATACACAAGCTGACATTTTCTTTTATGCATAAACTTACATAGGCATACAAAAACACACACATGTTATTCATTTTACATTTTCAGTGTCATTTAGTTCTCACTTCTATATAACATTTTGTATGTTTTCCTCACAATAACAACATTCCAGAAGCACAGATAATTAAAAATCCTTCAATTAATTAGGTAGTTGAACAAACCAGTATCCCACAATTTTTCTTTCTATCAGATCACTCCAGTTATTTTATTATTATTTTTCTTTTGAAAAGGGTGGTGTTCCATGAGTGTTAAGATAGATAGTCACTACTCACTACTCCAAAAAGGATATGGAAGAAGGTTAGATGTAGTGGGAACTGGGAAGTCCAATAAATAAAAAATATTCGCAATATTTACCATAGAAATGATTTATGATAAACACTCAATAATCTGCCTTCTGTATTAGAACTGATTGATCATACAAAGGAAATCCCAAGCATGGTATTGTTTATTTGTAAAAGCTCTTATATGTTCTTCATACTTTACTGTTATGAATAGGCCATATTAGTAGGAACTAGCAAGAACACATGGATTAAATAAATAAATAAAATTCAATTTTTTTTTTACCTACACTAGGAAAAACCGATAGAAAATATATCATATAAGATGCAACAAAGATCCTTACTTTAGAACATCGGATTCAGTAAATTCATAGAAATGCGCATAAGCCAATTCGAAGGGCAACTGGAAACATATAATTGCCAAGAAAATGATTGCATCATTTCTAAATCTCAGCATATGTCCAAGCCACTCTTCTCTTTGAAACAATGACTTCTCCTTTTCCATTGGCTTATCATTCTCACACTTCTTTGCATGTTCTGTGTGGGTTTGACCGAAGGTTGTACCAATATCTAGAGCTTTGTTTCCTGTCTCCAAACCAATGGTATAATTTACACCCCACCTGCAAAGGAACAAAAAAACAATTGAACAAATATCACTCACCTTGAATGCATAATATATAAGGGAAAAAACTTGGGAAAAAAAAACCATATTCACCTGGCTAGGAGGGCCGAGTTTTTGCGTTTCCAGAACTGTACTAAGAGTGCAGCCCATGATATAATGAAGATGAAGAAAATAGGAAGTACTAGTAATTGCCATGATCTGAAGGAAAAGACATGAAACATATCTCACAAATTATATTACAAAAGCTTAAGATAGCTTATGCGCATATCAGGTTAACATATACCATACCCAAAATCAATCAATTGCACTGCAAGTCCAAGCGCAGCAGGAAAAAACAACCACTTTGTGTACATTCCAAGAAAAGCAAAATATGTGGCAATCTGCATAAAAAATAACAAGTAAACAAACAAACAAAACAAGCAAAATCTAGCATTATTGGCAGCCTAACTGACAAAGACCATATAAACCTTGAATTCTCAGTGGTTAAAATAAAAGGGGAAAATAAAATAAGAAATGTATAATTGAAAGCAAAGTATTCTAAAACGATGATAATTGCATAACATAATTAAAAGCAATGTATTCTAGAATGACAGTAATTTCACCTTTATTCCAAAATATGAGTAAATTTCATCAATCGGCTGCCATGTGAAGGCTAACAAGTTAAGGGCCCAGTCTTTCAAGAGCTTCTTCCTCTTCATTTCATCTATGAACCAGAAATTCATATTCTCACTACTAAACCAACAAAGCAATTCTTTGGGGAAGAAAGGTGGGACGTCCCCCAGCATAGAAGAACATACCATGTATTGGAAAGACTAGTTTAACAATGCCTTCAGACTCCATCCTGTCAAGTATGGATTCATTCACGGCCCATTCAAAATCTTTGTCATCAAATTTTAAAGGTATAGCTGCCTCGGTTTTGTTCACCTGAAAGATTAAGTAATGCTTCTCAATATAGTAGTGACACATGGGTTCTTTTTTTTTTTTTTTTTTCGTGTGTGGTGTGGTGGTGGTGGTGGGGGGGGGGGGGGGGGGTGTTGGTTGATGAAAGATGGCATATAGTCAGAGTGATTCATCATCAAGATATTTAGCCATAGAAATTAAAGTGAAGCATAGAATGTTATCAAGGAGCTGAAGGAGAGAACCAAACACAAGTGCCACCAAATTTCATATATAAGTGTGGGGTGAGGCTTGAAGATGTGGAACGGCTTTATGGTGAAGTTCTGGGGCATAAAATGGTGCTCGCAGTCTTGCAAGTTTCTTTTAAAATATTTATCAACTTCCTTTCGAGTGACCTTGGGGAAAATGTCATGGAAAATTATACAGAAATAATAGAGTGTGGAAAACTGGTCTGACGTCCAAAAATCAAGAGATTTTCTAGAGAAGGAAGCCATCAAAAGAGTGGAGCAGCATGAAAATAATTAAGGATGACCAAGGAAGCAAGGATGGAGTTACATGGCTACGAAATAGAATCTGTGAAATCCCTCTTAATTCATTGCACTTTTTTGTTGGAGTGGGGAGAGGGAGATGCACCAATTTGCATCAAAGAAGCATATACCAACTTAAAAAAGGAAAGCACTAATATCCACCTTCCCTAACGAAAAGAAGAATTGGAAAAGCTAAAGGTCCAAGTAGAAAGGGAGGAGAAATCAAGGGACCGCCTCTTCTTTGAATATTTTTTTATTGTTAATGTTTGGTCAAGAGTGAGCATGGCTATAGGTACTAATTGGTTATTCTTGTAGGTGGAGGATATGTGGAACTTCTTCAAGGGAAGGGCGAATAGAGGAGGTCGTGGCAAGGAGACAAAGCTTGCTGGAATATTCCGTATGTGGTGAGTATATGGTTAGCAAAATATGTGCATATATTCCAAAAGGACCAAAACAAGAAGGTGTATTCTGAGATTATTGGGAGAAAAATCTTCACTCGTTTGGGCTTGGATGTCTACACTAATTGGAAGAAGACTAGTGAAGGCCGAATGGAGTCGATTTGTGTTGGGTGGCTTTGTCTCCTTTATCTTGTGGGGTCTTCGCTGTTTTCTTCCTTTTTGTGCTTTAACTCTATTGGTTTTCTGTTCTTCATTCAGTTTTACTTTTGCAGATCCCTTGTCTTTGTTTTGTCTTTGTTTCTTGTTCAAGGGATTCTTTCACTAAATGGAAAGCCCCTATTTTCCTTTCTAAAGAAAATAAATATAAATAAAAAGGCCCAAGTAGAAGGAACATACAATTCCATATATCAATTGATGAAAACATTGAAAACGCTCACACCAGCTGAACAAGGAACCATCTGGCTGTCTTACAAATGCTGAAACTTCATCCCATTCAAATGGTAACTCCATACCTAGAATACTAGATCATCAGCCTCCAAACACTAGAAATGTGATGTACCCATCACATTCATAAGGATGAAAAATAAAGCAGATCATCTAAAGAACTATGAAAAAGGAACTACAAGGTTCCACTGATGTGGAAAAATGAAGTTACCAATGTGTGTCAGCTTTCTTATCTGCAACTTGGCAGCAGCTCTGCCTAGGGTCTCCATAGGTGCGGCCAACTGAAGGGAATGGAAAAATGATGTAAGACCATAACATCAAACGAACACAGGCTTCAATTTAAGACTACAGACAAATACCATACTAAATCCACTTAACTTGAAGATTGAGCAATTCAGAGATCATATAATAATAAAATAGCAATAATATTCTTAATCGTCATCATCAAATTGATAGCCAACATAAAGAACACAAAAAGAACATCTCACACATCATGCATTAACACGACATGGGATTTCATTATTCTATGAAAATACTTTGGATAGTGCAACATCAATCCTTGCCAGCACCTGCAATCAGTATATTGATTAGCACTTTATTTGAAAGATCAAGTTGATTGCTTGAAACCAATTGTTCTGCGTGGCTTTGTGAGGTGGTATTTTCTGTTTGCTTCAGAGGGAGATACGTTTACGTTGTAGAACGGAAGTTTGCATCAATTATTTCAGAGCTGCTTGGACATCTATTTGTAGGCTGTATGTCAGCTAGTCTCTTTGTCCGAAGATTGGCCTCAAAGATGAATGTAGACTGTATATAAGTGACCATCTCACCTTAATTGTGGCAATAACAACATAGTTTTGGTTGCCTCAGTTTTGTCACAATTAGAATAATGAGGAAGTTGAGGAATGCAAATCCTTTCATGCTTCTCTTTGGTGATTTGGAAAAAAGACCCCCATCAAGATTTCACCACTAAATCTTTCTATAAGAGGCTTAATGCGGACCCCTCAAGAGATATTCTCCCATATTTAGCAAGCCAAATTTGGAATGTCAATAATCTTATGAAACTTCGATGCTTTATATGGTTCCTATCCCTCGACAAAGTCCTCACAAAGGTAAATTGTGCAAAATGGGTAATGACGGAAATGTGGTTTGTGGCCTACATGGAGAGGATGATGAAACAAGAGAACATTGTAGCGAACAAAAGTATCCCTTACAAAAAAAATTTTAAAAAATGATATGCTCGTAGAGCAAATCAATACATAAAAGGATGTGGGTACAACTCGATCTTTTATCCTCTGATCCTCGATCTCCTTGGAAAGTGTCTCGAGAATTACAACTTCAGGGATTTTACAAGTTTGTGAAAATTTAAAGGAAGAAAGAGCGGTGCGTGATCCTTCGGGCCTTTTGGTTTTGGGCCTTGTTGTTTAGGACTAGCGATGCTTTGTTCTTCACCCTTCTTGAATTTTTTGACTTGATTTGATTTGAAGTCGCTTTTCTTTGATCTTCCCTTCTCTGGACTTTCTCCTTCGTGAACAGAGTGAAGATATTCTTCAAGAAGAAGATGGAAGTGAGGGAGAGTTAGAAATTTTCTATTTCTCTCCCTTGGATTTTCCCCACACTTTTTCTTTAAGAAGAAGGTGGAATCGAGGGAGAGTTAGAGATTTTTATTTCTCTCTCTTGGATTTTTCCCACACTTCTTCTTCTTCTTTCTTTGGCTTTTCTTGACTTCTCCTTCTTTTGGTGGATTCTTCAAGAAGAAGGTGGAATCGAATGAGAGTTAGAGAATTTCTATTTCTCTCCCTAGGATTTTCCCCACCTTTCTTCTTCTTCTTCTTCTTCTTTTCTCTCCCTTGGCTTGACTCTTCTTTTTTTTTTGTTCTTCTTAGCTCTTCCACCTTGGTCTTTCTCTCTCCCCCCCTCCCTCTATTTATAGAGGAAGGGAGGGGTGGTTATAAGGGTAGTGGGTAGTTAGGAGAGTGGGTATTTTTTTTAATTAATTTAATTAATTAATTTGATTTGAGTGATTTTAACTTCTTCTTTTTTTTCTTCTTTATTTATTTATTTATTTGGATTTGGCCCTGCCTGGCCCTGCCCAGGCAGGCCCGTTCTGGGCCCTGCCTTGGCAGGGCCATCCTGAGCATGGGCCTGGCCCAGGCGGGGTCTTTTTGGGGCCTGACCTGGACCTGGCCCAGGCGGGGCCTTTCTGGGTCCTGCTTTGGCAAGGCCCATCCTGGGCCTGGGCCCAGGAAGGGCTGAACTACCCAGATTTTTTTTTTTTTTTTACATGTCTACAAACATAAACTTTAGTATCATTTCTCCATATCTCTTCCATTTCCCTCTGTGTCTCCCATTTCCCTCTTTGAAGAGCATCTAACCCTTGTCATGTCATACTTCCAAATAGTTACCTTTACCTCAAAGAAGCTCTAAAGTTGCCTCAGCCAATGCACCATGAACCCTTCCACAGGTGGCACTCCTAATATTCCTCAAATTTACTGCTCTTAGCCTACAATCTAATATCCATCCATCTCAACTTTCTTCATATCTATCAAACCAGAATCATTTTACATTTTAACTCCCATAAAAAAGAATTCCCAGTTTCAGTTGGTATGGAAAGTATCTCATTGATCCTTATTCACTCTTGCCAAATTAGACTTCTCTGACTGTGATAGTTTGGTCATACACCTCGAGAAGGAAGTTTAGTCTAGCTAGGTGCCCAATGAAAATCCATCAATCACAATTCAAGAAAATTCAGGGATTGCGAACCGAGCTTTGATTAGCCGGTTAGCACCCCCCTCTCTAAAAAGGAGGTGAGGGGATCAAACCGAGGGGGGCACCAATTTAAAAGATTTGGTTGTTAAATATCTCTTGCATCCATCGACCAAACAAACTTCTGATCAATGAATTAATTTTTAATACCTTTGGGATCCGAGTATCCATTCATTTTGGATCATAATTACCATACCAAATGGAACTCTTGCCGAATATTTCTCTTAACCGAAATTTTGTGACCATGCCATCAACATAACATGCTATATCAAGATTTATGAGGCCTTTCTTTCCTTTATGGCTGAGAATAAATTCTTCCGAAGTTACACACACACACACACATGTTTCTACTAAACCAATCTTGTGGCCATGTCCGTGTAAGAATGCTGAATAGCATACACAAATGCAATGAAATCCACCAGCCTTTATGCCCAGTCTTGGGTTGCTACCCAAGATCAGGCATGTCTAAAGACTGTGTTTTCACATTCTTTAACCAATGTGGGACTAAGCATTACAGAGGGATTAAATTTCTATTGAAAATTTTTAATCTCAATTTGGAAACTCATTAAAATATTTTTATGGAAATTTATTAAATTTCCAACAAAAGGTACCCTCTAAGCATCCCATACAACCAAGTAACAATGAATGCTAACTGTCAACAACTTTGTCCACATGGCCTAGACAATTAATTAAGCTTGATTCATGACTATGAAACATGAACCCCTAAAACCAAGAAACGATTTCCATCAAACACATTGAATCCACTAAAAACTCAAAAAATAGAATCATAAAAAGAAAGCAACCATAATTCAAAGCACAAAACACACATATAAGAACAGCAAAACCACAAATTCACCAAACCTTTATGAACTCATCCGAGACTCCATGAACCCTCTCAACAATCAACCCAGCTCTCTTCAACTCCCCAACCAGAACCTCCACAGCATCTAATCCCCCACCCCCATCCACACCCCTCCTCTTCGGCACAACAACGCCCACTTCAAAACCAGTCACCTCTCCTCCCTCATCCATCTCTACGAGCTTCAATGCCTCAACGGGTCTCCGTCTCTACCCAAAAAAGAACCAATTTTTCTCGAACCCCACACATGGGTTCGCCGTTTTGGACCCGAACAGACAAGTGGGTACCTAAAAAATCCAAATTTTAAATCGTTTGGCGAAGTGGGTCTTCCCCTTTCGAGGAGATAAGCTGTGGAGAGTGAGATTTCTGTGAAATGCAAACAAAAAAACTTCGTTTATTTTCGGGAAAAGAAGGGGTTGATAAGATCGAGAGAGAGAGAAAGAGATAGAAAGGACCCTCAAATGGGTACAACGAAATGGAAAACAGAGGGAAAGACCGCTTTGGGAAGCGACGATTGAGAGAGAGAGAGAGAGAGAGAGAGAGAGAGACACGTGTGAAAGGATTCGTCACACGTGTCGGGTTTGTTGGGGGAAACGGCGGTTGCGCTGTGGCTGTCCTGCGAGTGAGTCCCAACTGTCCAAACGGGGGGACGTGGTCGGATGTTACTGCGTAATTTTTAAGGAGGTTTTTGAATGCTTTCGAAAGAGCCGTTTAACATGAGTATCTGCAGTAAAAAAAAAAAAAAAAAATCCTCGTTTTCACTTTGAGACGATTGTCGACATTTTATCCTCATTAATTTTTATATTAAAAGAAATAAATTGTCTTTCTTTTCATTTATCCTCACAATGACACTTTATTTCATTGTCAAATTAGCTTTTGACTTATGTTTAGTTCAAAAATAGATCTGAAATAAATTAAAATTAGTCGATGTTTAGATGTTTAGATAATTAGAATAAATGAGAATTTGAATATCAGAATTAACTGATATAAAATAATATATATTTCAATCAATCTTTAAAATTAAGTTATTTTAAATTATTTAAATTAAAAAAAATATATGAACACATTGTTAAATCAACTATAAATCTTTTAACAACGCTTATTCACATCCTACACAGGAAAATGGGGCCAAAGTGGATGGAAGGAACGTGTGTAATTGCTTTTTTGGGTGAAATGAAAAGGCTGTAGATTCCTTGAAGTGGGAGCACATAATAATAGACCCAATAAAAAGAATCATGTACGAAGATCTAGATTCTAGATCTCACAAACCAGAATTTGAATTTGTATTTTTTATTTCAAAATATGTTCCCTTGAATAAAACCCCTTCTTATACACCAATTTATTTATACATATAATATAATAACATATATATAATCTTACTTTGATGGGAGAAGACTCCGAGCATATGCTGCTGTGCTGCTTTAGTCAATAGCCATAGAAGTCCACTTCTGGATCCTGTAGATCTAGTGGACTTTTTTTCTTGTGGGGGTGATTTTAGATAGGACTGCAACTCAGACGGGTTGGGTTCAGGTTGACCCCAATCCAAACTCAATCCAAATTTTAAATTACTCAACTTTAACCTGATCTAACCCGATTTTCAATCCGAATTGAACCGACCCGAACTCAACCCGTAATTAAATAAACCAACCCGGCTCAACCCGAATTGGACTAACCCGACCCCAACCCGATTTTCAACCCAAATTGTACCAACTTGACCCAACCCGAATTTCTAACATGATGTGCAAATTAAATAAATCAACCCAAATTTCTAACATGATGGTGTGGCTCACCCACAACGCGGTGGTATTTAGAAGACAGCCCGTTTACGTGAAAAATGTATGGGAAGAGACAGTCAGTCTCTTAAAAGCATGGGGCCGGGAGATTGTGGGAGCCACTTCGGTGAGCTTTCCGGGGGGAGCGCTTAGCATTGGGTGATACAGCGCTGCGACAAGGGTTGGGTAGAGATACCTCTTCTGCCGAGCCAAATAACCTTTTTTTCCTTATCTATTTTTTTACTTAATGTAATTTCTCTCATTCTCTTTGTTTTACTTTTATATTCGGACATGTACTACGACACTTCTATCAATGAAATCGTGGTAGATAGTCTACCTTTGTCAAAAAAAAAAAAAACCCGACCCAACCCGTAAGATTAGCTAGATTTACTTAAAATTTGAACTACCCATATTAGAAGCTACAGAATGAACGGTCATGATTTTTTTTAACTATTAGTTTACAGGTTTGGGTTGGGTCGGGTTGTAAGTGAGGCCAACCCGAACTCAACCTAATTTATGAGTCAACCCGAATTGGCCAACCCGAACCCGATTTGGTCAACCCAACCTATGTAAAAATCGGTTCAACCTGTCGGGTTCAGGTTCAACCCGACCCAAGTTGCAGTCCTAATTTTAGATCTATTAGGTCTCTATTAGGTTTAAGGTACTAAATATAAGAAGATTACTCAAAACAATCTTTTAACCCCGTTTGAATAGTGATACAAATTATGAGATATATAACTATTTTAGTACAAACACACTAGTGGAATTAGTCATTTTTTTATTTAATTGTGTTTTTAGTTATTCTCATTAGAAACATAACAACAAAGTTTTATTTTTTATCGACTATGATAAGTTGTGAATAAATGATGAATAAAATGATTTATAAAAATAAAAAAAATGATTTGACATCTAAACCATTTTATTTCAATTGAATAAATTAAGTGAAATAATACAATTTCAATAAGATTTGGAAATAGCATAACAATACACACATATTCTTTGCAAACAAACATGTTTTTTATGCTTATTCATCACCATTCAGCTATTCCACATCTTTTTTTTTTAACACAAACAGTCACAAATGAAAAATATTTTAAATTACCTAATAGCTAATTACAAAACTGTCCTAACAAAAAATTTGAAGGGCATTGTTACACGCAGCGCTACAATACCGTGTGACATTGCATATACTCAATCGATGCATGTACATCATTAGGATTTTTTATAAATAAATTTATACAATTCATTAGAATATATAATTTATCTTTGATATTAACCATGAGAGAACAAGTTTTGAAAAAATATCAAAATGAATAAGAATGAAAATATCAACCGATGAAAAATATTGAATAAAAAGAATAAGAGGAGAGCTACAAACAGGGTTGTCTCGTAACACACTAACTATTTTTAAGGATAATCATTCATGCATTTATAAAAAAATATAGTTCTATACAGTTCTCAACCAGAAATGTATTTTTTTTCAAGTACATACCTTTATAAATAAATAAAAAATGTATACTCGAACATATTATATACAAACTCTTATATAATTTTCTTATCTTGTGTAGTCTAATCTAGTAACACGTTTCAATCATATCACTCAAAGTCTAAACAATCAATCATTCAAATAGGTTACAGATGAACAGGAAAAAAAGGGCATTTGTACCAGTTGACAGGTTATCAAAGTTAATGTGAAGCCCTTAATTGTCTGCCTAAAGATGTTAAAATAGAGGTTCTAATTGAAACTAGGTCTGTTAACGGGTCGGGTTTAGACTCGGACCCGACCCGACCCGAACCCGATTACACGTGTAATATACCTGACCCGATTTGGACCCGAGCCCGGACCCGAACAAACAAACGGGTCGGGTCCGGGTCCACCCCGCCCCGACCCGTTGGACCCGAGACCCAATTGTTTTATTAATATATACTCATATATTATAAGACTATAGTATTAGTTGATGCATAATTTTATTTCTCTTATTTTTGTATCCATAAGTTCATAAATCATAATCATAATCATAACATTTTTTTTGTGTATTGATGTTGCAACTTGCAAGAACTTGATTGTTTAATATGTAATAAACTTAGTAATGTATTGTCGTCAGTTTGTTTTGAACAATTAACTTATTAACTTTTGAATTTGTATAATTAATTAGTTTGTTGCATGATTTATGTTTATTATTTTAGTTAATATGTTAGTGTTTATTGTTTTGAATGTTTGTATAATTAGTTATCTTTATTGTTTAGGTTAATATGATTTTTATGTTAGTGGTTATTATTTTGGATATTGTTTAATAATTCATTTACTTCTTTTGAATTGTATAAGATTATGTTCAAACATAGTCTCATTAATAATAATTTTTTATTACAAACAATTTCAAATAGACTAATAAAGCAAACAAATACATGAGCTCTTCCTCTCTTTTTTTTTTGCCAACCATCCGGGTCGGGTCGGACCCGACGGGTCCAGGTCCGGATCCACATTTCCCCGAACCCGCCAGGTCCTAGATTGGACCCGGACCCGTCGGGTCTGGGTCCACCCCGACCCGACCCGACCTGGACCCGACCCGTTGACAGGGCTAATTAAAACCACCTTGTGTCATAGGTAGATTCTACTTTACCATAAATATATTTAATTTAAACTCATTTTCAAATGCCCCAGCTTTTGATGAAAGCGAAAACAATGCTTCATTAGAAATTAATAGCTTTTTAGGAATCTGACAAAAGTGTGCATATAAAAAGTTGTTTTCAAAAGTTCCTTCAAGTAAATAAATAAAAGGACTACCCAAAAAAAATTGGGTTGAAGGAAATTAGCTTCTATCAGAGAGAATAACAAGATCAGGAATACATTGCTCGGGGGGGGAGGGCTAACATCACATACCCATCAAAATCAAAGCAAACACCACAGCTGAAAACAGTTGTGGTGGAAATGTAGTGAAAAGAATATGTTGAAACCAATGATACAAGTTGAATGAATGGCCCAACACATCAATGTACATGATATGAATTTTTTTTTTTACCTGTTATTCTCATCAGCCTGTGTTCAGTTGCTAAGTTCATCCTACAAAACATGTATTCCACATGGTATAAGATGATGCAGAAAGATCTCCTGTTACCCTACAAGCTGGAACACAAACCCATTTCGATGTGCTTGTGATTCATGAAAACTGCTGGGTAGTTTTAAAAAATCACATGAAAAAGGTTAGAAGTCATCAGTTTCTGCAGCTCCACCTTTCTAAGATCTTGAAGTTGTCCGGGAATATCTCCACAAACTCCAAGCGAGAAGCAAGGTGCCTGCTGCACCAACCATTATCTGCAGAGATTCATTTGACATTTGAGGGTTAAAGCATCAAAAAGAGAGAGAAAAAAATTGATGCATAAGCAGCTTCAGCTTCGAATATAGGTTTCCGAACTGAAACATCTAAAAAAGGTGTGTACATAATGTTTTGGGTGTGCGTGCATGTGTGCATGTTTGTCTGTCTGCCAGTGCATGTAAAATGGGGTCGGTGAATGCTTGACCTGGTTGATCTATCATATGAATAGCTATTAAATTGTGAAATTTCATATGGACAATCATATTAGAGCCACCAGACTTTATTAGAAAAGACCAGAGATGGGAGGATTAAGCCTATCAATTATCTGAAAAATATTGTATATTTAAATATCCGGAGTGTGGATATAGAAATCAATGTATCCACTCCAAAAATATCGACATATAGTATAAAATTATATATGTTTATATCATTTTCAAATCAATGATCATGCATGATTTATCATAATACTGAAAATTTTGATAACTATTATATCATTTTTCTAAGATCTATTAAGGAGACAGAAAGTCCTAAAGTTTCGATTTTAGTTCTTTATGTTTCCGATTACATTTTAGTTCTTTATGTTTCTGATTACACCCTTCTTCCATCTCTAATATGTTGTCATCTGATCACCTAAACTAGTGTCCATATTTAGACATGTCAATTATCCAAAAAAAACATTCGAATCTACTGGGAACACAAAAAGATATGAATTCAAATATTAATATTCATATTTGAATGATTTAGGATAGGATACGGATATTAATTTATCTAATCCATCAATAGGCTCAGGGAGGATGAGGAAATAACACTACCCCCCCCCCCCCCCCCCCCCCCCCCCACACACACACACACACCCCCACACCCAAAAAAAAAAGAAAAGAAAAAAGTTCATGTTGGGTACTTGAATACCCACATCCTACCAAGGAGACTCTCTCTGAAGACAACCCCCTCCAAAACTCAATTCAATCAAAATCTTAAACTGAACACTATCCCTCACTTGACTTTCCACTCCTACATCTGCATCTTGAATGGAATTTTCAAATTAAAGAGAAAAGTTCATAAAGGTGAAAAAAAAAATTTCAACTCAGGCATATAAATTAGCTTTTCTCAAAAGATAACACAAAAGACAGGCATTTTGACAGGGGAGACGTGAAACACAAAATGAAACCAACCCCAGGAGACCATGACTCTATACATGTGCTATCAAATATTTACTACAATGAGCATCAGAATTCAATCTAATGCAATGAGTGATGTGAACCAAAATTAGTCAGCAATGACAAAAATATGTAAATATGAGTCCCAAGTCACTAATTATTACCTTGGCATCTAGGCTGAACCTATTTGATCTTAGCTTGAAGAATGACTTAAGCAACTTCAAGCGAGATAAGTACGGCATAAGAATGACTACAGTATACTGCTTTCTGCAAGGAAAAGGCAATATCCTTTGTAATGCCAGTTGGACTGTCAAAGGCGTCAAAGAATCCCTAACTTTAATACGTCCTTCATCTTGAGCCTGTAAAACATAGAACATAAAATCATGTCAAGTTCAAATTGAGATGAATTAATTCACTGCTGTCACAGGGGATAGAATTAAAACAAAAACAATCAGTTCTTTTTTTCTTCTGAGAATGAAAAAAAAAAAACAAAACAACCAGTTCAAATGTTTAATTAACATACAGATTTACATCTTTGAAAGACATGAAGAGACGGGAAAGTGTTAGAGAAGACTTTCTTTGTGATTGAAAGCTGAGCGCAAAAGATGCAACTGTTTATGAATACTCAAAATTTAAGATAGTGTATAAATGAAAGAATCACTGAAGGGGGTTTCAAAAATAAAATTAAAATATAATAAAAAAACTAACGATGCAAATATCTTGATGAGAAAAAGGTGCATCATAAGAAGCAGACAGCAGATCCTCAATGCCTCTACTCATGGAAAACGCTATGCCTCTATGATGCTGAATATAAATGATAAATCCAGAGTATATTTCATGATTTTACAAGCATTAGATTTAGATTATATTTCATCTTTCTAATCAAAATTCATATACCCATAATTAGGTATATTTATGTGTATATAAAGGTCCTGAGATTGAAACCTTGAAAGATGTACTTGGATCACCAAGATATGCCCTTGACTGGTAGCTGCGCAGAATCCTATCCAGCCAGTAATAGTTTTCCTGCAAATGCATTTAAAAGGTTTAAAAAAAATCTAATTTTAACTATGAAAGAATCGTTCATAGAATCAACCTGCAGTCCATTTTCATGGGCTCGTTGCTCAATTTCAAGGATCGTTGAGACATCCCGCTCAGATGGACCTTGTTCTTGTAGAAACATTATCTCGTCCAAAGCAAGGTCGACCTGTCAAAACATTCTTCTTCAATTCAAAAATACACATGCTGTATACTGCATTGATAATTACTCTGAATTTTATTGTATCAATCACCATATTATAAATCATACTATGCAACTTTTAGATGTGTGTTCCACATCAGATGTATAATACTGATAGACATGCAAAATATGACATTCCAGACCACATAGTAGTGTGGTGCATTTTATTCTTCAATGCAAGCCAAAAATTACTCTATATTTTTTAAATAGAAGCATGATGACTTCATTTATTTTGAATGTAGCATTTTCTACAACCATTAATCCCCTATTGCTATCAAATTTAATGTATGACCATGAACGCATTCTAAGATACAGTTCACGTAATTTGGCACATCAAATTCATTTCTCAAAATCACCATTCACATCCAAATCAAATTTGCATTATAGTAGAAAGGAGAACCCACCAGCTTCCTTGAGATATCCGGGTCACATGAGAAATTTATGCTTACATCACCACGCACATCTGCAGTTCTTGAAGGTTTATTACCACCAAGAAACACAGACACACCCACGGAATAAATCTGAATAAAAAAATGTAGAAAAAAACCGTTAGATAACTATAAAGTGTATGCTTTTGCTTTTTTTTAAAAGGGCACAACTAGAAGGTTGATGTAAAGATATACCTGCCCATGCTTGAATCGAAGAGTTTGCATTATTTTTGTTTCCAGAAGCTTGCTCAAGAAACCAACATAATGAATTTCTTCCATCTGAACAGCAGTAAATTTTGTAAAAAAATTACATACTAAAATTGAACTGTACAGTGCAGCACCTTTCCTTAGAGATCTTGGATGTGAGATCCAATAGAGAAATCCACTTAAAAAGATATAGGAAGGCCAAGGGTACATCCCTTAAAGCTTGCTTGTAACCTAGTTCTAAGAGTTTGATTTGACAATATACAAAGAAAATATATGGAAGGTAACACGCACCATAGAATTATTTTTTAGCTCCACAGGAAAAGCAAGCTGGACAGAGCACTGTGCTTCCACCATAGGGCTGCGCACAACCTCTCTAAAAGCACAAAAAACAGTACATTTGAATGAACTCGTGTGTAAAGACAAACCATGTTAAATGTAGGACTTTTACTTAAATAATCTTTAAAAATAAAAATTAAAAATAGCCATTGACTCAAATTAATTGCAAGCCATCTGATTGCCACGTAGAGATGCCAAGTTAGATGGTCATTTTTTTTTATTTAAATTCTGTGTGAAACCAATACCTTAAATCCAACTTTACATATCTTTTCAAATCACATCTTGAAGCTGTAAATACCGGCTTCAAGATTTTTTTTCCAAGTGCCCTGAAGCCAAGACTTTAAGTCAGGCTTAAGAAAGATTTTAAAACAAACTAAATAAAAGTCAAGACTTAAGTCCCAACTTCATTGTTAAAAAAAGAGATTATTAGGTTTTTCTTTTTGAAGAAAAAGGGTACGCATCTTTATTTAATTTTATTAAAAAGAAGCAAGTGCCCAAGCACAAGAAGAAAATAAAAAAGGGAAAACAACAACAACAAAAAGAGAGGTCAACAAGACCGTCACAACCTAGGGTCCAGTAGAAGTAGAAGAGATATCTACCACCACACCAAGCTGAAACCCCTCATCAAAGGCAACACTACCTCAGTGACAATAAGATCCCCTGTATACATCACACTAGAAGCCCCCGGACAGAAAACTCCCCAATGTTTGATGAAACGAATCACTGACTCCCAAATGTTTTCTACACAAGGCACAACCCATTTGAAGATGCCCTCATCACGCGTTAAGCAGATGGACCACACAACTACGGGCACAAAGAACTGAGATATCTTTCGTTTTCGTGCTTCTGTCTCAACCTCTTCCCCGCTAGACACATTCCCTCCAAGATATTGAATCCACTGTCATCCCTATAGTAACAGCCAACCAGGCCCAAATCAGCTTAACCACCTGGCACCGAATGAGCAGGCGCTCCATGGTTTCATCCTCGCGTGGTATAAAATGCATATCTTGTCTTCATTTGGAGCCCATTTAGCTCTGTAAGACTCTATCAAAAGCATCTTCAGGTACATCAGCCATATAAAAGACTCAACTTCAAAAAGAATTTGAATCCTCACACCTCCTTGGATTTGCTCGCCATCTCCTGAGGTCTTGGTCTTCTCTCCTCCACCACCTGTAGCATCTGCTGATCGAGAAATCCATTCTCAGTTGAGGTTTCCATACCACCATATCTGGCATCCCTTCCCTGATCCCTACCTCCTGAAGCACAGTAAACAGCTCCACATACATGACTACCTCCTCCTCCCTCAGGTTTCGGCTCAGAAGAACCTCCCAATGACCCTTCCTCTCCCTTGAATCCTTGATCCGGTACAGACTAACCAAACCATCCTTATGCACAGACAAATTAAACAGACAGAGAAATTTTACCTTAAGAGGCAGGTCACTGCATCAAACATCGTGCCAGAAAAACACTGTGACACCACCCCAACTTTCTAGCTGATCATCTCACTGAATCCTTCAGTCAGACTTATGATGCCTTTCCAAATCAAAGACATCCTTGAAGAGCCCACCAGGAATTTGTCCACTTGTAAGCCACTGCACCGATATTTGTCCCCCACCACCTGACACCACACTTGATTCCTGTCCTTCAACCACCTCTACAGCCATTTACAAAGTAATTGAAATTCATGTCTTCCACATTCGAAATGCCAGCCCCCTATCTCCACCTCCCACCAAACCAAATGCACTTTCCTTTCACCATCTTCCACCCCATTCCAAAAAAAATCTCTTCTGGATGAGGTTTTATCACATAAGGATGCCTCTCGGTACCTCGAAAATGGATACAACGAATATAGGAGGCTAGATAAAACAGCTTGAAGGAGGGTCAACTTTCACCAACACTTTGGAATCTGCTCCTCTATAAGTCTATCCTTCTCTCAGTACTAATCGATGGCATCCTTTCTTGTTTTGGGAACTTACCCAAATGAAAGGGAAGTCCTATATTCCTGATAGGTTAGATTCCTTGTTTCTGTCCAGAGAAATTTCCAAAACATCTCTTTTTTCAGGAAAAGGTAAGAGTTTGATTAATAAAAAATGAAATCCCTCAAAAAAATCAGAGACAAGGGATCTCCTTAGGAGTTTCAAACATATATCTCCTCATTGTATTTACACCAATAAACTTCAAAAATTGAATCCCATAAAACAAAATCGATCAATTAAAATCTCGGACAATATTATGGAGGAATTTACGTGATCGGACAATGAGACGATATGTAGATGATTTAAAATTTGAATGATGGATTTTCAGGATATATAAAATCTAATCTAAATCTATCTAACTAATATATGATGGAAATAAAAGATTTAAAATGATTATAAAAAAATTTCTAGGATAGAAATAAAAGATACTTCTGTTGAAGATTTATACTTTGAATATCGAAATTCATCCAATTCTTTGTTGTGACCGCTCTTCCTAGGTTGGTCATCTTGCTTCAATTTAATTACGAAATGAGACAAAGGGGAGTGGTCAATGTGACGAATGACTTGCTCTAAAAAATATTAAGATTTGTGTTTTATGCCATTGCTCGGGTCATCATAACAGAAATCAAATATTCTCATCCTCATTAGATCAATTATATGTGATTCATAAGTTTCAAATTTTAGAATGTTATTGGTATTAAATACATTAAGAAGATATGTATTGAAGATTTTCTCGAACAAAACAATGAATCCCAAACAAACTCTTTTTTTAACATTGAAGCTGGGACGTTAAGTTCCATTTTAGATTTAATCAATTATATGTGATTCATAAGTTTCAAATTTTAGAATGTTATTGGTATTAAATACATTAAGATATGTATTGAAGATTTTCTCGAACAAAACAATGAATCCCAAACAAACTCTTTTTTTAACATTGAAGGTGGGACGTTAAGTTCCACTTTAGATTTAGTTTTTTATAAATCATCCTGAAGCCGGTACTTAATGTATCAGTTTCAGGGCACTTAAATTTCCATTGAAGCAGGTAATTAGAATACCATCTTCAAGAAGTGATTTGAAGAAAAAAAAGTCGGTTTTGAAGTATTTCACAGAATAAAAAAAAATATGAAAAGCAAGATGGCCAGCCTGCATTGCGGTCATATAGTTATTTTTATTGTTATTTTGAATTGATGATTATTTTTAATGATTGTTTAAATAAGAAGCCCATTAAATGTAATACAAAGGATAGGCCAGATGCTCATACTAAATGTTAATAAAAATAACAATAACATCAACATATTGAAATTTTCGATTAGAAAATTACCTGATAATGGTTGCAGGAAATGTAAATGGCAGGCCTTGTAAGTCATCGCGATTGAAATGTAAAATTGGCCCAGATGGTTTTGGTATTCCACCCTTCACAAATGGGCAAAAATTAAGCAGCGTAAAACAGTATAAGAAGTGTCTATAAAAGTGTATTGAAGGATGCTAAACCTTACCAAATATTGCAAAATTAGAGGAAGAGCCACTTCTTGGTGAATGTTTCCAACAATTACAATCGAAAAAGTTGAGGGGTCCTTGAAACAATTGTTAAAATATTGACATGCTTTAAAAGGGTCAACTTTTCTGAGGTCATCTATCCGGATGGGCTGCACAATAAGGAGTAAATGTCAATTGGAATCAAACAAACGCCACCCCCCCCCCCCCTTTTTTTTAGGGGGAGGGGATGGGGGTGTAAGAGGAGATCACGAAGATGAGAGAGCACAAGGATTAGCCTTACTCGAAAAAAGTAGGAGTTGCCATAATTCAGCTCCCTTACACGGTTTGCGAATGCAGTATATGGATCCCTCTCTTGGGCAAGAATTGCTTCTTTTGCCATTTGCATTACAATTTTGACTTCTTGTTCTCCTGGGATCACATCAGTTGTGAATAGTTGGTAGACAAGCTGCATATGGAACAAGTAGCACATCAGTTAGACAAGCATCAATCATAACAAACCCATGAGTGGAGATTACAAGCTGGTAATGGTGGATCTTGCTCTACTTCAAAAAAATTGGATTCTATGGTCAGATAAATTTTCCATGGTCCGTTATGAGAAGCTTTTATAATTGCTATTTCAGAAAATTTTAAATTCACATCTTTGCTTACCATCCTGACAGGGTGAATTTACTCAGAGACAATTGTCGTACAGCAATTACAATAGTGAGAAATGATATTGAAATTTTGTGGGACGAAAAACTTGTTTACTCTACCTTATTCAAGTTTTCGACAGGGCTTTTATCAAAGATGCAAACATTAGTACTAAAGGGGATCCATTCAATAAAGCATCAGTTTGTGGCTGCAATAGAGAAATATACGTGCACAAAGAAGATGTTTTTCAACTTATGCAGGCTGATGGAAGATCAGCTTAAGTGACGTGACTTGGCTGTGTTCCTAACCTACTGAAAATTGCAAAGCAAGCAATTCATTGTCAGTTTAAGATGTCATATAATCCTGCTAGTTCCATCCAAGTCCCTTTGGTTTAGTTACATGAATGATTAAACAAAAATATCAATGAGAATGTGCAATAGCTATTTCAGAAGGCAATGGAAGAAACATAATTTCATATCTCCATGATTCCATGATCAAGCCATCCAAGAATTTAAATATGTACTCATTTCTAGAATAGGAACATATCTTGTTATTGAAATGTATCAAAAGAGATATATCCCAAGGGTTTCTATAATAAACTAGGTCCTAGGATTTGAACCGTGGAGAAACCCAATGGTACTCAAGAAAAACATAGCATAAAACATGTCACTTAACCAGTAATGCAGTTTCCAAATCCGAACTCGAGAAAACGTAGTATGTCAATTAACCTGTAATGCAGTTTCCAAATCCGAAGGTGAGCAATCCCCCGAAAAGGTTCTCATGTATGAACCAACTTTTGTACCAACTTCAGCTCTCTTCCCAGCAAGCATATCCATAAGGACAGAAGGCTTATAACCAAACACACCAATTTCTCCAGCAATCGTTGAACCCAATGAGCAAGAAATATATTCACTTTCTGAAAGTTCAGAAAGACCACCATATGCAAAGCCACTGAAAAGGACCTGCAGAATGAATAATGATGAGGAAATCAATTCAAAACGATGAATTGATTTACTCTAATTGAATTACCACAGAACACCAATCTACCCAAGTCTGCATGAAATGGCCACAAGATAAGGAGATTCAATGGTATTCCTATGACATGTACATCAAGACTTAGTGTCAAAATGAGAGGCACCCTCACAAAGATTTAAGAGGCATATAACATGTTTGATATTCACCAATGTGGATAATGAGAGGGCCTGATCATATAGCTGAAAGATTAACAAGCTATAAAGCTAACAGTATCCTAATAAATTGAACCATGTTTCAGAAGTTTCAATGTGAGCAATTTTGAAAAAGACTCATTTCCAAACTTTTCACCAACATGACAATTAAATTAGGAAAAACTAGAGACACGGTCAAAAGACTGGGCCACACATGACAAGTGGCTCAATCGCAAATTAAATGGCCTGATAGTTATTTGATATCTCACTCTGCTTTGATATCTATCCAACTTGAAATTATCCTATCTCATTTCATATATCAAACAGAAATATGGCATTGGACTACGTCGGTTATAAAATGAACATCATGAAAAAAACATAACTGTATCTTCCTCTGCAAGTAGGTTACAGTATGAAAAGAGTCCCCCAAATTCAAAATTGCCATAATCAATGTAATACACATTTGAAATACCATGTAGATGGGTTCATATGAATATTAAATATGTTTAAAATGATCAATTCTCATGCTTAGTACAAAAATAATGGAAGTAACCGGAAATTGCTGTTACCTTGTTGGCCATATACAGTTAAATTCTTTACAAAACATAGACAGGGGATCTCTGAGATTAAAACCAAAGATGGAAAAATAACCATATGAAAAAGCATATTCCCAAAAAGAAAAAGAAGAAAGGCCACAAGGCCCCATAAGGTGATACAAAGCCCCCCAACACACCCAACCCCCTTCAGTCTTCTTTAAAATCTCTCCTCGATTAATGTATTCGACAAAGCCCAAAGAAGCACCTCGCTTTGGCCCTTGATAGCAACCCAGCTTGGGGGGCCACTGAGGCTGCTGGAAGCCCACCTAATGCTTAAACCCAGACACCAGCTTAGGCCAATATTGGCCATTGACTTTTATTCCTGAAGAACCCCTAAAGACTGAACAACTTTTTCTCTCCTCTTGCAAGTTGGCATGTCCTTTCCTTGTGAATACCTACCTAGGTTTAAAATATCACTCGATATCTCGAGATACCAATCGATATATCAATTTTGGCGAGTAATAGCTAAAATCGAAACAGTTCGCGAGATTATCGCGAATCTGTCATGTTGACATCACCAATAAATATTCGATGTATCGTCGATATATCAAACATTTTTTATATATCAAACATTTTTGATATATCAACGATATATCGATAACCCCAACAGATAAAATATGTTAACTAAAAAAACCTCCCCCCTTTTTTCTAATTTTAACCCCACTTCTACCCTATAAATACCTCTCCAAACCTTCATTTTCATCACAGCAATTCAATAATCTTATTATCTATTACTCAGTCTTTTACACACTCTCTACTACATACATTTAGCAATTAAATTCTCCCAAAAACCCCTCAATCCCCAAAAAAATCTTTATTTCACTTTTTTTTTTCGATTTTTTCCTATTTTCGGCCAAAAAATAAAAATAATAACCAACTCAATATGTTGATCAATATATCATTTTGAGGGTATTTCGATATATCAAAAATATCAATATTTTAAACATGGGTGAATCCATCCAGGCACCTATCTAGAGCCTGACATGGACCTAGGCGCTATTGCGCTAAAGGCCCCCCCCCCCCCCCCCCCCCCCCCCCCCCCCCCAAAAAAAAAAAAAAAAACTTCCGCATTCTGGCCGCATAGCGCCTTTTGAAACTTTACTAGACAAGGAAGATATTATCTTTGCTTCGCCAACTCCCTTTTAAAGATACAATATCTACTTGACTTTTACCAATGTCAAATTGGGACAATAAATATGTATCTATGAGAAGAGAGAGTTAAACTAAAGATAGAGAGAAAGTCCCCACCTTATCTCTTTTCTATATTACATTAATTAGCTTATTGCAACCATCAGCTTTGGAATGTCCAGACACACTCTTTTTATAAGGAAATTCCAACCTAAATATAGAATGCACCTTGAAAAAAGGCATGAAATCCACAGTTATATGGTCTGCATATGAGAACTACAGCAGCAGAGCAGCCTCAATGAACCAATCCTTACTTCAGATATCAAAATTCCAGAGAAAGCAAAAGAACACGAGTATATATTCCAATACATCATTTTAAGAAAGCCCAGAAAATACACCACCTGATCATCAAGGAAGTTTGTGCGTTTATAGCTGACACGCATGCCATTTGATAGAATCAGTTCAGTCATCCCAATACTAGGAAACTCCATTTGATGTACAATGCTCCTGCAATGAGTATTGATATATTTTTTATTTATTGACAGAAAATGAGTATTGATATATTGTGAAATTGATATACATAGACATCAAACTCCGAATAAAAAAAAGAGTTAAGAGCACTGAAAGATGATACCAAGAAATAATTCACTGACACAACAGATCTAACATGATTATATGAAGTGAATCCAGGTTTCTGCATAACCCACACTAGTTCCAAGTTAGAAATCAACCCTTACGATAAATGTTTTGCATATAATAAGAAGCGTCAAATAAATTTAACAAATAACGTCTGAATCTTACAAGTTATTATGGTTTTGTCAAAACTAATAATCTTTCCAATGGTTCAGTTCAAATAAAATAGATCTTATGGTTGTTAAATTATGTAGTGGAACTAAAATAGATCTGACAGTAATAATGCATAATCGGCCATGTTTGTGGCATAAATATATTCCAATTGTTTCTCTGCTCAAGGACCATATATGGATACCATACAGCCCAACTAGCAATTTGCTAGAATTGACACTTGGCACATAGACAAAATAGTAAAAAAATAAGCTTTGAATTGTGTCCATAATAAATAGTCGATTATAAGAACAATTGCCAAAAAAAATATATATATATCACTGTAGGCGTAGAATATATTTGTTTGTCAGCAGGAAAATAAGATTGACCATAAAGATCAGTCTGTCAACCACAATGACCATCAAAGACTTTTCTTTCATAGCTGAGATAAAATCAAAACAATCATAGCATGCACACAAGGAGAGTAAATTCTGAATCCAATCTTGAGA
Source organism: Acorus calamus (assembly GCA_030737845.1). Lineage (NCBI taxonomy): Eukaryota > Viridiplantae > Streptophyta > Magnoliopsida > Acorales > Acoraceae > Acorus > Acorus calamus. Next base: position 6,306,644 of record CM060877.1, on the reverse strand, counting down.
AGAAAACTTCAGGACGCTGAACTTTGTGAATTCCTCTTTTGCAATCCATACACAAGTAGGATGCAGTCACTGGATTCCCAGCCAAGAGATGATTTTCACTCAGATGCTGTTACAATTGACTGAGAAGAAACATTGTGCTTCATTGGCTCACTGCTTCAAATAACAAGAAATTTGGAGGACAAAAGTCCCATTGAAAGTACAGGGTTTTATGTAGTTGTTTTTCAATAGAAGGCTTTTAAACAAGGTTTATAGATCTAATTAGATCAGTGGAGAATCTATCGTATGCCCATTATGTGAACAAGAAAATGAATTGTTGCACTTGTTCTGGTTTTGCTCTCTTTTAAGGCAAGGGAGAAGTTCAGTTGGTGCACACGAATGTTTTCAATTCTCTGGAGCAGCTTTGGGAAGCTGGGAAAAAGCTCAGGTGTAGTGGGAACAGAAGTATCCAAACTAAATTCTACAAAGCATTGTGTCTGCGGTATGTTGAACTGTATGATTAACTAGAAATGATGCAGTATTCAAGGATATTACTCGTTGCTTTGAAAACATGTTGGTCTGTGTGAGGGGGATGGATGCATTGTGTGGATGCTGAAAAGGTGTGCTTTGAAGAGAGCGACCTGCTGATTGAGATGAAGGCTTGGGGCTTTTCGCACCATATTGTTTTCTCTTCTTTATCTGGAACTGTACCCCCTCCCCCAATAAAAAAACTATTTACTAATAGTTTTGATGGTAAAATTCCCATCAGTTTTCAAAAAAAGAGAGCAATGTACCAGTGAACAGAACTCCTCTCTGTCTACTGGAAACCAAAGACTTGCATGTAGCAGATTAACCATCATAACTAATTTAGAGACATGTATTAACTTTGTTCTTCAGCATGAATTTTCTGGATAAAGAGCTATAGATAGAAACATCAATTGAGGCAGATTCAGTGAGACCCTCCTGACACTCTTTCAAAATATTGTCTATTGGTTAGTAGATTTGAGAGAAGTATGCAATGCTTTGCAACTTACAAGCATGTGGTCTTGAAATAAACCAATTTTATAATGCAAGTTGAATAAATGGAAAATCATCATATACATGTTTGAATTTGAATTAATATAGAATGTGGATAGACTCCTCACAGAACTTCAGTAAGACTAGCACAAAGTACACGCCAAAAAAGGGAAAATAATAATTAAAGACCAGTGTAAACTTTAAAATATCCGCTAGAGAAAGAAAGAAAATACTAGACATACAACATAAAGTTATGACATGAAGCCAAGGCGATGACCATAAAACAGATGGTTGGAATCAAACCATAAATAATATCTAATATCTATTTCATTCTAACATTTTGTTAAGCCTAATCAGGGAAACTATAGTGTTTAACTATTTGCCTGTGATCGTAGAAAACGATAAAACGCCAATTTAACAAAGCTTACCCTGGATTTGGTTTTGTGATAACGATTTCTTCAGGGACATGATCCTCATCCCAAGGTGGGATACTTCTCTGTTCCTCGAGAGAATTAATCTTCAGTACAGTGGCTCTCAGATCTTCTATTGAAGCACAAGCATGAGGTTCAACAATCTTAATTACACAACTGCATGATGTACGGAAATTTGCAGCAAATTTTGATACTTCTGGAGCTGAAATATCTGTTAAAATATGTCAGACATTAGATAAATCTGATGCCATTAAATTTGCTATCGTAGTTAGTGTAGGAATAATAACATCAACTATTTTGCCAGAACTATATTAGGAGATTCAGCCAGCAACATAACAACATGGTACCACAATCGGAGAAGCTGCTCCAATAATTGTCCTACTAACCCCGCTCTAGAAGTGATTATGATTTACGAGACTGATAAAATTTATAGTGGCACTCATATACTGTATACATATCTCATGGGTCCAGAAATTTTTTTTTTGACGGTTCATGGGTCCAGAAATTAAGTTTTCCTTCTAGCTCATATAATTATGAGAGTCACTTTATGACACCTTTTTATAAATTACTGAGTGCATATGCTTGCTTATGTATAAACCACGAGAAAGATTGAAGGAAATGCATCTGGTGAACAGATGATGAACTATTATTACCAATGTCGTTAATTTATTGACATTAGGAAAAACATCGAGGGCAGAATATAGACAAAAAGACGAACACCCAGAGTAGTCTTGCATATATCAGATTGCTAGGAGGGAGAGAATGAACACAATCCTAACTTTACCACAAATTGGCCACTCTCAGGATCAAATTTAGGACACTGTTCTGTTAGCCCTAAAACCTTGGTGAAAGAACAGATACTGCCAAAATTTATATTATCATATATATAATATATTCTCAGGTGAAAGTATAATTCCATGGTAAAACCCTTAAGAAGATATGACCGGTGAAAGGGCATGTCCTTTATTCAAAGAATACATGTTCTTAGTTCAACCAGCATGCGTCATCAAAAGAAAAGAGAAATTATAAAAGCACAATATCTTGCGCGCTTTCAAAAATTTATCATAATTCAAGAATTGGGAAGATAATATATGTCTTGGAGAAGACTTTGTCACGGTAGTGTATGGTCAGGAGACTGAATTCTTAGGAAATTTGAGAATGGGTGGATGACGCTTCACGTAAAAGGATCGATGAAATAGCTAATGGCTCATGTGATGCATTGAACTAATGCAATGGCAGGGGTTAATTGTGTAATAATTGACTTGTTTCTGGATTTAACTAATCACAGTAGTTTGTCTACCTTTCTTTCAAAAAAAAAAAACAGAAAGGCAGTTTAAAATAACTCTGCAAATGCGGCAGTACTTCAAACTTAACTTTGAACTCAAATGTCATTTTTCATTTTCAAGTCAAATTTCTAATGAGCATTCATTTACATTCTAATATAAAATTCTTTCACATACAAAGGAAAAAAATAGATGCAAAAAAGAATGCTGCCCTGTGAGCATTCACATCAGCTGAATGGTCTGTATCTGCAGAATTTTTTACAATCACCAGTTTACAGCATTAGCATACACACAAAGTTTAAAGATTGCATCATAACATGGGCTCTTTTTTAGCAACTCACATTTTGAGATTTGTTTTGGGAAGAAGATAAAGCATTATATTCATAATTGATGAACAAAAGCCCAGAGACAAGGGATGTCCAATGATAGTAAAGAAAAACAAAAACAGCAAATTAGCACATCCCACCCCATTACAAAATAGCTGTGCCTCACATTTTATTCCAATACCCATCCTCCCCCCACTGTATAAGCTATCTATTCAGCTCCCAATATATATTTTCCCTGTAGGTTTAACGGAAGATCAAATACTTTAAAACAACCTTTTTCTTATCAAACGAGAAAAAAAATGATACTAATCATAGAATTGCAAATGAACAAAAGCATTTTTGAAAAATAAAATAATTTTCTGATGGAACGACTAAAATCAAAATGAAAATGAGCTATAGCATACTGGACCAAACTAATAATTGCTCATGGGAAAAAGAAGTAGGTGGTGTGTCATAACTCACGAGGTAAGATTGATTTCTGCAGTTGTGCTTCATAATCAATCCCAACAACAGGTTCCTTGTGGAGAAAGTGCTGAAAAAGATAACAAAAATATATAAAAAATAATCATTATGTATAAGTACAACCGGTTGCCACCAACTGCTGGAGATCATATAATCAGCCATACACGATAAGCACACACATTTCAAGCTTCATATTTGGTTTGATGGCCAAACATAACTGTCCAATGACTGTGCTTGAAACAAATATGTAAAAATACTTCTGATCAACTGAACCATGTACAAAGCCCCATGTTATCAATCCACTCAATTTATTGAATAAGAAATTGATACAAATTTTTTTTTTTTTTTTGAAAAGATTGATACAAATATCTTGAGCTTGGATCCCACAATTTTCACGAAAAGAACATCAAACGAGCACCAAGGTATAATTACATAACTCAGCAATGCACCAGAATAATTTGGAAATTTGTATAACCATATGACAATAACATTATCCATGAATCCAAAAAATATCATGATAATATAAATACAGTTCAGTTGTATTATATAAAGTTTCAACATACAACAGGCACTTGGGCAACATCGTAACATTTGGAATGCATACAAATTAAAATATTTGGATTTTGAGAAAGATTAAATAGTTACAATTCAAGTCTGAAAATAAACTAATTGTGAGTTTAAAGACAAGTAAAAGATATATAAAAAAACTGATCAAATAAGATTCTGATTTATGTAAATTGAAGGGATTTTTTAAATAAAATTGTGAAAAAAATAATTATTAATAAATAGTCGTTAACCCATTTTAATTCCAAAATATTGGACATTTATCTGCCAAATAGGTGCCATAAAGGCATGAAGCCGTTACATGGCATTTTTTCTAAATAAAAAGACTTGAAACCATGACCCCCGATCAGCTGCATTGGTTGGTTTGTAACGGATTCCTGGAAAACAAAGTATTTGTCCAAGTTACACTTACACCTCGCACCAGATATGTTGGGGAACCATCTCCATTTTTTTTCATGTTTAAAAATACTATTTTTAGTACTCTAGTTTTCCAAATACATGTCTCACTGTTTTATCAAGATTTTTTTTTAAATAAAATTACGGTTTTATAAAGTAGAGGAGTATAGGTGATGATACAGCTAAGATTTACATTTCAACTATCCAAAATGATTTAGCTTAAACAGATTATTAAAAGTAAAGAGTTTGTGTATAGGTCATACAGCTAAGATTTACATTTCAACTATCCAAAATGATTTAGATTAAACAGATTATTAAAAGTAAAGAGTTTGTGACGAGATTTGATATTTCCCTTTGTAAATCCAAATAAACACATCAAATTGGCATAAATGGTTGATTTTCTCATTCAAGATGCTTCATTTCATGCAATTTCAGAAATGCCAAATACACTAATCAAGCAACAAGAAACTCTCTAAAGCATGCATGCTAATTCCCAAATGAAAACATTTTTCAGAGCTAAAGAGCTCAAATTGTTCTGAGAGCATAAAATTGGAAAAGATTATACGGGCCATCAAAAAGGAAAATATTAATGATTTGCGGGTAATCAAAGAAAAAAGAAAAAGAAACTTATGCATGAAATATACTTGCAAATATTCATCTCGAAGACTTGTTGATTGCATCTGATCACGCTCTAAATAAGCTGACTCAATATCTGACATCATCAAAGCACGAACAGTGGATATCTCACGCTCTGAAAATCCATGAAGCCGAACCCTCGCAACCTGAAAATTACGGAGATCATAAGAACACAAGAAATTTGAGCATATTCCCCCATCAAGATTCAAGTTACCTCCATGAGCATAGACTCTAATGCCTCAATTGTACCCTTCTCCCTGCAGCTTGAAGTCATTATATAAGCCTTCACAGGACGAACAAGAGCATCTGCACCTGAAGAGCATGAGAAATATGGTGGATCTTGTCTGCGAGAAATTTTGAAGAACCTCTGGTTTAAGGCACAATGGAACATTGCTTCCACTAGAGAATCTCGATAATCTTTCACGATCTTCATCTCGCCTACTGGGATCTTACAGCTGATCATCACCGCGGACTGTTATAAAGCAGATCAAGGAAAAAAGTGAGGGCCACCATCCAATACATGATTGGCTTGCAAAGCACATCACAAGAAAACCATATTTGCCAAAAAAAAAAAATGTTTTCTTGTAATAAATTAAAATATCTTTGAGATCGTATCTCCTTTCTGTTCTGGTTGTTTACCAGATAAAAAAGAAATCAGCAGGTGTCCCACCACTCTCTCTCTCTCTCTCTCTCTCTCTCACACACACACACACACACACACACAGATGGTGATAGAGAGAGAGAACATTTGAAATAATAGAAAAGAAAATATCACCATACATTTACAATAATTTTATCAAAGAAACTGCAATTTGATTTTTAGAAAAAAAAAAGCAGCACTCAACTTTTCTTGTACTGAATTTTAGCACCTCCCTCTCCAAGAAAGAGGTCAGTGTATCAAACCCAGTGGACCACCCATTTTCAAAAAAAATTATTGTATAAGAAATAGGTAAGCATTCATGATAAATATTGAACTGTATAAGTACATCAATTGTAAAAATGAAATAGATGGCCTGAAGTACTGACCCCACCAGCTTCAGATTCAACAAAACAGGAAAAGCGTGGCTCTTCATGAGATGGTACGGGAATATCTGGTATCCTCGGAGGTGGACCTGATGCTGAGACTTTTTGTCCAAAATGCTTCTTTATTAGCTCAACTACACTCTGAAAAGAAAAAAAAATGATAATAAGATTATGGTATTTTTGCTAAAAAAAAGAAAATAATATATGTTAATGAATTAAATGGTAAACATGTAAAAGATAGCACATGGCTGGAATAAGGACATGGGAAGGATACACGCCAAATCCATAACAAATATGACTATACCATAGTTGTCTAGGCGGCTAGGCGAGCCTAGGCGGTGGCCAACCGCCTAGCCATGTCTAGGCGGTGCTTAATTATGATTGTATTATTTAAATTGGTAATTATATTAAAGTTATCTCTCTACTTATTCATTCTTTAATTTTTGCAGGAATGCTACTTAAAATAAAGAATAATATTTATAAATAAATAACACATGAATGGAATTTATTGGTGCATGTGCTTTTTGACAAAATTAATATAATCTAAACCCAATGGCATTGTAATTTCTCTAAGTGATGACAAATATAATGTTTTTATAAGTACACCTCGACAATAGATGGTGGGATCGGAAGGGGGGTGGGGGAGGGAGAGATTGAGGGAGAATGAGATAGGAATTTAGAAATCTGGAGGAGAGAGGTGGGAGAGACAAAAAATCAGTAGAGACTCAATTGGGACCGGGAGAATTCGTTGCACCGCTGGCCGATAGGGTAGGTTATGTTTCAATCTTTCGATCATGTTTTTTGTTCTTTTATTTTTTAGATTAGGCGAAGGATTGGGCGAGGTAGGCGTAATTTAGGCAGGTAGGCGGGCCCAGGCGCCCACTTAATGAACCTGTTGTTAGGCGGGCGGTCACCTAGGTTCATCTGGACCGCCTACCCGCCTAGGCAGCGCCAAGACAATTATGGACCATACATGATACATCCACAAAGGTTTTTTTTTTTGGTTGGGGGGGGGAGGAGAGAACACAAAAAATTACGTGTATCAAAAGAAAACACTAAATATACCCAATGAAGCCACCTACGGAAGGGAAAAGGTCAGAGTTGAATATCCAAAGATGAGGAGGAAGTAAATACCAATAAGACTTGGCCAAAATCAGTACATATTAAAGATTATAAATTTTTAGCAGAGTATGATGAACCTTCAAATTTGTTTAAAAAAAAAACACACATCTCACTTTTTTCATATACACAACCTTAGCTGGCTCATCAATATGTTCATGACAATGAAGACAACTTAGACGTGGATAAAAAATGATAACACACATCGCCATAAATTATTCATGTATCTGTAAAAGTGTGTATATGCACAGTGAACTGAGAATATGGCTGAATTTGTGACCAGATGTAGCAACACTCAATAGACAAAAACAGTGCGAACATGAAAGATTATACAAACTACATTAAAAAATCATGTGAACCAGATCCATATAGCTGACATGAATGAGATTTAACATGATCGTGATAATGATGATGGAAGAACAGTATAACAGAATCAACCTGTGTATCAGCAAAATCCCCAACAGCAATAACTGCCATGTTATGTAAATGGTACCACTTTCTGTAGAACTGCTTGACTGTATCATGGGTGACTGTTCGAATCACCTTTTCTAGTCCAATCGGTAGGCGCACTGCATACTGCAACAAACTAACCAGTTCATCACAGGTTATGAGCATGACAAGTTTCCTCTATGAGAAAAAGCAATATAAAAAAATCTAGAATAGTAACATAGAAACTTCAGCAAAATAATATGATATTTTAAGTGAGATTGCAATTTCAAATATATATCAAATGACCTCATTTTTTTATCCACGTTAACAAATACACTGCAAAATTGCTGCCAACTTATTAACTGGTTAACAGCTTAAAGAGACAGCACAAAAGGGGGGAAATACCAAGAGCTTAAGGAATGCCCTTCAGCCTCCGCACTCCAAAATGCAATCTCACTCTACATGAATCTCCCCTCCCCATAAATTCTACATGCATCAGCCTTTGGGATATATGGAACTCCAGTACCCAGGCTCTAAGTAAACACACAATCAAGGTCCAGGTATTCTCCATTTAATCTGCTTTCCAACAAACAGTCTCATATTTCTGGTGTGCCACATGGCCCAACAGACTGCATGGGGCATCATGGGTATAAACTTGAATTTCTTTCTTTTTTTTTAGCCATCATATCCGGGGTTGTAAAATTTCCGCCAATGGTTGATTAACAAGATACCCCAAGCACGCAGCTGAAAGGAAATCTTACAAACAAATGAAACTTTAAAGGAAGTGCATAAACTCCAAGCACTTTCACCATTCTGAATCTTTTCATCATTTTCACTAGGAGGAAATGCTACACAGAGGGTGTGAACCGAGAATTCACCATCCGATCTCCCCAACAACCCTCCCCCCCAAACATCTAACCCCATTCTCAACTGCTACATCGATCTTTGTCTCCAGAAGAACACATCTGCAGGAGAGCCCCACTTTCAGAATCAGCCAGAGCCCTTCTGACTCAAAGATATTACACAACTGAGAAGATCGAATCATCCTCGAACCTTGGAGATTGGGTCACCGTGATTTTGGGAATGGACACTCCTACAACCACTATGGGTAATCTATGTTTCTAGAGGTGATGCATCCTGGAATTTTGAGTTGAGAGTCCCACCACTCTCCCATGTTCCTCTTCTTGTTTTTAGTTTTTCTCTTTTTTTTTATTATTTTGTATAGGGATCCCTCCGCTCCTTTGTTCGGGGGCATCTATATTTATAATAAGAATCTCCTAAATCTTCCTCAAAAAGACCACATCATCCTCCTACCCTCCCTCACTAATTTCAATTTGTAACAGAAAGTTTAGGAACTACAACCCAGATTAATAAATGGCCCTACCTTATCTCTAATGTTCTTTTCTTAGGAGGCAATCTTATGTTCTCCACTTTGAAATAAAAAGAAGGGGGACATAAACCTTTAACCTTATCTCTTAATAATAATAAAAAGATGGGGTATCTTTAGACGCAAATCAACTTTCAATCTTTTTAACTAAAAAATGATGTGCAACGATGCTCTTCGTGGGAGTATGAAAATTGGCATTGGATGACAGAAGTAGAATTAGAACTTAATATCGGTACCTTCGAATCTTAAACATCAAAGCCCAGTGGGCATCCTGCATTCGCCCAGATGCATTTCGCCCCCACCTATACTCCTCTAAAACAGCTCCTCTCTCCTTTTCCAGGTCATCTGCCGAAACCCGAACCTATATCAGAAAAGGGATTTTAGATTAGAAAATGCAAAAATTAACAACAACAAAAAAACTGTAACTTACAAAATTATAACACGTCTGCAGTTACCTCGGAGCTAAATTCTGCCAAAACAGATATGGCTTGAGATAGGAGGTCTGGCTTGTCTACAGGAACAAGCAACTCATATACAGTTTCATCAGATGACGTCATTGCATTCTGGCAAGCACCAAACTCTGCTCCAATGCTTTCCAGAAACTTAACAATGTCATGGTTTGTATATTTCGTCGTTGCACTGAAAGCAAGATGTTCAACTATATGAGCAACTCCACGCTCTTCCTCCTCTTCCAAAACTGAGCTGCCACAAACCCACAAAATTTATTCGATGGTTTAACCAATAAAAAGAATTAGAGAGGTCATGCAAATTCTTACCAATTAAATATATATAGCACTGATTTTTTTATGAGGAAGCGTATATAAATAATACAAAATAAAAACAAGTTTGAATATTATGTAACCAGAAACATTTGAGGCATATTCTGCCTCCAAATAAAACACTTATCAATCCAAACAACAACTACGCAAGCAACATTAAATCACAATCAAAACCTAACCAAGAACAGATAAATTTCACTTTCCGATCGCACTAATTGAACCTACAAACAAGAAATTCAAGAAACACAAAGAACAGATTCCTCTCTCTCTCTCTATACATCTCACTCACTCACCCGACACGGACGGCGAGGGCGAGGGCGGCGCGCATGCGGGGCTTGGGGTTGGAGCGGACGTAGTAGGAGAGGCCGTTGTCGAGGACACCGTAGTGGACACCGACGGGTTCCTCCGGGAGGACCTCGTCCAAGGGGACGTTGACCAGCTTCAGTGACCGGAACCCCTGCTTCCGAGCGATCAATGGCGTCTCCGCCGACGACGGCAACAGATCCATTGCGTCGAATCGAGGGTTTCTTTTTTTCTTTTTCTTTTTTTTTTGTTTTGAAAAGTTGGAAGTCGTCGGTGTGTCTGATCACGAGCTGAGGAGATTCAGAGAATGCTCATATCGATGCGTGGCATTCTCGTAAAAATAGGGAAGACCTGATACGGTCTTTTTTTTTTAATTTTTTAATTTAATTGCGACTTGGAGGTTTTTTTTGAGGAATAATTCCCGGAATATATTCTAAAATGAAACGGTATTGAATTTTGGACAATTCTTTGGAAATAATTCTTTGGTTTTACTCTCTCGAGAATATTGGTGAATAATGAAGAATAGCTTTTATTCGCTATTTATTATTTCTTAATAAATATTGATAGCTATGTTTTTGTAAAGCTAAAATATGAAAACTATTCTAAAAAAATACTGAAATTATTTATTAGGGTTTATCTATGTCAATGAATAAAAATATTATTCTTTATCATTTTAAAAAAATTATCTGACATAAGTTTCACACAAACATTCTAAAAAATATCACATCTATCAAATTAATCACACATATATCACACTTATCCAAGGGTATAGTTATTATTTAAAAAGTTATAAATTATTATTCATTTTTTATTCATCACTTTATCTAAGGTGAACCAAACCACAAAAATGTCATTTTTATGTTTTCTAATGAAAATATATTTTATTTTTTAATGCGTGATATATATTGAATAAAAAATTAAATAATTTGTGCAGTAATGTATCAATCATGCATACTCTTATGCATCTTAAGAGTATTATTAAATATCTTACACTATTAATAATCCATTGTTCAATGTAATATAACTTTCAGGCGTTGAAGGTATTTGATGGAAGAATTTGAAAAAATATAGCCGGTGTTTTGACATGTTAAAATAATCAAGGATCTAGAAAAGTAGAATAAAGGGTTGAAAAATTTTAAAATAATTCTCTAAAAAAACCATTATCAAGTGACAGATGATGGTTTATATGAAGAAAAAATGATAACCAATAAAATTAATAGAAAAACTGATCTCAACCAATAAAAAAAAGGTATCACTAGTTGCATCATTATGATTTGTATGCATATTCCTTTAAACAGACGTGAAAACATAAGATCCATTTTCAATTTATTGATATGCACACCCTCTTAAAATGCATGTACCCTTTTACAGAACTCACAATCATTTGTATTCTTCTCTTATTCATATTCTAAATTCGCATTTGTCTCATGCATGAAAGAATATGAAGATGAGAAGGAAACAATCCAACAAAGAGGAGTGGCGGACTGACGAGGATGATCAGGTGATCCGATGAGAAAAAGTTGTATTCCATAAATGAGCGTACAAATTGCAGGGGCTTGCAAACATATTCATTTAAATTAGAGGGGTGTGCAAATTGGAAGGACATGCAAACAGATTCGAGGCGTAAAGGGAAACACCAAATAAAATTGCATCTCACCTTTCCAACACTTTCATCCAAAACTGGTAGATGACATGTACTCCTTGTCATTGGTTTAAAATGCATGTAGTTAAAAAGTTAATGAAGTTTTGAATCATTAAATCAAACACTCTAATAAAAATACATCAATGATAACGTCGTTGTCTTCCGTGTGAACTTTCTTTCAAATCTTCTAGTTCTCCTACCCACAAAAAAAAAGGTGGGATGGAGAATCAGAGAAAAAGAGAGGTAGGGAGAGAAAAAAGAGAGGGCAGACATTGGCGATGTGCAAAGGGGCGAAAATAGGTGTCAAGTGTAGAAGGGGTGCACCAGAAAGGAGAAAGGGAGATATATATAGAGGAGTGAGAGAAAAAGAAAGAGATATTCTAATGAATTATATGGACTCATTTATAAAAGAAATGAAAATTAAATACTTTCTTCAAAAAAAATTCTCATTGGACATAAACGAGACTACGTATGAAGTAGTTGTGTTCGCTATTGTACGTAATAATCCAATAATCAAAATATATATTTGAATCTATTAGATTTTAATTAAAAAATATGCAATTTAATCACGTTTGCTTGTTCTTGGATATATCATATATCATTTTTTTGTGTAATGATGTCATTATTTTTATAAGACTTACATCATTTGGGCTACAAAATAGGTTGGGTTTTTGTCACTATATATTTTTTATAACTATGACTTAAAAATATTTTTAGACTATTATAAAGAGAGACTCATAGCCAATATGAAGCCACATGATTCATGTCCTTTATTTTGAAATGTTTTTTTTTTAAGATTGGTGAGCACTAGTTTGTCTAGTTCAGTGTCACGCAAGAGGTGGCTCTTCTTTCACATCATCTTTGACTTTCATAGAAAGAAGCAGAAGGATGATCATCAGCATGAATTGTTGTCCCAGATGAAAGAAGTCCTACTAAACTTATACATTTGTCGATTGCGTGTCAAGCCAAGCATCATCGACTTTATTGAGTCGAACGACGAACCTATGATGCGTTCACTCTATAGAAGAGACAAGAGTCTACCACGTCCACCACAGAACTTGAAAAATCAGACACCACTGTGAAAACAAGGTAAGGGAGCTGTGTGAATGCGGGTTGCTGCATCTTAGTTAGTAGCAAAAGACAAGAAGAACGGCGACTGTCCAAACACAGAATGATCCGTCAGTCAGACAGAGAAATCCAAAATCCCCTTCCATAGGCGATTCAGTAGAAGAAGCTGACGATCAAATCATTGTGAGGGGAAGGTGCGTAGTGGTCCCAAATAACCCTAGACCCAAGGGAATTGTACCGTTGGGTGAGAGTTGTTCAGGCTCTGATTGAACGACTAAAATAAAGCCCCAAGCTTTATTTCATTACTTGAGTTATTTAGTCTCATGGTTTGCTCTGAGTGACTAAATGAGAAAGTCTTATATAAACATGCTTTTCAAGGATATTCTATTATTCTTGCATCATCTTACTATTACTCATAAACAGAAAAATGATAGATATTTTAAGCGTACTAATGTTGATGTTTTCAATATCAATGTGATTTCTCTTTAGGTCATTTTCAATTTCAACTTTTTATCTTTCCTTATTATTATTCATGGACCAAGGACAGTGCAAACAACCGAACAATTAACGAACTGATGATAAGTGTGTGAAGTCAGGTTTTTTCAATTCAATTCTTTTTCTACTATCCTTCTTCGCCAAAGTTATAACCATACACTAAGCGAGTGGGGGACAAACTCTAGAACGTGCAGTCGGGAAAATGTCCGTGTGTCAAGCTTTATTTATCTTTTTTCTTTCTTCCCCATTATATATTGTCGTCACATTGTGACGACAAAAATATTTTCTTTATTTTCCTTCTCCAGTATATAAGGACCGACCGCAGGTGACCAAAGGTGCGGAGCATCTTTCTTTACCAGCCAGCAATAACTCTAATCTCTATTGTCGTCACCACGTCTTCGTTCGTCACTGTCTATTCTCTAATTTCTTTATTTTCCTTCTCCAGTATATAAGGACCGACCGCAGGTGACCGAAGGTGCGGAGCATCTTTCTTTACCAGCCAGCAATAACTCTAATCTCTATTGTCGTCACCACGTCTTCGTTCGTCACTATCTATTCTCTAAACGAAGCTTTTATGTGTAACGCTCAGACAAAGAGTTAGGTGTGATATAGGCTTACGCTTAGCACTTGATTAATGATTATCCTTCTGGTCGATCCCTATGCCTCAGCCGTGGTTCCAATAGCAGGCATGACCATTTACCTACACTTTGTACTTCTACAACAAAGACTCCCCACCTTGCCTTTGTGGAGCGAATAGGTCTTACACAGTCTTCCGCTTTCTCTCCCCTGTTTCCTTCCCAAGTCTAACAACTCCCACTCTAAGGCGAAGGAAGTGAAGTCGCTATCATCGCTTTACAAAACTTTGTGGTGTTTTACGAGAGGACTAAACCGTTGGGTGAGAGTCGTTCAGGTTCTGATTGAACGATTAAAATAAAGTAATGAAATAAAGACCCAAGCTTTATTTCATTACTTGAGTTGTTTAGTCTCATTGTTTCCTCTAAGTGACTAAACTTTGGTTCTTTGAATCTGTTGTCTTTGTGTAGCAGGAGTAGGTTCTTTGACTCTAACGTACAGATTAGCGCATTTGAAAGTCCAAAACTTTGTGTCAAAAGAGAGGTGCTTAGAAGGAGCAGTGAAGTAGCTACTAGATGGAAGAGTCCAACTGCCGCTTATTACACCCGCCAGACGATATACTTCCTCTTTTTTTTATTATCTATTATGGTATGGTAGGGCCCAAAACAAACAAATGAAATGGTGGCAGGGGAGCGAATCGTTGTCGATAATTTCCTAACTCTTTGTCTTTGTTTTTCCTTTTTTAAGGATCCTTAGGAATGAGACAAGGTTAGGTGTGGCAAAGCAATCTCCTTTTCAAGACCAAGTGATGGTCCGCAAACAAAACACGGAAGGTAATGAAATTCAAGCTTCAAATGACATTTTTTGTGGGGTGTTGGAAGAAATAACTTAAAATGCTAAAAAAGAAAGGGTAGGTTTGTGCTTTCTATTAAGATAAGAAGTATGCTCAAGTACAATGTTTTAAATATCAAAAATATCGATATATCGATTTCGGGTTCAGTCGATATATCGATTGACTTTTCATTTTCTTGCATAGAATAGAAGCCACAGTTTGATGTTTTATTTAATTGATTTTCAAACATTTCAAAAACAAAAGCCAACAGTTGGGGGTATCCACTTAGCACACGTGTTTACACTGAAAAAAAACTTAACACACACGTATCTTAAAAAAATAAAAAAAAATAAACACACACGTTTAACCCCCACGAAAACTTTCCCTTCCCTTTCACACACACTGGTTTTTCACCACCATCAACTCTCTCTTCCCTTTCAAAAACCACCAACCAAAACACCAAATCCTCCTTCTCGTTCACCATCACTTCCCGTTCTCTCTTCCCCTTCTCACCGTCACCCCTCCCAGCGTCTCTTGATCAACGTCCTAACACCTTCACCCCTCCCGATGTCGATCGGACCCCGCCCCAGCGTCGAGACGCCGCCGCTGCCTTTCGTCCCCAGATCTGACTACTCTGGCATCGTTGACTCCGTCTCCTGGTTCCGGCCCGGCCACCGGGTCTACTAATTTCTGGTGTCTGATGGATGTGATTTGGTCGTCGCCGATGTCCTGCAGGTCGCGTTTGGGACATCACTTATTGATATATCCACGATATTGCTCGATATATCGACAATATTGTCGATACATCGCTGACGTCAACAAGTTTGGCTAAAACTTTAATAAATTCCCCAATTTTCGCGTTTCGTCGACGATTTCGATATATCAACCAATATATCGAGATCGCGATTGATATTTCAAACTATGTTCAAGTATAATGCAAGAAGCAGAAAATAAAATAAAGGAATTCATAGGTGAAATATATATACAGAAGATAATTAAAAAAACACTCAATACAAACTACTCCCGAATCATCAAAATCCCCTGCCCCCAAAAAGAAAACTAACACCCGTTTCCATCTACTCCAATTCTGAATGAAATGAACCACCAATTCACATATGTTCTCCGCATAAGGGGTGGCCACTCAAAACACATAATTGTTGCGCTTTGACCAAATCACCCAGGAAATCACCGGAATGAAGCATTGGGTGACATTTGCAGAAATGCTTATATCACCAACCCCTCGCAATCTCTTCCCCGCACTCCACATCTTCTATACAGATCTAAAGTTGATCTCAGACCCATGACTAGACCTGCCAACCCCATACATGACGCACCAACGGGCACAAAATAGAGAGGTGCTCAATTGATTCCTCCTCACCCCCGCATATACCTTACTGTAAATCCTGACTTGCATCTGGCTCTCCTCACTTTTGTCAAAAGCTTATATATATATAAAATCCACACAAAAGCTTTGACCATCCAATGAGCATCTTTGACACGCCAAATCTCTCTGCATTTCTATGCCATAGTAGGAATAAGTGCATGAACTCGCCTCCACCAACCTAGCAACTATGGACAAAGAACTGCATGACCTAATTGAGACCTAGGCTTTCTATGCATTTCTATGCCCTAGGCTTTAACTTTCATACTAACTTCATTTCTATGCCCTAGGCTTTAACTTCCATACTAACTCATTTGATACATTTTTGTAAATTGAGACCCGTTGTAGCACCTTTAGAATGGACAGGAAGTGATCCACCTCCACTCCCCTGGGAATTTTGCTAACCAAATTCTCCCAATAGTTAGTATCCCGTACGCGAGACCATAATTGACAAACAACTCCCTATTTATTAGAAGACATCAAAATCATGGGGAATTTGTCCTTTAAGGGGAACACCTCCCAACCACAAATTATGCCAAAAGCGAACCGATGTCCCCGATCCCACCCCCCACTAGATGGCCCCCATGAAACCCTCAAGGCATGAGAGAATCCCTCACGAAGAGATACTCAAGAATCTATCCTACAAATCACTATTGCATTTGTATCTCACAATGACCAATTTGCACCATGTCAACTCTGGGTACAATTTTTTGAAATGTTTAAACAATTTTTTGAAATGCTAGAGCACCTCCAACGCCCTCACCAAATGAGCTCCTTTGGCAAAATTTGAGGAGAAAATAGTGAACTTCAACCCCCGCTACAAATCCCTCCCTTAAATAAGAATGGTAGTTTTTCCTCTCTATGCGTGGGGAGCAAATAAGTCCCCCCAAATGGGGGTCCCACCATAGTAATGACATGTATTTCTTTTGAAAAAGTTATTTTTGAATTAAAAAATATGTTTTCTTTAGGGATTTTTAATTTTAAGTCCCCGTAAACTATAGGATTTAGCGATCGATCACTCATTTCTTCATATTTAGGTTTTAGTCCTTACATTTAAAGATAATTTAGGAATAGGTCCCTCCCAAGGACTAAAAAGGAACATATGTAACGCCCACGTACCCAAGGCTCCATTTTGAAGCTTTGATAGGGTCGTTACCCTCTAACTTTCCACAAAACACGATATATTTAAAAACATAAAGGGATTTATTTAAAACAATGCCGATTAAAATGTAACCAGGATCTAAGCACAATTCATCCTAAACGCGGATGATTACATACGAAATGAAATTTATTCAAACATCCAACTGTTGTTGCTGAAAGGGACTAAGGAAACTACATGCCAGGGAAAGGCTTATTCAACCACCTAAATGCAACGGAATTAAAACGCTACTACGATCTCCACCACCGAGATCAACGAACACCAATGACTACCCTGAAAGTTGGGAAAAGAGGGGTGAGCAACCACACGCTCAATGAATGGACCCTTGAGGTCCCAATAATAATTGATATCAAAATATAATCTTTAATGAAATCATAAGAAATAATTTGCAATATATAATAATATAATTTCAGCAATATCACAATTTCCAATAAAACCATAACTTAAGCAAAACACCTTCCAAATGCATGATCTCAAATAATTGTCAACTCATGATGCATATGAATGCAACGGACACGCATGCTCGTATGATGGCACCTAGCCATCTACAACACCTAGCCGTAAGGATTTCGCACAGGAAATCGTCATCTAGACACATGTCACCTAGACATAAGTCACCTAGACTTGGGTTCATTCTGAACCAGGGTCACCTAGACCTAGCCACCTAGGCTACGTCACCTAGACGAATGTGATGCATGCATGATCAACATCTATTTTTCTTTTCAATAAAATGCATGTGACAGTTTCAAATATAATAACATTTTCAAACAATACATAATAAGACATCAGCCTATATAATATAACATGCTCGAGTTGTACATAAAATAACATCTTTAAAATCATTTATAAAATCTTTGAAAACTACGTAGGAGACGAGACCCACTCACCTTCGGTCCAACGATTCGCAAAACAAAGCTAAGCCTTATAGAAACTCTAATATGACAAGAAACGATATGAATCGATCAAAATACATACAACCCGTATGGAACCCAATGTATCCGTACACCCAGAAACCAATGGCTCCCACTGGGACCGTCATTGACCTACCCGACAGCTCCCATAGGGACCGTCCAAAGCATTCCTGACGGCTCCTACTGGGGCCTCTGGGAGTCGTCCCAAACATTCTCGACAGCTCCTACAGGGGCCGTCCCGGAACAGAAACACAAAACCCTAATTATATATCTTTGTAAAAACTTTTAAATCATCTACCATTGAAAACAAATCACAAGTCGTTTAGAATCATTGTTAAACAAAAAGGATCGACACCGAAACCAAGTCATATGTATGAAATCCGATTAAAACAAATCAAAATTTCAAATAAGAATATTCTCGAAAATCCTAAGTTATCATAGATGTGAATATTAATATGGGTTTACTTTTAAACCTTCAAAATCATGAAAACACATAATTGGTTTAGATCTAAGCATATAGAATTCAAAAATAAGGTTTTAAAGATCAAAAAACACGATTTCTACTTAAGATTAATAAACCTAAACATGATGTATACTTATAC
This sequence comes from Acorus calamus, assembly GCA_030737845.1. NCBI lineage: Eukaryota > Viridiplantae > Streptophyta > Magnoliopsida > Acorales > Acoraceae > Acorus > Acorus calamus. Next base: position 6,287,850 of record CM060877.1, on the reverse strand, counting down.
ATATTCATTCTAAATCATGAAAGGCCTATAAAACATAAAAAAATATCATGATACCCTAGCTATATAACAACAGGTCCGAAAACTACATTTAAAACATCTTAAGAGCATATAAATCAAATAGGAAAACTAAGAGAATATTTTAAACCTTGAGTATATACATGTAAGACCAATATTACAACCATAACTTGTAAAAAAAACATTATGAAATCATCATCATATTATGGTTAAACATAAAAACCCGAAATCATGTGAAAACACTTAAGAAATAAGAAGAAAACTATCCTTTTGTTTGGAAAAACTTTGAAAACGAGATCATATCAAGAAAACATACAAAGGGAACCATTATAATTTAAATACTCTTCAAAAACACTTTGAAAGACTCACCAAAACCCCTAGACCAAACCCTTCCCGAGCTCCTCAAGAATGTGGCCGAAAGAAAGAGAAAAATAAGGTTTTAGGGTTTTGGAGTTTCTAGGATTTCAATGCCAAAAGATGTTTTAATATTAGAAAACACGTGGGGGACAAAATACGACGCCAATAAAATTAATTAACGCAAATACGATTCGAAATTAACGCATTTGTTCTTTAAAAAAATGGACCAAATTCGAATTCAAATTTTTTTCAGATCGACGGCTCTAATTGAGTATGTCGCTCACACATCCGACGACTCCTCGAGGATTAGTTGCCCATATAACCCGACGGCTCCTCATAGATCCGTCGCCCAGCAACCCAACGGCACCTATATGATCCGTCAAGCACTGTGTGACCAGATTAAAAATCACAGTCGTTACAACATATCATCTAAATGTAGGGACTAAAACCTAATATGAAGAAGTGAAGGATCAATAGCTAAATCCTATAGTTTATGGGGACTTAAAACTAAAAATCCATTTTCTTGAAATTGAAATTGAAAAAATGAATATTTACGTATTTTGGCTTTAAATAGAGGAAATGATAGAGAGTAAAGTTGGAATTATCATTTAAATATAGGGAAAGAAAAATGAGGAGGGGGTGCTTTTATTTAAATAAAGAGAAAAATTAGAGAGTTAGGTTGGAGTTACTCTTAATGACATATCCTAAAATTTAAGTAAAAAAATATATACATATATATCATTTTTGTTATTAATATTGATTAAAGACCTTAGGGGCTGTTTGGTTAGAGGAATAGGAGAGGAATATGTGGGAATAGAGGAAAATAAGGAGAGAAAAAAAAGTGTTTGGGTAGAGGGAATAAGAAGGTATAACTATGTAGAATTAGATGAGAATAAACTGATATTTTTATTCCAAGTTGTTCCATGGAATTTTGTTATTACTCCGTTGGTATAATATGATTCACCTATCAAATCACATGTCATCACCTCTTATACATCAATGTGACCCACATGTCAAATCAACTTTTTACACCTTATTCACATTTTATTCTTCATCAACCAAACACTCCAACCTTTAATATTATTTATTAGTACGCTTCCTAACTAAAACACAACCAAACACAAAATCAATTATTCTATTAATAAAGCCAACAATTCTTGGAATATGTATAAACCTTATAATAACTTATGCCTCAATCCAAACGAGTCCTTATCAATTAATAAATTACGATCATTCAGATTCCATCAAATCAAAGGTTGAGATCATCCTCCATCAGAGATGATAACAAAGTGGTCCTGCGCGGGCAAAGCCCTGAATCCCCACAGTCATCCGCACCCGCGAAGCACCGACATGCTTATCCTACCACGCCCTAGCTTCTCCCTCTCCTCCCCTCTCCGACGCCCTCCGCTCCTCCTCTCCTCCTCCAAACCAAACCCTCCCAAACACCTCCACCTCTCCTTCCACAACCCCATCTTTCATTCCATAACATCCGTTTCGGCGACGAAACCCTATCGAAACGTCGACGACGAAGTCGTCGATGACGAAAAGAGTTCGAAGAGGAGGAGGAGTTCTCGTCGAAGAGATACGCCGGGAGGAGGAGAGGAGGAGACGAAGAGAAGGACCACGATCGGGATCCCGAGTTCGCGGAGATCCTCGGCGAGTGTTTAGATGACCCAGAGAAGGCTCAGTCACATGTAATTGATCTTGTTCTATCAAATTTTAATTTTTTTTGGCTTGTAATTTGTTGTTCTGGTTCGATTTATTTATTTAGTTTTTAATTCTGGTTGATTTGTTCAGGTTGAAGAGAGAATAAGAAAGAAGCGGAACAAGATACTTCATGCGAAGACCGGCTCGGCGACGCCTATGAAAGTTGTATTCAATAAGTAAGCAATCTTTATAAGGGTGGTGATACACCCAATCATGCTTGTGGTTTTAACCTAGTATGTACTTTATCTAATGTAGTATATAGGAGGTTATGCTAGTATGTGTTAAGCAATTCATTTGAGCATATACATCATTTTTCGTGAAGGTATAAGGTATATGTACTTCATTAGAAAATTGTATACCTTCAAAAACATGTTGGGGCTGATAAAATGATGACTGTAGGAACGATTTTTCCTTACATATCCGACAATGGACCCTGTTACAACTTACATGGTCCCATTTTGCTTAAGATGCGGGTGGTTCGTTAGATGAAATGTCTAATTTTTAATTCATTTGTGGGTATATACATTTATTGGATTATAATATCATATACATTTATGAAAGCACACGATCGTTATATGAGGCATATTCCTTAAAAAAAAATAAAAAAAATCAAACCATGTGGTGAGTGCAGTGTACGCAGGAGTCAAGGCTGCATATGGTACTGTCCTTAACATTATCCTTTGACAATCGATCATTTTCATTGAATGCTGGGAGTTATTTTACCCTACCCATCTATTTGGTTGTGTTGTGGGCCTGTGGTAGTTCCAAAATTGGGTTGTGAAGCTTCCTTGATTGTCCTTTATTAAGTTTTGATTTGATTTTTTTTTTGAATGTTTCAAGTATTGCTGTTTTGAAAGGATCAAAAATACATCTAGCCCCAGTTTAGCCTCGTGGGTACATACCTTTGTATGAATGAAAGTGCATGAAATAAATGTTCCTCATATGAATGTGTACACACCCATCTAAATGTATATATCTCTCATGGGAGTCAAAGCAGGCCAAAAAATAAAGTTTGGGTGTAGCAAAGCTCTTAGGATGTACCAAGCAAAAAAAAAAAGAAAAGAAAAAAAGCTCTTAGGATGTTGTCATATTGGCTATTTGGTGGGTTGTCACTGTTTTCTCTGTCTGTGTGCGTGGCACATTCTTTTCTTTTTTTTTTGTGGGGGGGGGGGGGATGTGAGTTTTTATCTAAATTTTCCTTGTGTTAAGGTTTTTTTTCTCAAATTTCATTGAAGATTGTGGCATTTTTGTTTTTCTTTCATTTTCTATTTTAATTTGATGGAGAACACAATATGCTGGTTGGACACTGATTCGGTAGATATTAAGTCAACCAGTGTGGCAAAGGGATATGCAAAACGAAACCATTTGAAAATTCATTCATAGCAATAATTGGCCTCATAAAGATGTGGTAGCCATTCTATTTTTTGCGGCCCACTTACCAAAATTTGTTTCTTTTACCAGATTTGACTTCTCAAATTCATACATATGGTTTGATTTCTACAATGCTCCATTGGAGAAGGATGTCACTTTAATTTGTGATGTAAGTAGCAAACTCCTCAAAAATCTTCATTTACTTTTTTATTTCCCTGTAGGTTGATTGCAACAACTTAGGTATTCCACTATCTGTGCAGACTATCAGGTCTTGGCATATCATTGGGCGGCTCGGCGGGTGTAATTCAATGAACATGCAGGTGCAAATTGTTTCATTTGATTTGCAATTTTGATATCCTCGTTTATTTATGACATGATTGTTTAGCTGCCACATTTGGATGGTAATATATCTCGTTGCAGATAAATGTTAGGTTATATAAGTATGGTATATGGGCAAATGTAAATAATGCCCAATAATGGGTCACATTGTAAAACTAAACCAGTTTTCGTTTTAGTTTGTGCAGTGTTGATAATTGGCACGGATCTTAATAGGTCCAAACTGTCAGTAATGTTATATTGTCTTAACATCGCTGGTGAAATGGAGAAGATCCGTGGTGTCTTTTGTTGATCTTTATTCTTCTTGTAATGTATTCGAAGGGAAATTTTCAGGATTAGACGAGGCACCTCTCACTGAATATTAACAATTACTGAACAAATGGCCAATCTCATGGTAATTTATGTAGAAGTATTTGATGGGCTTATTTTTCTGTGTTGGCATTTTTAATTCTTACCAAGACAGTGGGCTGGTGCGGTGTATACCTGTGAGCTAGATGATAATACCCCACATTATCTGTTTTTTTCTGAGGGGAGTTAGGAGCAATCATGTTATATATGTTTCCCCTCGAACAAAAGAAGATGAGGGATCTCCAAATACAGTAAGAAAACAAAAGTAAAAAAAGGCAAAGGACTATACGAAGGCTCCAGGAGGGGACAATCTTCCAATGTCATCCCTGAAGATTCAATTTTACAACCCACTCCAATTATGACCCATGATGCTAGAAGGCAGGCCAAACATTATTTGTTGAAGGTCTTAATCAGGTGGCCTGAAAGTAAATTACCTAGAAGTGAATAAATTTGGATGTTGCTAAGATGACTAGAACCATGAGTACCTGCAATTTCTAGATCCTCAATAATATCATTTTTGATGTGATGGAGCATGATAGTTCACAGAAATAATGCACCCATATGTTTATTGATGTATTGGCTGTCTGAAAGTGTCCATGATCCTAGGTCGAGTCCTCAGGAAAGGGTTTGTCTATATCATGATTTCAGCAAAACAAAACAGAAGGAACTTTTGAAACTTGTAGCATTTTACAAGTTTCACTTTAAGGAAAGTAGATTTGTGGTCTTTCAAGCTTCAATAGTTCAATATATACCCTGTTCATGAAAATGATATTTAGTTCATCTAATTAATAATATTATATATCTTTATCTTTACTCAAACTGGATAGCTTGCATGAATGATTTGATTTCCTAGAGATCAGGTTTGTAAGCCATCTCCTTGCAACTCTTATAGGTGCCGTATATATGTGTTGAATATATAATGCTTTTGGTAATCCTGGAGAGTAATCTCCATACTTTGCGGGAAAACTTATCCCCATTATGGGGAAAGGTTATAATTTTGTTGGTTTGATGCCTTCTTATCATAAAGTTGTTTATTATTTAATTGTTTGACTCTTGCAGTTGTCACAATCACCTTTCGATAAAAGACCAAGTTATGATGCAATTCAAGGAGCAAATGTGACCCCTACTACGTTTTATAATATAGGGGATTTTGAGATTCAAGACAATTTAGGACGCATATGGTATCCATTTTAGTTATTACACTATCCACAAGTGTTGCATTTCTTACAAAGTTCTTGTGCTTCTTACTAATATGTTTGACCAAAATTTCACAGGGTGGATATTGGGACCAGCGAGACATTGCTTTTGGACATCTTGATCAATGCATTAAATAACATTAGCTCCGAGTAAGTGCGCAGACTTGTTCTTTAAATTTATAGTGTAATGGATATATCTTGTCCCGTTTTATCCCTTGTTGTTTATGTTTTTTTCCTCTTCTTGTAACCATTGTTTGACGATCAAATTGAAATCGGTGAATATTAACCTTCCTTAGAAAAAAAAGGATTTTTAAAATGCAAGCATTTTTTAAACCTTATTGAAGGATTAAGTGCATTTTTGGATGTGTTTGGAAACCGAGTGTGGACAGCTTTTGGACTCAGCTTTTACAAAAATCATATTTAATCCGAATTTGTTTCCCAATGCCCCCCCAGCGGCCCCAACTTTTGATAAAAGCGAAAAACATCTTTTAATTATAAAAAATAACTTTTCAAGAATCTAGTGTGCTTCCTGGAAAAAGTTTTCAAAAGCTGTTTTAGGTGAAAAGCCATTGTTCAAACTTGTTTCCAAATGCGCTCTTAATTCTTGATTCTTGCGACATTAAACATCACGTGTTATTTTGTTCCACAGTTACATCGGGATTAGACAAGTAGTGTTTGGTGGATCAGAGTTCGGGAATTGGAAAGAGAACTTGACGGCCGAGGAAGCCGGCTGCAGTGTTCATAAGATCTGAGTACAATTCCATAATTCGATGAAAAATCGGCAAACCAAATGCACCCAGGTAACCACCACAATTACCATACCACCTAAAAAACATCTTTATAAGCTGTGCAATCACCTGATGAAAGGTGGTTTCTTTCCATTGAGACAAGATGTGAGTTGATAAGGCACTTATGCACAAGATTCATGCACATTAATTCAAGATCTAAATGTTAAATTACATTTTGAATCTCTCTAATAATATGATTGGATCCTTGGGAAATATCCTTTAATGGCTTCTTAGTGGACATTTTTGCAATAGGAAAATGTTATGCTCAGTTCTTTTGATTTTTTTTTAAATATATACTTGGCTAATGAGGTACATTCTCCTATAAAAAATGCACTCATATGAATTGAATGCATATATTTTTATACTTTTCGTAATAGATTATATGCTAAGTTACTAACATAGAGGGATATATGTTGCGTTCGGCTGATTTCATACATTGCGTTATTGACTGGCGTGTATGAAAGTGACTGCAAAAAGGAATGGGTGTTAGTGCCCTTTTGCATAACATGATACTTCATAAAAACGAACTTCGATGTACAATGAAAAAGATTGAGAGTTTATTTTATTTTATTTTTAAACCTAGCTGCTCTTATATCACAGGTGAATAGATAGATTTTTTTCACCTCATCCTGGACTGCAGGCCCCTTGTTCTCATTTTGTTATCTTTAAATCCTGATGATTTTTTTTGAATCTGGATTTAACTATTCTATCTATATTTCTAATAGCAATAAATCCAGTCTCAAATATAATACAATATAAGCAAATGTAACAAATATATACATGTTGAAAACCCTTAAGTTCAGATTTAAATATTCTTTGAGAAATGACATGAGTTTTGGAGGGGAAAATAAAAAAGAAGAGGTTATCCGCATGATGCTTCAGTTGTTGAATTATTGTGTGAAGCTCTAATTAATAGCCTTTTAAATAAGGTTTTATAATTATATTTGATCCGTACTGCTGCACAATCCTCTTCACCAAGAAATGACCAGCATCGTTCAAAAAGCACATATAATGCACATTTTGAAAGAGCAGTGCTTCTATTGGGATTTTATGCTACGTCTTTTTAGACACACACACAACATATATACATATGTATGTATATATGAATATATAATTTGAATACACACCACCAAGCCTCTTCTTATCAACATTAGATTGTCCATGGGGTCACATCTTAAAAATGGGTGCTAATACCCTGTCATTTATATAGTTCTAATCTAGTATATTATTTTTTGAATCTAGTCTATAATGCATGGATTCAATTCATTTGAATATACATTTTTTGTGATACATACTTATTGGACACATATTGGGATTGCAAAAGTGACTTGCAGGAATGACTGGTGGAAGAGAGAATTTTTACGGATGAACTGGAATTGCTCTGGTGGTGGTGGTGAACGTTGTTGCGTGTAGTATTTATTTGTTGTCCAATGTGCAATCACATTTCGCTAGCGAGGTACATTTTTTGTTAGATGACATGTAATTTTTTGTATTTTCTTAACAAAAATTGGTATACACAATTAATTGAAATACATGTTTCAATTCTATGAAGGTGTATATTTCATTATATGAAATATGCATATTAAAATAAAAAAATAAAATAAAAAATTGAAGCATGTGAGGACTGGACAAAACATTGTCCCTAACATCATATTTTTCATTCACAGGTATATGGCCTTATCCCATTGTATCAATCATGAAAGAAGAAACTTCTTGCCAGATCTTGACATGTCTTGATATTGAATATGGATCTTTTGTGTGAAATACAGGTAGAAAATCTTTCTGAGCCAATGAGACATATTTGGTGTAAAACAGTTTTTAATGATATTATCTTTATTACAATTGAAATTTATTTAAAAATCAGATGTGTTCATAAACATTTTTGTCTCATGGCAGCACTCTCATTGGGCCACATAGGAATTTTGTAGGTGAGGATCTCATTTCCTTGATATCATATTTATGATCTGCCCTTCAAATAATGAATGTTTGACCCAGTTGTGGATAATGTGGTACTTTATTTTCGAATTATAAGTTATCTCTTGCATTAATCTATTTTTTTTTTTAAAAAAAAACAATTCTTCACAAGGGAAAGGGAGAGGTGTGGATGTCATTTAGCTTTATTTGTTTTTATATCATCATTTACATTTGTCTTTTCATCCTTAATTACAATCCACACTTGTTTTGATTTTTTTAAAAATAAAATATATTTAATCTAATAGAGTATATGTTATTACGAAAAATGAAATATATAGTTTAATGAATTGTATAAATCAATTTATAGAAAATATGAAAAATTGCTAATCAGTTTATCACTTGTTATAACTAAAATCAAATTTAATTAGAGTCCACTCTTAACTAGTAAGTTAAAATAATAAAAATAAATAAAATTAACTTAATTTAGACATAATGTAATAAGTAAACTTTACTAAATATCTCCTTTTGCCCGTTACAAAATAAGATCTCTCCCCTCTTCTTTCATTTTCTGCATGGTTATCCCCACCCCTTCTTTTATTAACCCTACTGTCGGTATCGTCGGGAAGGCCTCCGAGGTTGCGTGTTGGTGCTTTCGAAAAGGATCCCGACAGTGCGCGGGTGCGCGTGCGTGTGTGGGGGTTCTTTGGGGATTCGGATCGGATGTGTGCTCTGGCGGGCTCGGTCGGATCGTCTTCTCGGAAGGGTGAGGGGTGTCGTTCCTGGTTGAGGCGCCCGATAGCGGCTCAAGAGGATTCCAGGGTTTGTGTGATCGCCACCTGCTTTTTCTAAAAGCAGGAAAAGGGTCGGATTGGATTTGATCGCCTACGTGGGGAGTTTGTGGGGTCTCCGCTCTGAGACACGGATATACCGTACACAGAGGTGAAAAACAGGTAATTATATTCTGCTTCCAGGCTTGACTAAAGGAGTCTTGGGACATAGGGGTGCAAATGGGGTGTGTATAGGGGGCGGCTAGTGGGATCAAGCCGTATGGTCAGGGGCGGCTAATAGGGTTTAGTCGTCCGGGGCCTGGTCTGGTTTGGGCAGAACTTCGGTAGGAAATGAGTTTGGTTTTGGACAAAGGCTAAGCTAGGCTTAGCCCGGGTTTCCGGAGGGTGGAATGAGAGGGTATTTTATGTAGGGAAATGAGTATTTCTCTCACAAAAGGGGCTCTCTCTCTCTCTCTCTCTCTTGGGATTTCTAGTGGGGAAAGGGAATGTGAATTGTGGGTTGTGGGTTGTTGATGTGAATTGGTGATGGTTTTAAAGGCTTGGAACCTCCTCTATTTATAGTAAAAGAGAGGTAGGGGAATGTCCAGGGGGTAATAGAGTGGCTTGGCTAATAGTGTGTGTGATTAGACCCCTCATTAATTCTCTGGTTCTTCTGTCAGGACCAGGTGAAGGGCGGCTAGTGCTAACTAGCCACCCAGGATGGAGCGGCTACTTCCTGGTAGCCGCCCCTATCATAACCTGCCAAACATCCCATCTCTGACAGGCGGTGGCTTGGGTCGGTTACTTGGGTTGATCCGACCGAGTTAGGGCGGCTAAAGGTCATCACCCGCCGCAATGATCAGCATTTAATACTGCTTTATGTCCCATCCAGGGGACTGGTCCAAAGTCGGCCAGGTGGGCGGCTAGTGCTAACTAGCCGCTTGGTATTGGGCGGCTAGTTAGGTCTAGCCGCCCCTTGCCAGGGAGTTAGGGTTTTCGGGTTTCTGGTTTTCTGGTTTTTTAGCTTAGGGCTAGGGTTAGGGTTTTGGTTTAGGGTTTGGGTTTGGGTTAGGGTTAGGTTTAGGGTTTGGGTTTAGGTTAGGGTCAGGGTTAGGGTTTCCGGTTTAGGTTAGGGTCGGGGTTAGAGTTTTTGGTTTAGGTTAGGGCTAGGGTTTAGGGTTAGGGTTAGGGTTTGGGTTTAGGTTAGGGTTAGGTTTAGGGTTTGGGTTTAGGTTAGGGTCAGGGTTTCCGGTTTCCTGAACTTTGATTCTCTATTTAGATGTCCAAATGTGGGATATTTCTGGGTGTTACTTGAAGTATTTCTGTTTCTCTGGACGGTCAAAATTGGGGTATCTACAATTGTCCCTCATCGGACGTAGTCTTTGTGCGAAGCAGGAAAGACTTCGACCGATGATAAGGAAAGAGACCCCTATTTTCGCCGGCCCGACCTTCAAGAATTTATGCCGATACGAACAGTACTATTCAGGGAGTTGATTTAGACTGTCAGAGGCTAGGTCTTGAATTTTTAGCCGAAAGGATGATCCAGGTGGAAGGCGGTGAAAAGTAAATGGTGAGTGATCCAACCCGCGGTCGGGGTTCTTAGCTATCGTGCGCGGAGCAGCCCAGCGTCAGTTTCCTCGTGCCTACCGTTCCCGTGCTTGGGAAAACTCAGCAAGGAGGGGATATCGCCGACAGAAAGCAGGTAAAAGTTTGATTTGGTGAATTGGATCATCCGAAGGATAAGAACTCTGGAAAAGAACCAGAACTGAAGAAATTCGAATTTGAACGGTAGTGAACGTGTAGCAAAACTTCGGGAAAGTCGTGTTTAATCAAGTAGTGTCTGTAAATAAGCCAATACATGGTTGCTTGGTATGGAAAACCTTGAAATTTAGGGCTGAAAAGAGATTGGAAAGGGGTTTTAAGTGAAAGTAGAAAACTGGAAGGGGCGGCTAGTTCTAACTAGCCGCCCGAGAGGGGGCGGCTACTCGAGAGGCGAGGGCACGGGATTTGGAGGAGAGGTTGAGGGCTGTCGAGGATCGGGCCAGGGGGACAGAGAGTCGCCTCCGACAGAGATTGAAGAGGAGGGACATAGATATGCAGCAGGTTCATCTCTGGGAGGCGACTATGAGGGGGAAATTGGTTGGAGGGGGCTCCATGACCGAGGCGGACCTTGACCTTCTTCCACTTGAGCCTGACCATTCTCTCTCGGGTTCTTTGGCTATTGGGGCCACCTTCAGCCGTGCTTCTCGTCCTTCGGCGTCTCGAAGTCATGGGATATATGCTAGGGCCGCGTCTTCGGTTCGAGAGACCCCTGCCGCTCCTGATGCTCCAGATGTTCAGTCCTCTCCTCAGCCACCGCTCCCTTCTCAGCCAAGCCAGGATGTTCCTCCTACTCAGCCTCCAGCGGATGACGATACGCCGAGGTATAGCTTCTTTGTGTCTTGGTTTTAGGTAGAAGAATGGTATATATGCGAGGAATTCATGCTTTTCTCCTTTTGTTTTGACTCAGGTGATATTCTAGTGGAGTATAGCTCAAGACTTCAGAGTTTTGAAGCTCTCGGTGGACCCTATCTCTTCCTTACTCTTTCATAAAGATTTTCTTTTATGCACTCTTTTAGGTTTAGAAGAACAATCTACGTTTTTGGTGGGACAATTTTATAATTCTCCTTTGTACGCATGGTTTGGAGTAGCTAACATGGATGTTTTGGAATTTTTCAAAGGGTTTCTTTTATTTTAGAAAATGCATATCGCGTGGACGAATGAACTTTGTTGTTTATAAGTTTTAATTTATTGATGGATGTAAGATTCTAATATATATAATCATTCTAGCATGGTCTCTATACAGGTTTTGTGTGTGGATGTGTTTGAAATGTGTGTATGCATGTTTGGGAAAAGAATATTTTGACAGGTTTTGAAGAGTTGGTTGAGGATGGGACTGATAGGGCAGATGGGGCAGCAGGTGAGGGACAGCTACTTGCGTTTAGCCGCCCCAGATGGGGCGGCTTGTTTAAGCTAGCCGCCCCATTCCTGGGGTTTTTTTTTGCCTGGAAAAGAAGGGGCAGGGGCGGCTAGTTCTATCTAGCCGTCTACTGTGGGGCGGCTAGTCAGATTCAGCCGCCTCTTGCCTGGGACAATTCTTTTGGTTTTGTTTCTTGTCTGCTGCCGCTGAAAGCCTTCGTGACCGTTTCAATCTTCGAGACCTATAAAAACATTCTTTTCATGGACCAAGTGTTAAATCTGCCCGAATTGTGCCCCTGCACTGACTTTCGAGCTTTTTCTTGCTTGAATTGTCAAGGATACAATCCATCTTAAGGTAAAATGAAAAAATCGAATGCGAGAAAGTAAAGTGTGGGAAACCATGCTTTAGTATGCAAGGAAGGGATTCCAAGTGCGTGAGCGAAAAACTTTTAAGTGCGTGTGAAAGTGGGACAATTTTCTCTCAAGCATGTGCGGAAGGACGTAGAATGAAGGTAGGTGGGGGTAATCTTATCATTGGCACGGGGGGTGAATTTTAACATTTCAAGAAAATCGAATGCCTTCGTGCTTTGGAAAAGAAAAATGCGAACTTATGCGTAAGTATTGAGGCATAAGTGAGCATTTTTAATTCTTCAATGGTTTTTCTTTTATGTGAGAGGGCAATGTTCTCGATCTTCTTGAGTAAAAGATACCATTAAGTCCCCGTGGAGGAGCCCTTGTGGTCACCTATGTCCAAACCATGGTTGTATTTGAAAGGTATAAGCCTTAGGTGTCGGTTTTTCTAGGTTCATGGTTCTCAAATGTTTGATCGTATTATTCTAAACATGCTGAAAAATCCATGAGTGTACCAGGAGTCAAGTTAGATAAGCTTCCTTTGGATAGGCAAGTTTCTAAGTGAACTCATGTGAGTGTGTGTAGTTTGTAAACCTGGAAATGATCTACCCTTGATCAAAATTTCATCTTTCCCGGTAGACATAGTTCAATTTTGAATCCCATTGCGAAAAATAAAAGGGGGGGGGGGGGGAAATGGGGTAAGAGTAATATCTTTTTTTTGGGCAATATTTTAGAATTGTTCCAGTCTAGCATATGTCCTACTTTCTAGGTCCCTCTGGCTTTCTTCTTTTTATCACTTCTTTATTTTGGGTGGAAAGTACAGTCCGTTGTTTGGATCTGTACCGGTATAGCCGTTGTCTAGCGTATACCGTGCGTAAAGGCGTGAAAGCCTGCTAAAATAGAGAGTTTAACTTGTTCACTTGGGTGTTATTTTTCTTTTGTCGGCCTCTGATTGCTTGATTTTTTTTTATTTGAGGGGGGGGCTTTTCTGTTTTTCACCCCGATTCTTTTCATGCTTCCCCTCTAGAAGTGTTTGTATAGTGCTAGAGCTAGTTTTGAGACATATGTCAGGTCTAGGTAACTCCTCATTTTGACCTAGGGTTAATACGAGTGGGGCGGAAATAAGGGAGGTTTTGCTTTGGGAGTTTTAAATTGTCCCAGTCTACGGGGTAGGCAATTTCTCTTCCATCAGGTAAATCGATCGTCCAGTTATACGTGTGTGAATGAAGAGGCATGATTTGGCGGACATGTGTTTAAATAGATACGAGTTTATCTTTGAGAGTCTTATGGTTCTATCATCAAGTACTAAACGCTGGAAATCGCAGGAAGAAAGAATAATAATTCTCAAGTATTGAAAGCTATTCATGCATGGAATTTCTTTAGATAAAGTGCATTCCACGAACCTGAAACCTCGACTCCTTCGGCATCTACCAAGCGGTAGGCATTCCCGGAATAGGCATGGGTGATCACATTAGGTCCCTCCCATGTGGGTTGCAACTTCCCTCTTGGGTGAGGCTGTCTTGATGGCATGATTTGCTTAAGTACTAATTCCCCAATTTCAAATTTTCTTTTTATTACCTTCTTTTCAAATGCCCTTGCCACCCTTCTTTGGTAGGCCTGGGCATGGTCTGCCGCTCTTAATCTTTTCTCGTCTAGTAGTTCTCTCTTTTGGTATATTTTTGTGTTTTTGAAAGTGTGGAGACAGACGCATACTTGGCGGATAGATATACTTTTGAAAAAGGGGGGCCTGCGTTGGCGGATAGATATACTTTTGAAAAAGGAATGGAGATAAAGTTTTGAAAAACAATTTTGTTTTTAGAGGGAAAGCATGGAAAGACAGTTTGTAAAAATGTTTTTGGCGGAAATCATGGAAATATGGTTTTGTTAAACATTTAGTTTTGAGAAAACACAGATTTGGAAAACATTTTCGTCGTGAAGAAGAGTGTGGAAATGTAGTTTGCAAATATTTTCGTTGTTTTGGAAAACATGTAAGGAAAGCTTGGGAAAGTGCTTTATTTTTTTGTTGGAAACACGGAAATACGGTTTTGTAAAACTTTTGTTTTGAAGGAGAGTGTGGAAAACATGTTTTTGGAAAACATTTTTGGAAAAAAGATTGGAAGTAAAGCTGGAAACAAGTATGTTCAGAGTTGGGGAATGAAAGCTGAATAACATGTATTTTTTTTGGATTTTGGTTTCCTCTAGGAAAGCAGGTAAACAAATATGTATAAGATGATGAAAGCGAAAGCTTGTAAACAAATATTGTGATCTTTTGATTTTTGGAAAAAGGCTGTAAACAAATATGTACAGGGTATGAAAGTGAAAGCTGGTAAACAAATATTTTTCGATTTTGATTTTTTTTAGAAAAAGCTGTAAATAAATATGTACAAGGTATGAAAGTGAAAGCTGGTAAACAAATATTTTTTCGATTTTGATTTTTTTAGAAAAAGCTGTAAACAAATATGTATAGGGTATGAAAGCTGACGCGGGGGGATCAGTACCTGGTTCTTGGATTCGTATTGTTTCCTCAAGTCAGCTTCGCTTGGTCGGCCGGCTGATGTCCGGTGGGGGTCCCCTATTCCCGAACTCTTCTTCCCTGAGTCTTTTCAAGGGCCTTCCTTGATGGAGCAGTTTTTCGTCGGTGGAGCCTGGCTGCCAACATGCGAGCACCTCTAGCCGGATGCGCATGGCACAGACGCTCCAATTCCGGGCCCGTGTCTCGTTAAAGCGTGTTTCTCCCCATATGGATATTACTTTCCCGCGGTACGGGAAGCGAAGACATTGGTGTCGGGTGGATGAGACGGCTTCAATGCTGTTGAGCCATGTCCTCCCAACAATCAGAGGGTGGGGTGATTGAATGTTCACTACCATGCAGTTGATGACGGTGGAGACCGGGCCGATCTTTAGTGGGAGCGTGACCAATCTGCAAGCGTTCTTGCGCGTGCTGTCGAAGGCATAAATGTATTCGTCTGAGGGCTCCAATCTAGGAACCCTGCCTTCTAGCTTTTGGTAGGCGGAATATGTAAGAGCGTTAGTTTCTGCTCCCGTATCGATGAGAATGTGCCGGAATTCCCTCCCTCCGAGTATGGCAGTTATCGCGAGGGGTGCGGAGCGTGCTCCGGCTTTTGCGACTTCATGGGGGAGAAAGGTGATCGAGTTGGGCTCCGTAAGATCGCTTGGTGGATGCAAGGTCCTGACTGTTTCTTCAGAGGGATAGTTATTGTCGTAAGGGGACCCAGGTGGGCTACCACCTTCATCCTCGTTCCTCGGTCGCAAGGCTAGTGTGAACATATTATGTATCGCCCAGTTGTTCTCATTTTCGTACTAGAGGCGCGCCTCTCCCCAGATTGTCAGGATATGACTCAAGAAGGGCAGTCGAAGGCATTGGTGCCGGGGGGAACAGATAGCTTGGATGATGTCTAACCATGGTCGCCCTAACATCAATGGGTACCTTGTGTCGATGTCGGCCACGAAGCAGGCTACTTCACGGATAGCTTGAATGTTCCGGGGCCGCGGAGAGTCTTCCCGGTATGGTTGAAAGCTTGAATAGTATGGTGGGCCGGTTGGACGGGAGGACGGCCTAGTCCGGGTATCTTTTGATAGGTGGAGCATGTCATTATGTTCATTCCTAACCCTGGGTCTACGAAGATGTTGTTTAGCCACAACATTTGGAGTCGTCCGCGGATGTGTAGGGGGTAGACTCGCAGTCTGGGATCCGGGAGGTCTTCGTCAGTGAACGAAATGGTCATTGGGCGGCGGGGGCCGTCGACATTGTCGGTACTCTTGGAGGACCCGTTGTCGTCCGGATGCAGATCATCCGACGTACATTCCCCTCCTTCGGGTCCTTCGCTAGCCCCTTCGGGGATCTCCTTGAATGGCTCTTCTTCTTCGTCTCCTCCCGGGTTTTCTAGTCCGCTTTCATCGGACTCGATGTTGATGACTGCGGGAAGGGCGAGAACTGCATCTCCTTCTTCGCCATAGAGTATGGCAAGGTCATGATTGTCGAGGTTCAGCTGGAAGGGCTCGTTCTGCTCTTCCTCCTCGGATTCTTCGGACAGACTGTCGTTAGTGACGTCTTCTGAACTGCTTGGTTGTGGTAATGGTTGTCTCCCTCTTCTGACCATGTTTACCATGTGGGCTCCAGATGTGGATGCTTGGTTGTGACCTGGCAATGGGTCAGTAAAAATGCCAAGTGGCTTGGAGGCTCAAGAATTGCCCTGGTTTAAGTGGCTTTTGATCATGGCCCAATCAAGGCGCCTGTCATCATTTAAATCGTAAATAAAATCCCGAAAAACAATGCATTGTTCTACGGTATGACCATGTTGTTGGTGGTATTGACAGTAACGCAGTCTGCTGGCTCCGGGGAGTGGAGGTTTAGTAGCTGGGAGGGAGATACTATTTGTGTCCATTAGTACCCTAAAAATCCTAGTTAGTGTTTCTAGGAGGGGAGGGTAAAAGTCCCTCTTTCCCATTCGTCTCTGATCATAGGACGTCGGAGGGGAAACCTCATTATAAGTATTTTGGGAGGGCTGCCTAGGATTTGGATTCTGACTTCTTAGGAAGGTGGAATAAAAAGGGGTCCTAGGCTGGCCTTGTCTTGAGATTACAGGGCTTTGGACCGGGGAATTTCGGATTACCGGGTTTTGTTGTGTCGGCACGGGGACGGGTACTGATCGAGTAGTGAAGTTTTGGTTGATTGGCCGAGGCGGCGCATACCCGGATGAACCGGACGTGTACTGTCTCGGAGCCGTTCCTCGATCAGGAACTCGTGCTCCGTTCGGGTAGAGTGCCGATACTTGTGTAATAATCCCCTCTACCGTGGGGGTTTGTGCCTTACGAGGCGGTTGTCCAACCCTATGGCTGATAGGTGGGGACTGGGTTTGGACTACTGGGGCTGCACAACGGGAAATCCTGTTGTGGCGGTCAATTAGAAGCTGATACGTAGTACAGTCTTCGTACGAAAGGCTCGTACGAAGCTCTGGACTCAGGCTCTGTAACATCATGTCAATTTCTTGACATTCTGTGAGTTGCAGGCCGGTTCGGTGGACAAGCGTGCGCCACCAAGACACGTATTGTTCGAATTCCTCCCTAGGCCTCATTCGCTCTATGGTTAAATCTGAAATAGAGGGGGTTCTAATCCTCTGGTAACCATAGCGGCCCAAGAATTTCTCGCTTACAGCCGAGAAATTCGACAAGTGATCTACAGGGAGGGTGGAGAACCATTGTAGTGCTTCTCCTTCCAATGATTTCTGGAAGAGGAAGACTAGCAGAGGTTGATTATCTAGAAACGGGCGCGCATCTAGATAAAAGGCAGTTAAATGAATGTCTGGGTCTCCACGACCGTTATATCGGTGGAATTTGAGGATTTTGAATCCCTCCGGTAGGTGGACTGACGGGATTTGTCTCAGGTTATGTAGAGACATGTGCTTGGGGGCTGAGGGACCAGTCTCGGAGAGGATTCTCCGGATGGTTTCATCCAGTGTTTCTCCCCTGGGAGGGCTGCCTAGCGGTCCCGAGTTTGGGGTGGCCTGGTAAGGGCCTGGGGTGGAAACGGCTGGGAATATTGGATTCGCGGGGGGAAGGGGGGTGAACGAAAAAACGCTCGGGTTGACCTAGTGACTGGGTGTGAACGGGGTTTTGGGAACGGCCTTAGGGGTTTCGACAGGGGCCTCCTGTCTTAGGGTTTTGACCTGGTGGTAGTCGGCGAGGTCATGAAACATGTCCTCTACGGATTGGTATCCTAGACTGGCCATCTTTTCCTCTAGATGGGTCAGGAATTGCGTGGCCTGACCCTCTTGGTGGATTCTTTCCTCTAGTATCTCCTCCTCTATGCGGGATTCCATGATGCGTGTGAAATGATTTAAGGGAACGAATGCAGATACAAAGCAGTAAATAAAACGGTAAAGGATTGCGCAGCGGTGTGCGGCTTACAAAGCAGTAAAGGATTGCGCAGCGGTGTGCGGCTTACAAAGAAGTAAAGGATTGCGCAGCGGTGTGCGGCTTACAAAGCAGTAAATGATGCTGTGATGTGAATTAGAGGAGGAACTGATTCGAGAGGTGGGAAACTCTAACCTTCCTAGAGGGTTGATAGCATTCTAGTCAAGCTTGTAAAAAGGGGGTAGAAGAGGATTACCTTTTATTATTTTTCACGAGGGAGGTCCCACCGTGATCGCCAGATTTGTCGGTATCGTCAGGAAGGCCTCCGAGGCTACGTGTCGGTGCTTTCGGAAAGGATCCCGGTGGTGCGCGGGTGCGCGTGCGTGTGTGGGGGTTCTTCGGGGATTCGGATCGGATGCGTGCCCTGGCGGGCTCGGTCGGATCGTCTTCTCGGAAGGGTGAGGGGTGTCGTTCCTGGTTGAGGCGCCCGATAGCGGCTCAAGAGGATTCCAGGGTTTGTGTGATCGCCACCTGATTTTTCTAAAAGCAGGAAAAGGGTCGGGTTGGATTTGATCGCCTACGTGGAGACACGGATATACCATACACAGAGGTGAAAAACAGGTAATCCTATTATGCTTCCGGGGCTTGACTAAAGGCCGGAGTCTTGGGACATAGGGGTGCAAATGGGGTGTGTATAGGGGGCGGCTAGTGGGATCAAGCCGTCTGGTCAGGGGCGGCTAATAGGGATTAGCCGTCCGGGGCCTGGTCTAGTTTGGGCAGAACTTCGGTAGGAAATGGGTTTGGTTTTGGACAGAGGCTAAGCTAGGCTTAGCCCGGGTTTCTGGAGGGTGGAATGAGAGGGTATTTTATGTAGGGAAATGGGTATTTCTCTCACAAAAGGGGCTCTCTCTCTCTCTCTTGGGATTTCTAGTGGGGAAAGGGAATGTGAATTGTGGGTTGTGGATGTGAATTGGTGATGGTTTTAAAGGCTTGGCACCTCCTCTATTTATAGTAAAAAAGAGGCAGGGGAATGTCCAGGGGGTAATAGAGTGGCTTGGCTAATAGTGTGTGTGATTAGACCCCTCATTAATTCTCTGGTTCTTCTATCAGGACCAGGTGAAGGGCGGTGGCTTGGGTCGGTTACTTGGGTTGATCCGGCCGAGTTAGGGCGGCTAAAGGTCATCACCCGCCGCAATGATCAGCATTTAACACTGCTTTATGTCCCATCTAGGGGACTGGTCCAAAGTCGGCCAGGTGGGCGGCTAGTGCTAACTAGCCGCTTGGTATGGGGCGGCTAGAAAGGCGGCTAGTTAGGTCTAGCCGCCCCTTGCCAGGGAGTTAGGGTTTTCGGGTTTCTGGTTTTCTGGTTTTTTAGCTTAGGGCTAGGGTTAGGGTTTAGGGTTTGGGTTTGGGTTAGGGTTAGGTTTAGGGTTTGGGTTTAGGTTAGGGTCAGGGTTAGGGTTTCCGGTTTAGGTTAGGGTCAGGGTTAGGGTTTTTGGTTTAGGTTAGGGCTAGGGTTTAGGGTTAGGTTTAGGGTTTGGGTTTAGGTTAGGGTCAGGGTTTCCGGTTTCCTGAACTTCGGTTCTCTATTTAGATGTCCAAATGTGGGATATTTCCAGGTGTTACTTGAAGTATTTCTGTTTCTCTGGACGGTCAAAATTGGGATATCTATACCTACCTCAACAAAATAACTCAAAACACTGTTTTTAAAAACTTTAACATCATCCCCAATCCCTTCCCACCCTCCAATCCTCTCTCCAACCCATATCTTCATATTTTTTTAACTCAAAATGGAGAAACAACCATTTTTCTTTCGCATTTTCCAATTAGCTCTTCAACTGTACTCTCTAAATTTTCTTCCTTAAAATAATTTGACATAAATATATAAAAAAAACCCTTTAAACTTATTAAAGTTTTTTTGAGAATGTGGTAGACAATTTCTATACCGATCATATATTAATTGAAGCTTCAAGAGTCTGAATTACAAGAAGCAAAGAAAGAAGCAAACAAAGAAAAAAAAGAATAAAATAACAAAAAACTAGCCTGCATTGAGCACTATGTAGAAGAGAGCTCTACATCGCGAATCTGTGATGTGCCGGGAGTAACACAAACAATCCGTCATGCCATGATCCTAATTTGGTTTCTGGTAATCTCAATATACCTAGCACCTGATAGAAAGTACCCCTAAACTTGGATGCACCCAGCCATGACATTCCATAAGTTCTCCGCATAGAACCGCTGCCTAATAACATAGAATTCTTCGGGAGCCAAATATCCCAAATACCCGCCGGCACCACTTCACGCGCAACCTTTGCTGCAATGCGGTTATCCCCATGACTCGTCATGTGGTTGGCTGCCAATCAAAGTTCCTCCACATATAGGAACCCCGAGCGTAGCAGCCATATCACATGCACCTTTGACCATAGATTCAACTGCAACTGAGCACATGCAGAATAAATTATCTACCGTTTCGATCTCTATCAAACACGGTTATTGTGTAAACTTATTAAAAGTTGAATGAACACATTGGTCATTCCATTGCAATGTGACCTTTGAATGATTCAAAAGCCATGAAAAAGTGTGTGGGTCCCACATTTGGAGAAAGTATGAAAAGCAAATTGAATTTTCTCTTCCTAAGGATAATTTCTCCATAATATGAGATGCTCTTAAGCCCCCTGCCCTCTATACTGTTTGTGGTAAAAAATTACAATAGAATAAGAGTGTTTATGAGAATTCTCTCACAATTGAATTTCCTCAATTTGAGAATGGTTTTTCCATGAGAAAGTAGCAACTTTTCTCCATAGGTTGGTTTTTCCATGAGAAAGTAGCAACTTTTCTCCATAGGTTGGAGATGCTCTTTCGTAGCCCATCAAATAATTTTGTTTTTGGATGTTTCATCCTATTTATGAATTATATGAGAAAAAGATAAATCAGTGGGTATTACTAAAATAAATATTTTTTCAAAGATAGTCATATCTCACTATGTATAACAAA
This sequence comes from Acorus calamus, assembly GCA_030737845.1. Taxonomy (NCBI): domain Eukaryota; kingdom Viridiplantae; phylum Streptophyta; class Magnoliopsida; order Acorales; family Acoraceae; genus Acorus; species Acorus calamus. Next base: position 6,266,874 of record CM060877.1, on the reverse strand, counting down.
AATGTGCGATATACAGCGAGAAAGGTTGCCTCTAACATTATCCTTTTTGTATTATTATATTTTTTTAAGCACTGATTGCAACCTTGCCTGCAACCCAAAATCACTGAAAAAGTATATATTATGATAATGCAATATATATTTTCACTGAGGTAGTGTATACGGATTTAAATTTTATTTTATTTTTTTAAGAAAAAAACATGTTAGTTTATCTAAATATATAGATCACTTTTTATAATAGTATATATATTTCAATGAGTGTGTATTTTAAGAAAAAGAAGTGAAGGCTGCAAACACGACTGTATACAAAGCTGACCATATCATCTTCCTTTTTTTTTAAAAAAAAAAAACCCCTTCTAGTGCAATATACCAAGTCTATGCAAGTATGTAACCATGCATATCCCCATATGTAACTTTCATTATGGAGAAGTTTATGATGCCAAATACTTCCATTGTAAGGTAATATAATGTTCACAACAAAGTCATCCTGGATACAATTCATTTACATTGACATACCCCAACCTGAATTTTGTTAATTCAAACTGAAATTCATCCCACTGATGTCTCATTCTAATAATAGTCACATTGTAAGAGGATGATTATATAGCATTGAACAAAATACTTGTTTTACGGCCACTGCCTACTTGTCGTCGTCACTCGACATGCGAGAAACCACCACCCCTATCCGTCGGCGTCCTGTGTAGTATAGAACAAGGAGATTAGATACTCATTTCTGTAGTCTTTGTGATACCAAATGCCTTGAAATTCCAATTCCAAATTAATGGAAGAAAAATCTAGGAATATAATTGTCTACTTCAACTAATAAGTCAATGAGTTTGGACAGCTTTTCAAAGAAAATATAGATTAGAATGTTTTAAATATGATAAATTGGATAATTTGATTATTATCCAAATCCAAATATTTCATGTGAATTCGGATTCAGATCTTGTGTTTTGAAAATTCACGGGATACAAATTCAAACATTGGTCATCATAAACTAAGAGGAAAGACCATAGGCAAAGAATAAAAGAGTCCATTCATGAATGTTCATGAGACTTACTTGTGATCAGAAGGATTGGGCATTACTTCATAAACAATCGTCGCAACAACATCCCTCTTTAGCTGCGACGTCAATATGGGAAGTAGCATGAGCTTAAATCATGCAATGCATCTACTTGTGGGTTGAGTTTTTAAACTATGGAATACCTGAGTAGCTTCGCCTCGCAAGCCAATGTAGTAAATCTGAGTCGTTTCTGCACCAAAGTTCTCTGGAAAATGCAATGTAAGATTTCCCACACTTTGAAATTTTGAATACCTGGATGGATTTTGTAGCATCAGGTTCAGAGTTTAAAAGAAGAAGGAAAATGTTACACTTTAGTCATTGATGCAGTCACTATTGTATTTGCAGCATGTTTTGAATTCTTTGCAAGGTATATACTTACATACTTTTACAAACAAATATGAAATATATACTCCGATGAATTGAATGCTTTTTTGCTATCTTCAATGGATAATGTAGACTTCATTCTATGATTATATACTCAAGTCTTCCAGGATTGAGTCACCAGATTATGTAGGATATAATTTTGAAGAGAAACTAAAGAAGGAAATGATATAAACTTTCTGTTTTCCAGTGACCGTAATAAGAAAACTGATAGTTTCCATTTTTTTTTTAAAACCAGAAATCACACAGTTCCACAGTGGATTGGTCATGTAGTGGAAAATTTCTTTTCAAAATTCTGGGGAGAACGCCATCTAATTAAAAAGATATAATTCTTCAACAAGAAATCGGCAAGGTGGAAAAGAATTAATTCAAGACTTAAGAAATGTCAATAATACCTTGTCTGGTATTCCAGGACTCCTTGCAAATTTTCAGCTAGCTCCCACTCCTAAACAGAAGCCCAAACAACAAAAGAGAATGAATTCTTAACCAACATGAACTCCAGGGATGAATTAAAAGTTCATAATCTACCTGAACAGGTTGCATACTTTGAGCATCTGAAAAGTCAATGCCATCTCGATTGATGAACCTGCAGGTTGACATAAAGTAAGTATTCTGAAAGGGAATGAAAAGTTATGACAGCAACAAATCTAAATAGTAAATTAAATTTTGGGAAAATGATGACATAAAATTAAATAAGTAAAAAATCCACTCATCATCTTGTGGTGTTCTATTTTGGCAGAACTATGCAATCTTGTCGATAAATTATATAAGGAAACAACAATTTTCAAGCGCTTATAAGATAAATTGACAGAAGAAGGCATTGGGGAAAAGCATGTGAACAGAAGCAAAAATGCATGAGATAAGAGTGAGTGGTATGTAAACCAGAGCATAAAAAGAACCAAAGAATATAACGAGGAAAAAGCAAGAAGAGAAAATGGTTGCATGATTTGGCCTCTTGATGATGAAGATGTAACCTAGAGAAGTGTCTCTATGAAGATGGTAATTGAACTGAACCGCCCCTTGTCAGGTTGGAGGAGGTACCCCCTCTTCACCAAGGACGGACCCTTGGGTTAAAGTCTTACTCGTGTTGATATGATAAGATTTTAACTGGAAAAAAAAACCTTACATGCCAAAAAAAAAAGTTGATAAATGATAGTAAGGTAAAATGGACTGAGGCCAAAAGAATTACAAGAGATGAAATCACAAAGATCAAAGAGCATTGGGGATGCAGAGATTTCAAAAAAATTATGAGGACCTGAACAGAAAAATTTTAGGATGTCCGTGGTGGAGGGGGAATATGGATGGATGATGTAGAAACTGAGCCACTAGTCACAGATGATAAGTCTGAGGCAGAAAAATGATAATTATAATATTCAGAAATAGAAGACATCAGACTAATAAGAAGCAAGTCATAAATGTAGATACGCTCTCATTTTTGAAGGACTTGTTCCACCAGCACCACCAACAACTGAAATGCTTTTTAGTTTGACATCTGACGTGAACCTGTAAAAGAACAAAACATATTGATGAAAATAGTTGTAGGGCTTTGACATTGGCAGAAAAGCAAGATATCATAAATTCATAGAGGTAACAATTACTTTTAAAAAAATATTCTGCTCTGTCTTTCTCTCTCTACATATATCTATCTATACACACACACACGCAGTCACGCGCACACACATTTCATATCCACAACTGCAAATAAAGTAACTTTTCAGGAAATACTCTTTCTGTACACACGAGTTATTGGAATCTCTATCCTAAAATATCCTATGTTGATATCAAGTTGAAAAAATCTCACCTATGGCAGCTAACGTCATGAATGAAATATGATTCCAATTGCTGCATGCATTGCATATTTACACAATCACATGTATTCTGGACAGTCGGTTGAAACTTTTCCTTTAGAATTATTTACCATATAAAACATATGATATTGTGAATTGACATACCAGATGCATTACCTTAAAAAAGAAAGCATATTTATTCATGGGCAGATGGACATAGGTCGAGGTTACAAGATCAACTCAATATATGTGACTGAACCCTTTCATTGCCCCAACCAGCAGGAGTCAACGCTGGTGCAAACTTCTCACCTTGTGTTGTTCGTGACATCTCATTGTGTGTTGTCCAATTATTCAAGTCCAATTCAAAATGGTTTACAACAAGCGTGCATTTGAAATTTCAATAAAATAATGGATAGTTTTATAACAGCAGCAAAAGATCACCACTTGGGTTGTTTCATTAATGTTATATGATGTAGAACAGTTAAGAGCAGCATAAGATACTTACGGGATAAAAACCAGCAACTCTGGGTCACCCTCATTGCTCTCCAAAACATCCTGCTAATATAATTAAAGAGAGAAACATAAATCCATGAAGCCATCGAATTACACAAGTATCCTGACCAGATAATTTAAATGTGTTTAATTTTTTTTTAAAAGCACTTCAAAAATAATTCATAATTATTCACAGAGAAAAATATTTTAATAAATTTATCTGGTTTTGCCAGAACTTAACCATGCTAATATAGAAGAATTCTATGGATCACCTAAAAGAGAGAACTGACAGCCATCCATATTTGTTTGGAAGCATATTCAAAATTAAAAAAATCCAACTCTTCTGATACAAGAATGCACAGATGAATCACTTAAACTATTCACTTGAGAAAGCATGATTTGTCATAAATAGGAAGAAACAGTTCTGTCTGTTCAAACATTACAGAGAACAAAAATGTGAACATTCAAACTATCCCAATACTAAAATGTTAAAATGTGGATGGTTAACTCATCGTCGTAGGAATGACTATCCAATTTGACCATTTTCCTTATTAATTTTTTTTTTTGACGAGGAAGTGAGGAACCCTAACATTAGTTGGGAAACCATGGATGCACACAATCATTGGCAAATTTTTCTTTTTTTTTATCCAGCAGAGGAAAAAGTAATAGCAAGAAGTATCATGATAATATTTAATCATAAAAATCCGACATGGGTGTAGCGGGTCTCATTCCCCTTCTAGGGTGGTTCTGACTAAATGGATAATAGTCTTCTTGGTATAGCGATTGACCAAAGCCAATTCTGGTTTCAATGAATAATAAAAATATTCAAACTAAGCATATTTCGATAACAAGGAGTTATTACTTGATAAGTGAATATAATTTACCCAAAAAAATCCTTGATTAAGAATAAAACATGTTTTCAAGCAGAGTAGGATTTCATACTCAGAATGGAATATTTATAAACACCCTTATTAGTTCACTACAACCTACACCAGCTATTCTGGTATGGTCTTCACGCCTTATGTGCCAGGCTACCCAAGACCAATCATGTGTGTTGTTTCTGGTCTCAGTGTCTCACTAATTTATGCAGTAAAAACTCAACTTCTTCACGCAAGAATTAATATCTACAGATCATAAATATTGATGAATACCTCTGATGAATTGGTACGCAGCTCCCATGCTTTAAACACATATTTTACGCTTCCAGAAACAGCCTCATTTAAAGCTGACACCTGAAAAAGAGAAAAAAATGGAAGCTATATCTAAGTCCAAAATAAATGAAAATCATTTTTTAAAAAGAATTTGGGACACCCACGATTCAAATAAATGAAATAAAAGTCCCTTGTACAATGGAGACGAGGGATCTCCTCAAATCAAAATAAAAGACAAAGGTGAAAAGAACCAACAACAGCAGTAAGAAACAAATAAATGAAAATCGTTTTTTTTAAGAGATAACAATAGGCATTCAGCCTCAATTTTATTTCTAAAAGAAAAGGATTTTTTTCCATCATTGATGAGCGTGACAGAGCTTATTAGAATTAATGTACCTAAAGAATGAGCATAGTATGCGTCTTATCTATGTTCACAAGCCAAAGGAAATTACTAAATGCTCTGTTATTGCAATTCACCGAGTTAATAAGTCATGGATCTTAATTCACAATTACAATTATGTACCTAAGCTTAACTATATGTACAATGCTACATGTGATGACACCTACAGATTAGAAGCTTGGACACAACAACTGCTAAATACTTCAAAGTATGCAGTATATTTATCTGGATGTCTGGTGCGACATGAGCACGGAATGTCATGCAGCATTTCATATTACTGATTCATGGTAATGCGAGTGTGACATTAGTTACACTCATATATTTAATTAGGTGATGATTAATTATTTTAATTATTGTAAAGATTAGATTGTTATTTATATATTAGATTAAGGTTATTTTGTCCCATAAGCCCATCTGCTTCTCGCATCTATTTCAGAGTTATACTGCGACTTTCAGAAATGAAATCATGGCAACAATATCTACCTTTTTCAAATTAAAAAAAAAAGTGACAGTGTGGCTTTGAAAAAGATTTTAGTGGTATACAACAAACACAAATTTGTATAACAAACACAACAAAATCATTCTCAACATCAGAATCACCATAACAACAATAAAAACAAATAATCCATAATCAAAGTTAGACCCGAATAACAAATGGGTACTTCAAAAAACAATTCAAAATTGAAAAATCAATGCGACCCACAAGACCATATAGGCTAACCCTAACAAAAAAAAATTACAAAATCGGGAAAAATTGAGAGTGAGAGTGCCTTAGACATGTCGATGTGTTTGTAGAGAGACCAATCCGACGAACAGTTGTGATCTTCGCAGCTGTGATCGTGAAGACACGCCATTCTTGCTTTCACTCGTATTCCAGACTCGACGAGAGAGAGACAGAGAACAATTAAAGTAGGGAAAAAAAAAAAGAAAGCTAAAGCGGGATCGATAGAGAGATTTGGTTACTCTCCGGTGAAAGAGAGAAGAGATTGTAAGAGAAGCCACTCTTATGGGGCACGTGGGCTTTTTCTAGAACTTAGTAGGTCTCTCTCCAAATACTTCACAGCTTTATCCATTGCTACACTCCAATTTTTTTTTTATTTTTTTATTTTGGTCTCATAGCATCTTCAATCATGTTTACCTAAATTTATATATATATATATATATATATATATATATATATATGATACGGTGCGCGATGCGAAAACGTGCGCGAACGACCACGGGCCGTCGATCACGGGTCCATCGCATCGGACGGTCGGGTGTGATTCACATCGACCGTTGGATGCGATGAACCCGCAATCGGACGAACGACGTCGTTCCCGCACGTTCCCTCACGCCGCATATTATCATCGACCTATATATATATATATATATATATATATATATATATATATATATATATATATATACGGCCCACGACCGCGACCGCACGACCGCACCTATCGGTCGCGTATATATATATATATATATATACCCGAGTGATAGCGTGCGATCGGTGCGGTCGTGCGGATCCGACGTGCGTCGTCCGATCACGGATCCATCGCACCCGACCGTCCGATGCGATAGACCCGTAATCGACGGCCCGTGATCAACGCCGCACCGTCCGCACACCGCATCTAATCGCTCCTCATCCGAGACATATATATCAACTATATCAAAAGATTAAGGGAGATTAAGTCCCTGGATTCAGTACAGATTGAGCATATACATCATTAATATCTTCTATACATTTCTCTAAGCTCTTTGTATGAGGAGACAAAACACTTCTAACCTGATCATCAGCCAAGAACTGAGAATGTCGAATAATTTTATCTTTTCTGGCCGGTTTTGCTAGTTCTTCAGGAGCTTGCACAGCTTCACGAGACACCTTCCAAAATTGAATACTTTCAACAGAGGCCGCCATGGATCTGACAACTTTAATAGGGTTTTGAACAAAATAGGGACCCATTCCATTGCCTTGAAAAAGAGATATGGACAATTGAGAGTCAGAACACACAACCATACTTTTGTAACCCATTAGACACCTTGCCTGAATTCCCAAGTGTATAGCTTCTATTTCCACACGCAGTGGAGAAGCCCACGGCCACCACCACATACACTCAGCCCTTAAAATTTGTCGGGGGGTGATCTTGAAAGACCACATAAGCAGCGCCTGCCATTCGTGAGGAGTGTCCTACACTGCCATCCACAACTATATAAATTTGATCCCTATTATTCCTTCTACAACCTAAATTTATATTTGAATGGCAATAAAAGTTATTAAAAAATCTCTCAACCATATATTTATATTTATACAAAATCAAGTTTTTATTTAAATTTTTATTCAAATCACAAGAAATTCAAGCCCTGTTTGGATGTGTGTTTGAGGTGTGATTGTAGCATGGACACATACAAATGCGTAGACCCTGATCCAAATATTGTTTCACGTTGACAACATTAGAAATCATGTCTCGCATTGATAGTGTAAAAGAAACACGTTATGGTCATTTGTGAGTGTTTTACAAGTATACCCTTGCGGGTTTGGTGAAATGCCAACTTCTGTCCCCGGTTACACATGACAAATCTCTAAATAAAAAAAAACGAAAGTCGCCTCTTCAGAAAGCTCTCCTTTGGCGACTTAATGTGATGAATCTCGACAACAACTGCAGCTTTCGAAATGGGTCGTGTAGTGTTTGCCTCTGCAAAGACTGAGTGAGTGCTATATAAACGAGGGGTGAAAATGTAATCCGGCCTCCACCAGTCCAAAACGCAACATTCCACCTAAACATGAGAAAAATCAAAGAAATGCATCCTTAACGTGCACATAGACCTGATACCATCTCCATCGCCACGTATAAAAAATGTAGCGTTTTGTATCATACATCCAAAATTTCAAAAAAGCCTCAAATCTTTATCCAAAATTTTTAATTTTTTTAATTCCTTTTTTTTTTAGGAAAGAGTAAAAATTAAGGCCAATGCCAACTGTTTAAATAAAATAGAGAAAAGTGAAAATTAAAAAATCAGCCTTAATCGGTAAAACAATTTGGACCGTCCAAATCAATGGTCCTTTATTCCCGGAGGTCCACCGAAGGCCGTTCACACTATTGACTCACTATAGACTGAAAGCGTAAACTCTCTCCGTCGCCTCTCTCGCTCTCCGTTCCATCAATGGAAGATGAAGAAGGGCTCCGTCTCTTCGAAACCGCACTCGAATATGATGAAACCCTAGCCGACCTCGACGACCTTGACGGCGTCGTCGACATGGTCGACGCCGTAACCCTAGACGGAGGAAGACCGACCCCCGGACGACCTCGTGGCGGCGGCGATGGGAGTGGTGGAGGGGATGATCAGAGGGAGAGGTCTCCGTCGAAGAGCCAGAGGAGGAGGTCGAGTAGGAAGAACAGGAGGAGGAGGAAGGGGGGACGGAGCGGCTCCAGCATCACCGACATCAACAGGTATGGCAAATCTCGATTTGAAAACCTGGTTATTTTTTTCTTTCTTTCAATGACATGCGAATGACCATGATTTTCCTGTTTATCTCCATTGTTTATGTAGGCTTTTAGGTTTGATTTGCTTCTAATATTTAAAAAAATAAAATAAAAATTCTGCAGGTTTGTTGTAGATACGTGTCGTCGATTGAAGGAGAAGAAATCATTCCTTGTTTGGAACGCTGTGGGATTGCTGGGTATGGATGTTATTCGTGATCTTGTTAAAGAGGTATGAATTTTTCTTCATGTTTGTTTGTTTGTTTGTTTGTTTTTGCTTGGTATTGTATCCATATTAATTGTTGAAAGTTGAAACAATGTTTGATTGGGGTAGAAAGACATATTTGATACCTTCAATTGAAGGGTACTTTTTTTTTTGGATAGAAATGGTAGGTGATCACCTTTGTATTAATAAAAGGCAAAGCCCAAATTGAAATTATTTTAGCAAATCAAACAAAAAAAAAGGAAGATGGGAGGAATAAAAACCAAAACCCCGGGGAAGGAAGGTCCCAAAACTCGATTCCCACAAGGTAGAAGAGATATCTACCCGTAGTCGACAAGGATTCCCCACCCCAAACCCCAACCACACATGTCCTAAGTAATCACCACGTTACCAACCAACACCATCAACTCCGCTGCCTCTCCACAAAACCTCCCCCATTCTTGTATTAAACTAACCACTATCTCCCAAATATTTTCTGCATATGGTGCCTGACACCGGAAGACTGAAAGGTTTCGCGTCAGCCAAACCGCCCGCAACACTGCCAAAATGTAAGATTGAGACACCTTAGCCTAGAAGGATTGATCTCCTTTTGTTCTCAATCTCCTTCCGGCCTCCCACATCCCCTCCACATTGATGAAACCATCCTTGATGCCTGTAGCCAACCTCAGCTATCCCCACACCCAACAAACCATTGAGCATGCGATGAACAGATGGTCGATTTTCTCGTCCTCTGATCTGCATAAACCACATGCCTTATCCATCTCTAGAGACCATCGGGCAATGGCAGTGCTTGTGAGAGTCTTTTGAAGATATATCATCCATAGGAAGGCCTTAACCTTCAAAGGGATTTTGCATCCCCATATTTCCTTGTACTTGACCGCCGTTGCTTGAACCACCGGCTTCTCTCTGTGAATCCACTCATAACTCTTTACTGTGAAGCCCACCAAGGGAGAAGGATGCCACACTGGACAGTCCTTCCTATCTTGTGCCACTGCCAACAATTGTAACAATTCAAGTAGAGTTAAATAATTAGGGCTACAATTTGGGACGGATTGAACCCGATTTTTACATGGATTGGGTTATAAAAATTGGGTTCGGGTTCGGGTTCGGGTTGGCCAATTCGGATTGAGTCACAAATCGGGTTAGGTTCGAGTTGGCATCACTCACAACCCGACCCAACCCGAACCCGTAAACTAATAATAAATAAAACAATCATGACCATTCAATTTGTAACATCTAATCTAGACCGTTCAAAGTTTAGAAAAAAACCCTACCCAATCTTACAAGTTACAACACAATACAAAACCCTAGCCGTCTTCATTCCCCTTCCCTCTCCCTCCCTCTGTTTTCGTCTTCCATAGCTAATAAGAAGATCTAACATTATGTTCACCTTTCAGGGATCCAATATTGTGTGGGATTGTCATTTGTTTATTCATCAACAGTGATGTATTTGACATCGAGGTATAGCTGAGAAACCTCCACACTGCATGATGGTTCGATCTCGAAATTGGTTTGTCACCCTTTATTAACACCGCGTGATTGATATTGTGAACTATGTTGTCATGAACTATGTTAAATGGAGAGGGGACATTGCAATAACTTGAGTACCTTTTCTTCAGAAAGGTAGGTCCTTCACAGGGTCTTCCCTATCTTCGTCTCCCACAACGCAACCAATTCGTTGAAGGTGATGATAATGGCAGGGGGTCTCAGATAGACGATCTAGGTAATTTGCACACCAGGTTGGTTCGGGTTGCACACCCTATCATCTTCTCAAACAAATTCTAGGTGATTTACACACCATGCTAGAAAATCGAGTTGGGTCGGGTTGGTTTATTTAATTACGGGTTGGGTTTGGGTTAGAGCAATCCAAGTTGGAAATCGGGTTGGGTCGGGTTAGGGTTGAGTAGTTTAGATTTCGGGTTGGGTTCGGGTTAGGGTCAACCCGAACCCAACCCGCTCGAGTTGCAGCCCTATAAATAACTCTCTACCTCCGAATCATTCAAATTTCGTCTCACTTCGACCTCCCAATAACCCGTCTCCCCATTATTTCGCCAAAAATCACCCACCACTCCCACTTGATTTCTCTCCATTGGAAAATGCATGGGAACCTTACTTTCCGCAAGGACTCCCCGATCCAAACATCCTCTTAGAAACGGACCGATGATCCGGACCCAATCACCCACCTAACCATCCTTAGAATCTCCTCTTGACACTGTAGAATGTCTCCCCATAGTCTGGACGTCAGGCCATTCCCCTGTGGTAACCGACCAGCCATGCGACCCGCATTTCCATAGCGCTCGAGTATCACCCTACGCCACAGCAGATTCAGTGATTCCATGTATCTCCACAGCCATTTAAGCAAAAGGGCTTTGTTCATATCCGCCAAGTCAAGCACCCCTGCGTCGCCAAGTCAATTGAAGGGTAATTGTTTAAGAAATATTTCCAAAGTACATGGTTTAAAAAAAATACTAAGGGGTATTTTGTAGAACATGCACCTAGAGCGGTCTGACATATTTCAATATAGAGCATGGAGTATGGTGGTTAAATATAAGAAAAGGAGTAGACAAATTATTAGTATGGATACCGGCATTTATGGAGTATGTGTGGCCTTGTTTTTTGTTTTCTCTTTTGATTGCAATATTTTATTGAATGATGCCATGATGCCTTTCGAATAAAAGGAGACAGGGGATCTCCAACAGAAGGAAGCGTAAGAAAATAAGAACAACAAAAAAATGGACCCCCCAATAGTGCAAGTACTCACAAGCACAAATAACTACACTCCTTTCAATTGCCCCCCATGATATGCAGGGATGAAAGAAAGACCATCACCCAAGCACGGAGAGATGTCGTGATCACTGTCCAAGTGTTTTCTTCATAACATTGTTTTTCTTTGAAAAATTCACCCATTATGAGAATACCTCAGAAAACCACATGGAGAATAAGACCTTGGAATTTTACTTTGGTGCTGCAGTCACCTCTTTTCCTTCTCTTTCAGAACTAGTCCAACGTCACTTCATGATTTTTGAAATCACATTTCAAACCAAGAGCTGACCCCACCTTGAACCTCATGGAAGTAAATTCCATCCTCAAACATCTTCTCCCGAGAACTTCTTTTGGAGTTGTTCAAGCATTCTTATGCAATTGCAATTGAATATTTCTATAATGTGTGGATCTTTGTTAATGAGCTCTTGTTATATGTTTAAATATAACTGAATCTTGTAATGATTGAATTTTCCAACAATAGATTCTTTTCGGAAAATACTTGGGTTATATGTCATAATGAATGTATCTTCCGACATAAGAGATTCCAACACAATTGAATCTTGTAATTAATGCATCTTTGTTGTTTATATGTTTAATTATAATTGAATCTTGTAATGAATGTATTTTCCAATATTAGAGGTTCTATTTGGAAAATACTTGGGCTGCTAAACCATCGATCCTTAAGAGATTAGGTCGCTATGGGAGTTGATACTCCATCTTCCATTATGGGTAAATTTTGGTTTGGGAGGTGACGATTTGGTGACATATTTTGCTTGGGTCTCACTCCAATGAGATTATGAGATCTTTTTCTTTTGTATTTCATTTTCATCATTTTATCATTTGTATGGAGATCCCCTGTCTCCTTTGTTCCGGTGATTCTTTCATTAATAAGATTGCTCCTTATCTTCTTCTTCTTCTTCAAATTAAAAAAAATCATAATTGAATATTTCTTGTTTGTTTGTATTACTTGATCTGCTGATCTGACGGATATTGTAGCAGCGGGTTCTTTTGCTGCCCTTTATTTCAAATATGCATAACCCCAAATTTGGCACTCTTCATAGAGAATTTGGCCATATCTTATATGCTCATTTGATGTTAGTCATGTGCAGAGGAAAGGTCTAGTCCACACCCTTAGCTCATCTATCTACAGGTGTAGTTGGAATTAAGAGATTTAGTTTTGAATCTGCTCGTAGTCTGTTACTGGAAATAATGTGGAAATGTTATACTTTTATAAAAATTTAATCAGTTTATTGCCCAAATTTTAATTTAAGAGAACCACTGGTATATTAATTTTTATATGGTTATTGGTTAGTAGAAAAAGTTGTCCAGATGAGATGGATAAAACCAATTTGGTAAGTGTGGCTGTTAATTTTCAAAAGAACGACTGTAACATTATTTGCTCCTTTTAGTTTCTGAATTTGTTTTAACAAATATTTTGAGCCATAACATTTCAAGAGAAAAGGAACAGTAAATTTTTTGATCCGTTCATTCCCTTACAACAGGTCCATGCGTAAGATGCAATGACTCTGGATGATACACATGGTATGAAGAAACAATTGACCGAGTTTTTTGTTGCCTATTTTTACAAATTCAAGCTAACAACAAAGTCGATTTACGTGTGATGTGTCTTTTCATCTATCAAATTACTCAGAATATCTTATCTGCTTCACCTCCCTTTATGTGGGCTATGTCATGTTTTAGATTTGAGATGACAAATAGAATATCTATGCCCAAAAGAAAATATCACAAAAAATTATGGATAAAAAACTGATTAACTAATAAAAGCTCCACAAGGCATACTGTCGTGGAACATTCAAATTACTCAGGATTCTTTGAATATTCAAACTGCAGGTGGATGCAATCCAGGATTGTGGTGGACAAAAGACAGCTGATGGTAAGCGCTTTCGCACAGGTGGTGGCATTTTGTGGAACATTTTGAGAATGCGTGAGCCTAAGGCATATAAAGTAATCATGGCCAAAGGAAAAGAGTTTGAGGTATGAAAAACATCTGTTTCTAAAATGCACTAAATTTTTACATAGAGAATGCACCCATCCACTTCCTATTGAAGTTTTCTTTTGTCAATAAAGCATGCATTAAAACAAGAATAATATATATTGCTGTCGCATGTTGATTAGGAAAGTTATTTGTTATGCTTTTAGAGATCTTATAAAGAATCTGAAAAGAGATGCTAATGAAGGAATTTAGCATCCATTCGTTGGGAGGAATGTTCAATTTTATTCATAGGTGCGCTGTATGAAAATTAAATAAATAGATAAATATTTTATTCATGCACTGTATGAAATTCACCTCTCATATGCAACTTATACCTTGTAAAAGGAGAAGAAATTTCTCTATGAGCTAAAAGGTATTTTTGATAACTTTCTGGGCAAATCATCTAAACTGTGAAATAAACATAATGGTTAGGGACAGTATACTGAAGTGTGTTGCATATTGGTTGTGATGTGGTTACATTTACTTTTGGAATTTTTTTTTATCATGATAAGGAAATATTTTTTTTCGAATCACCTCTTGACAGGTTGGTAGAGGTATCCATCCACTTTACATCGAGGGGTCCTTCAAGTCTTTCTCCCGCTGCTAAGAGAGATTTAATTAGGGAAAAAAAACCTTAACAAAAAAAGAGAGGATATAAACGGAATTATTTTATAAGGACACTTGGAGATTGAGGTGAAACTTATGATTAGTGATTGTGATGAAATTCCTGATGTGGAAATCTTGAATTCACAAGCTACCGTCCATTCACCTTTGATTGATCTAGTCAGAGTATGGAGCTGTAGAGTTTCATCTAAAAATATAAATATAATTTGTATACACATTGAAATGTTTTATGCTCGTCAATCAATGCATTCATAAAATGTTTGTGTGTTTCTTGCATTTCACTTAATCTAATGATAAATCAAACATTCATGAATGCGTAACTGGGAAATTAGCGGTTTCCATTGTTTTCTTGAAGCTTCCTATTTTTCATTGTTGTAAAGGGGTTATTAATTGGATAACATCTGCCTTTGTGTGCTTGCGTATGTGTATGGGTATGGAACTTTTATGCATTTATGATGATGATATATGCTTTTAAAAATTTTAGGTACTCTATAATATAAAATCGATATAATTTATGGATGCAGATTGCCATATCCGGGTAGGGGTGAGACTAGTGTCATGATTTAGTCTGGTTTTGAATGGAGGATTCCAAAAGTCATTTGGGTGTTCCTGTAGAAGGAGAATGAGAATAAATGCTAAATTGACCCTTAGTCCACTATGTTTGTCATGATGACTCTGTAGATGCCACCGCATTAGTGCATTCTTCCCCCCAATAAATTTTGCACTTGCAGCTCATGTTTTGTGAACTGTAATGAATACGCCATATCTGATTTAATGATCTATACTCATTGCAGAAACAATTGAGACAACCAAACAAGATGCCTAAGGCAATGGAGAACACTGCAGGCAATCCGCCGAGAAATGCAGACACTTCTTATGGGAGGGAAGAGGAAACATTTGGCAGTACTGAACAGGCGCTTCAAAAAGAGAATAGGTTTCCATCATCCAAACCTAACGGGGATCGTGTCTCTGTTCTTGACAGGATACGGGTGCCCGTCACATATGATGATCTGTTTGAGGAGGGAGAAATAACATCATAATGGATTCAGGTGTTATTTGATTCCTTGTCTCTTTTTCCCCCTCCCCTTCCATTCAGTACCATGTGTATTGTTGAAATTTTGATTCCTTGACTATAATAATCTCATCTTTCCCCATATGTCTGAATTTTTTGCTGCTTTGTTGGTTGGATGCTGATACAGTTTAGTTTCACTGATATGATATGATGTGATGTAATGAATAAAAATTGCCATTATTTTTTCACATATTTAACTACGCATGCACATTTAAAATCAACTTTGTATTGTCTATGTGGCAATTTCTAATTGGGAGGCACAAAACAAGTCTCATTTCGTTTCACTTAAGGAATATAACAGTGCTTATATATGTTTTATCAAAAAAAAGGACACACAGTAAAAAATGGGGGAAATTAATTTCAAATATCTTTTAATACTTTATTGTTTAGACCCCTTCAAAAAATTTTAGCATACCAAAACACCTCCACCTTAGAGGTTGTAGTTTTTCAATCCCCTTTGTCCAACACCATTTGTATGTACGTTTGTTATAGTTAATAATGTACTGGGGATGTTTATGAGATTTAATAATGTACATTTGATGCATAATAATATACAGGTGGTATAACCATATACATGAAAGGGAAAAATATATCTAGCCCCCTGAAAGTTCGCCAATATCAATATTATCCTCTGATTTTTTAAAAATTCATATAACCCCCTAAAAGTTTCCTTGGTTAAGAAAAAATCCACGAGTTAAATTTTCGTCAATTTAAGAGGAATATTCTTGGAATATTTTGTTACTTAACATTAGTTTAAAAATAATTACAAATATACATATCGACTCTTTTTTTTAATACACATATAACTCTATGAAATTACACGCTTAATTCATCACCCTCTACTGTTACCCAGTTAAAATCTGTATGTGGTCAACCTAATAATATACAATAATTGATTCTTAACACATTGAAGAAGAAACACGATGGAGTATTTTTTTATGGAGGACATTTTGATCACTTTTTTTAGAAAAGTATGCATTGTCATTAAGTCTAGTGCAAATACAATGACTGGAAGGAAGATGAGAGGATTAGAAGATAGAACATAAAGAAAAACAGAAAAAAGCCAAATAATCACTTCCCCAATAGGGAGGAGCGGCGCAAGGCAACCCGGTTGACGAGAGACCACCCGATACGCGCGAATCCGAGGACTACTCCTCCACGTATAGCCTTCCTCCCTCAAATCGGACCACCGAAGCCCCGGCGAGTTGCCTACCCCACACCATAATGAACTGCGTGGCCAAGATCTACTAATTTTTGAAGTAAAATCGGCAATCTTTAAAGACCACTTCGTTCTGGGTGAGCCACAATTTCCATGCTTGCTCTCCATAGCTCCTCCAGCACATTCACCCCCCTCAAAGAGGGCGCCAACACAAACATTTTGATCACTTATATCTCATGAGATTATTTGAATAAACGCAACATTTTTATATGGATAGAATATATCCAAAATATTACTTAAAATTTGACAGAAAACTAATTCATAGGCCTAAATCTTTATCCATAAGAAATTATAGGGGGTTATATAGATATTGATAAAAATGAGGGATCAATATAGAGATTCACAAACTTTAACAAAGTTATATGCATTTTTCAATTTAATCATGTGTTGTCAAGTTAACCACACTCCAGTTTCAAGGTGTTACCAACGGGGGGGGGGGGGGGGGGGGGGGGTTAAATGAATGTTTGAAAAAAGAGGGGTCGATATGGATATAAGCAAACTTTGAGGGGCCTATATACATTTTCCCTACATGAAATGGATGATAGTGTATAGGTTAACAATGCACACGTTACATCGAACCAAGCTTTGATTAAGTCAACAAATACCTTTCACCTTTATAAAAGAAGTAAGTGAATCCTCTATGAAAGAAGTCAATGAATCAAATCCTGCTAACAACCTTCTTTAAAACAATGTACACTTTATTTGGTTATAACCTTCTTTAAAACAATGTACACTTTATTTGGTTATATCAACACTGATAGCTATTCTAAGCTTCCATTTGGTTATACGGTTATATCAACTTTTATAAGATTAATTTTGGATAATCAGTTCCAACTTCCAAACAAGTTTTTTTTTTTAAAAACTTTATTAGATTTTTGTTAAAGATTTTGATTGTTATGGATTAGAAGCCCAGGGCCGGCTCTGACATTAGTGAATTTAAATGAGGCCCTAGGACAATTTATAAAATGGAGCCCCGGTGCATTTACATAAAAAAAATTAAATGTAAAAAAAAAAACCGTTATCTACGAGATTAAAACAAAAATATCTAATAAAAATGAAAAATAACAAACTTAAAACTTATGTTTCAAAAAAATAAAAAATAATCGGAAAAATAAAAAATTGAAAATCTAAACCATATTTAAATAGGAAAACTCTTTTTTTTCTTATAATAAAACATCATTAAATCAAGGGATTTGTTGTTAAAAAAATCATTTTTTCATAAACAGATAAATAAATCCTATAAAATGGGAATAAAAAACATAGATAGGATTTTTAAAAATTTAGATGAATGGATATGTTTAATTTTTTTAAAAAAATTATATCAAAATACTTAATAAACAAAAAAAACATATCCCAAAATTTGAGACCCTTTTTGAGGAGGGGGCCGTAGCCATAGACAGTTAGTTGCCTTGGTGACCTCTACCCAGGGCCGGACTTGTAGAAGCCAACACAATTATTTCTATGGAAAAGCTGGGTGAGGTGTTAATATTATATATATGAGGTGTTTATTCATGGGCTTAGTGCTCTATATAAATAAATGGACGTGCATACATTAAGAAGGGGACACACACTTCATCAGTATATGTGTACACTTCATTAGTTTAATATTACACACACATTCCAATATTCCAACTATTGAGCATTCAAAGTTCTCTCGATCCCATTTGTCCTTTATTCTAGTCATTTACTAGTTGGCACATTACTATCAATTTTCATGAAAAGGCTAATTGAGAGCGACGTTTATGAAAAATTGTTTTTGAATATTGGTTTCAACCAGCCCTAAGGAGGGGCCAACAATTGCTTATGAGGGTTTATATGACTTACCTATGTTAACAAGTTAAGACACCTTTTATATGCCTTTCTGTCACATCTCACATTCCCAAACATTCCGAAACAATAGTAAAATTAACATATCATATATTCACTACTTATATTTAATTTATCCAAGGTAAATATATTTAATTCACTACTTATATTCCGTTACACTCAGTTTTTTAACCCCGTTTGTAATCACTACATCACTAATGTAAAATATGAAATCTAATGCAATAAATACTCCACTATCTCACTATATACTCCATTACAAAAAAAAATGCATTAAATTTATATACTAGCATGGCATGTATTGCATTAGTCAAATACATAATTTTTATAAAAAAAAAATTAAAACACATGTGGACCTATAAATAAGACTACAAAAATATCTAAACTCTTTTACTACAAGACCACGGCGACTAGTTGCTGCAACGGTCTTAGCAAAGCAAGATTGTCACGCGCAACAAACATCCAGTGAAATCAGTTTTTATTAGTCTTCAATGAGAAGCTATCACGTAACATGTGTGGTTTGGTGTAAATGCTGAACACCATATCAACCCCTCATTGGGGATCATGATGGGTTTAGCACAGACTAGATCTCACCTCATTTCAACACGTCACACATTGTTCCTTTGAAATCTGGTTCTGTGGCTGCAGTCCAGTATAAGATTTTATTATTGTAATAACTTTTTCTCTCTTGACTCAATGGGAAAACCTCTTACCCAACAAAAAAAAAATCTGAATTTCCTAGCTAACAAAGAAAGGAAGTTAGAAATTATGGTAATTAGCATCAGCCATCCTAAAAATGAAAGGAAATACACAATAACACAAATAAAATGTCATAAGTTACTTTCCCGGTCACTATATATAACAGGTAATTATTCTTTCTATAATTTCCATTCCACCTCTCCAATTCCCACAGATTTTCAGAAAAACGACGCAACAGGAGGATCTCCGCAAATTAAAAACATGTATATACAAAAATTTCCTACAGGGAATTAGTTAAAACAAAAACGCACCAGAAAGGATGTTTTAACTTACAAGCTCTAGCCTTTTGATTTTGTTCTGTATAACAAAACCTGAAACCAAATGAAAAACAGAAGGACAATATCAAGTCAATTAAAATGAGGATATATTCAATAAATTCAATCTTAAACAACTATCAAGCACAAAAATAAAACTCAATTATCACCAAATCGCCCTGTCTGGAAGCACAGCGGGCGTACAAGCCCAGCAGAGTTTCTTCTGCTCCCAGTATTTGCGTTTTCTCCTCATTCTCCAGGGGGGCAACCTGGCCATTAGAGAATGAATTGTTATCCATGGAAGCTATGGGAGAGATTGATTATCAGAGATTCGTCTCTCCGCGCTCTTACCAAGATTTCAACTTCCTCTGCTTGCAAGGATGTCTGAAGGGCAACAAACTGCACAATGTATCCCTCAATTTAGGTGAAGTATAGCTTTTAAAAATGAAGAGATGCAAATGGGCTGCAAGAGGAGTTTCACCTGGCAGAGTTGTCTGATGAACAAGGTCGGCCGACAGCAAAGGTGCGGCCGCTGTAAACTTGGGATTGTTTGGTCGTCCGCAGGGAGTAGTGTGAGATGTATATCATACTGAAAAAGGTAAATGCGGAACATTGAATCATGCAAATGTATTCTGAGGGAGAGAAGGGTAAGCATGTCAAGAGAGCATATATGGAATGTATATGTTTATAGGTGTATCCATATCCGAGATGAATATCCGAAAAATATCTATACCATATCCGATATCTGACGGATATTCAAAACAAACATCCATATCTAATTTGAAAATTCAGATTTGAATAATTATCCAAAATGTCTTAAACACAAAAAATTGATTTGGATTATTCAAATATCGAATGAACTGATTTTCAAAAAGAAAAATAATATACCTGATATTCAAAATATGTAAAAAATCCAATAATTACCCACCATAAAACATAGAATTAGAAGCACATACACAAACCATTTTATTGTTTAACATAAAATAAATAACACATGACTTGAATTAATCATGAAATATAAATATATTAGTACAATAAATATTAATATTATACTATATCACATATGAATATTTTTTTGGAGCGGATACCATTATATTTGTATCTGCTATATTTCAAATATGGAAACAAAATTTTAAATATCGAATATTTTAAAATTTTCGGATATAGATTCAGATGAAATACAGATTTTTATTTCAGATAGTAGAGAGTGACAGGAAGGACAATCTTCACCTCATCATCATCTGCATCTACAGTGCGGAGGTACTCCACCAACCTAGATATGCGGTTACCCCTGCCATTCTTGCCACTTGAACCACTTAAGCTTCCATATCGTGTGTGACTCCTTGTCCCTCCCCTTCCCCAAACAAGTGCTTCCACGGCTCCTGCTTTCCCAGGTGATGCACCCCGCCAATCCCTGTTCACTTCTGCATCATCATTCTCTTCGCTGTTTCCATCTAGATTGGAGGGCCATGGAGCAGACCATCTCCTACTCCTTTTGGGCCTAACGTCATGACATGGTTCCTCCGCGGAAGATGAATATTTTCCTCCATCATTACCATTTCCCTCTTCATCTTCAACATCTGAACCACCAAGTCCTCCAGCATCACGAGTTCTACGTCTCCCTCGTGGATAACTGTTCTGTCCATTTCCATTTCGAGATCTCCTTGCGAAAGCTGCGGCTGTTGCTTTTGCGGTGGTCCTCCTCCTTCCAAGCGCCTCTGATTGCCGACGTACGGTTTGAGCTATTGTTTCTTGAATCTACCCCGTGAATCCAAATACGAATAAAAAACTATGTTAAATCCAAATAGGAATAAAAAACTATGTTAATAGAGTCCGCATGTGCAGACTATAGACAGAGTAAAATCTCATGAAAATACCAGCTTGTTGCGAGCCCTCTCAGCTTCATGAAAAGCCAGTTCCTGGAACAAAATATCAACAAAAAATCAGGTCATTCTCACATGATAAAATCAGGGCATCAAAGAGGGAAACAAAAGAATACCATCCGAGCATGGAAGATTGGTGTGTATAATATTACTATGATATTACCTCCTCCTCATACTTATCAATATCTGGATAAAGAGCTGCGATCAGTGCATCATAGTTTGGATCATCTCTTAATGAGCGACGACTAGCACAGTGTGTACGGCATGCAGGACATTCATTGTTCCTGAAAAATATTCATCTCGCTTTGAGGAGATTGATGTTCAAAAACAATGTTGAAAAATATTGGATAATTAACCACAGTAAGATTGTCTCTTGAAAACGTGATGTACCCAAGTCGCATTGATTTGTCAATACATTCCCTGCAAAAGCGATGCAGGCACTCCATTACTGTCCTTGTTTTCCGGATGATACCTGCAAGGCATTTGTGGATCATCAATATTTTAAATACCAAAGAAAAACTAGTTTAATCAAGACAGGCAGAAGTAGCTCTTGTTGTTACTTAAATCAAATTCTAAAATTTACTATGTCCAAAGTGTGTCTATTACATTTCATATCCCAAACTTATCAAATGATCAAAATTGCCTAAATCAGATAAAAAATGCAATGAGGTGCC